>CM039680.1:27249421-27579421 GCA_022537955.1 Schmidtea mediterranea | reverse complement strand
AATGATTTAACTATTTAATTAATAATATAATTCCATAGTAGTGGGATGTGTCATCTCCAGCACATGTCATCTCCAGCACACTACCCCCTCCCCACTCGCTGAGAGAAAATTTTTCTAAGTCCAAAAGTACAAAAAATTTTTAAGACAAAGACAATGACTCATTCAAGGTCATTGAAACAAAGACCATGACTCATTCAAGGTCATTGGATGACTCATCATATTTTTCAAGGTCATTTAAACAAAGCACATGACTCATTCAAGGTCATTGGATGACTCATCATATTTTTCAAGGTCATTTAAACAAAGACCATGACTCATTCAAAGTCATTGGATGACTCACCATATTTTTTCAAGGTAATTTAAACAAAGACCATGACTCATTCAAGGTCATTGGATGACTCATCATATTTTTCAAGGTCATTTAAACAAAGACCATGACTCATTCAAGGACATTGGATGATTCATCATATTTTTTCAAGGTCATTTAAACAAAGACCATGACTCACTCAAGGTCATTGGATGACTCACCATATTTTTCAAGGTCATTTAAACAAAGACCATGACTCATTCAAGGTCATTGGATGACTCATCAAATTTTATAATATATATTTTTAATTTTATTTATTTTTATTTAATACACTTTAATTGTTTGTTTTAATCAAGTCAATTATTTTATTATTTTATTTTTAAATTATATTATTATTAAATTTAATTGTTTGTTTTAATTATGTCAATTATTTTATTATTAAAAAATATTATTATTATATTGTTTGTTTAAATGAAGTGAATATTGTTTTAATCAAGTCAATAATATTATTTATTTATTTTTATTTTATTTTATTTATGTAATATACTTTAATTTTTTTTTGTTTAAATTTAGTCAATATTTTATTATTTATTTACTATTTTTAAATTATATTATTATTATTGTTATTATTATTATTATTATTATTATTATTATTATTTATATTATTATTATAATTTTTATTTATTATTATTATTATTATTATTATTATTATTATTACTGTTGTTATTATAATTATTATGATTATTATTATTATGATTTTTATTATTATTAATATTATTATTATTATGATTATTATTATTATTATTTTTTTTTTATTAATATTTTTATAATTATTTTATTATTTTTATTATTATTATTTTTATTATAATTATTGTTATTATTATTATTTTTATTATTATTATTATTATTTTCAAGGTTATTGGATGAGTCATAATATTATTTCAAGGTCATTCAAAAATTTTCAAGGTCATAGTATTTTTTGACATTTTTAATATAATTTACTACTTATTTTTATAAGTAATGTTCTAATATTTATTATTATTATTATTTTCAATCTTATTGGATGAGTCATAATATTATTTCAAGGTCATTTTAAAGTATGTCAAGGTCATTTAAAATTTCACAAGGTCATATTATTTTTAAACATTTTTAAATTTTAATTTACTACTTATTTTTATAAGTAGTATATATTTTGTAAATTTATTTTATTATTATTATTATTATAATTAATATTTTTATTATTATTAATATTATTAATAATATTATTATTACTTTTTATTATTCTATTATTATTTATAAAAAATTTATTAATACTTATAAAAACTTATTATTATTATTAATATTATTATTTTTATAATTATTATTATTATTATTATTATTAATATACTTATTACTTATAAAAATTTTATTTTTATTATTAATAATACTTTTAAAATCTTTTATTAATTTTATTATTATTATTATTTTTAATATACTTATTACTTATAAAATTTATTAATATTTTTATTATTATTAATACTTTGAAAACTTTTTATAATATTATTATTATTCTTTTTATTATTATTATTTTTATTATTATTATTATTATTATTATTTTTAATAATATTATTATTATTATTAATGTATAAAACTTCTATTATAAGGAAATAATTTTATTATTATTAATATTATTATTAATATGATAAATAATATTATTTATTAATATGATTACTTATTAATATTGTTTAATTATATTTATTTTTATTATTATTATAATTATTATTATTATTGTTTTTATTATTATTATTGTCAAGGTCATTGGATGAGTCATAATATTATTTCAAATAAATATTTTTTCAAATAAATATTATTTCATTTTTAAATATAAATTTACTACTTATTTTTATAAGTAATGTTTTAGTATTTATTATTATTATTATTATTTTCAATCTTATTCGATGAGTCATAATATTATTTCAAGGTCATTTTAAAGTATGTCAAGGTCATATAAAATTTCACAAGGTCTTAGTATTTTTAAACATTTTTATATAAATTTACTACTTATTTTTATAAGTAATGTAGTAGGTAGTTAGTGGCTATCTACGGTACAAAAAAAACATAGGGGGAGGGGGGGGTATGTAATAGCGGATTAAATTTCGGATTATCTTGATTACATCATGATGTAATCAACTTAATTAATTTTGTGTGTATTTTTTTTTTAATTAAATTTTTGGCGCGATTTTTTGAAATTTATTTTCGAATTTATTTTCAATATTTTTTAATTATTTCTAATTAAATTTTTTAAGTAATTTTTTATCAATGTAGTTTTTTATATAAGATTTTAAAAATATGATTTTTTATATATGATTTTAAGTAGATTTTTAAGTATAATTTTATCGTTGAATTTTTATATACGAATTTTTAAGATGAAATTTTTTCAGTATAATTTTTAAAATATAATTTTTCAAAGTAATAAATTTTTAACATAATTAAAAATTTTTTATACAAGGTTTGTTTTCGGTATATTTTTATCGATGAAATTTTTTATCAATTATTTTTAAGATAAAATTTTTCAGTATAACTTTTAAAATATAATTTTTCAAAGTAATAAATTTTAACATAATTGAAAATTTTTTATACAATGTTTGTTTTCGGTATATTTTTATCGATGTTTTTAGTTTAAATATAAAATTTTTAGGATAATTTTTACAATGAGATTTTTTATACAAGGTTTGTTTTCGATACAATTTTATTAATGGTTTTAGTTTAAATATAAAATTTTTAGGATAATTTTTACAATGAGATTTTTTATACACTTTGATTACGATCAAAGAAATTTAGCGTTATCAAAATGATAATAATAATAATAATAATAATAATAATAATAATTCAACCAATTAAAATCTTTATAAAAAACAATAAACACACAAAATAAACTCGTAAAAGATCAAAATTTATTTACATCATCACAAATCTGCTTATAGTAAGCTCTTCTTAGCTCAGCCAACAAAATATGTACAACTTCCTTCTTCTTGTAGTCTCTGCAGCATCTGCATCTAAACGGACAAGTCAACATTGAGGGATCTGCACAAACAATACAGTCGTCTAAACATTTCAAACCAGATCCTTGAACTGATTCGTAGTGCATCCGTACAATTTCTTCAATGTTGATTCCTGTCATTTGATAGATCCGTGTAGCCAAGTATTCAGGAGCACAATAGGAAAGTTTGTTTTTCATATTCGGAAAAAGTTCTTCCATCTTCATCAGAATTGTTTCGAATACGTATGCTTCTTGCTCGTCGATCATTTTTACAATCGTCAGAATTGAATCTATTTAAACACAATCATTGCTTAATAAATAATCTAGTATTTCTTCGTCAGTATTAAGATTATTAATTTTTGATTTTATAAAATTAAATATTTCTTGTACTAGACTGTTGTATTGCAGTGTTTTTATCCCCATGACAACAACTTTTCCGCTTGCAAATACATTCACACACAGTGGATTATACTTGACAAGTCTTAATGCAGGAAACAGTTCCGGTTCGTAAATGTTTTCTGTTTTTGTGGACAAATCATACAAGTTGATTCGACAACACATGTCAATATTAAATGATAATGATTGAATTTGTAAATCTTGAATCTGATATTTGAGATCTCCTTCCTGTAATGGTCTTTTACAGCCCATTACTCTGCATTTTCCGCTCTTGAAGAATAAGATTGGATATTTTCCACTTCTATCAACTACATGTTGTGGTTTTCCGGTCGGGAACTTCATTCCAGTTACTTCACATCTACCTCTATAATTTATATTACTAATCATTTTCCAATATCAAAATAAATGAATCAGTATATCAAATTATAAACAAATTAAATTAAATTAAATTAAAATTAAATGGAATTAAGAAATGATGCAGTATATCAAATTGTAGGACCTAGTGGGAGCGGAAAAACTTTATTTGTATGTAATTTATTGCAGTCAAACATGTTCAAATCAAAATTCAGTAAAATATATTGGCATAGGGGTGCAGACGAAGAACATGGATTGACACAAAATCAGTTTTGTAAATTGAAAATGATAATAGTTAAGGGATTTGATAAAAACTGGTCGTCTAGGTTACGTCGAGGCGATGTAATAATTATAGACGATTTGTATCAAGAAGCAAATAAGGAAAAAGATTTCAATAATTTGTTCACAAAAATCAGTAGACATTGTGGAGTTACTGTTATTTTCATAACTCAAAATTTATTTCATCAAGGAGGAAGTCATCGAACTCGTAATTTAAATGTTCAATACCTAGTTATTTTCAAAAATCCTCGCGATCAAACGATTATTGATTTCTTAGCCAGGCAAGCCTATCCAAACAATAGAAAATTTTTAATTGAATCATTCCAAGATGCTACAAGCGTTCCCCATGGATATTTATTCTTTGACTTTACACAACAATGTAGTGACGATTTACGTATCCGAACAGATATTTTTAATGAAAAAGGGGTTACGATTTATAAACAAAATTGAAAACAAATAAATGATTATCAATCATGTCATTTAAAAAAGTACTTGTCAAAATCAAATTCAACCCAAAAAGTTATTCGTAAAACCAAATCAAAAGTAAAGAAGAATCTAAAAAAGAAGAAGATTTTAAAAAAGAAGTGGATCAAATTATAAACAATAATAATTAGTTGTAATTAGTAAACATGAAATTTGAACGTAGTCTACCATATTTCAATGCATTGGTAAAGGCTCAAAATAATAAAAGAATAGCAATTTTACAAGCTTTCCCTTCATTTGTTATCGACGATTTGCTTGAAGTTATTGTAAATATAGTTCGAGGTAATGTCAATATTAGTAAAGCTAAAAGAGTGGTATTACAAAGACATAAGAGATCCCTTTTATCATTGGTAAACACTAAAAATAGACGTTTAATGAAAAGAATAATGTATAAACAAAGGGGTGGGTTCTTGGGTACATTAATTCCTATAGTTTTATCTGCAATTAGTGCAATTTCATCACTAAGATCTTAATGGGTTTACAATACTCTAAACCAGATAAAGTTGTCCATATTTTAACATCTTGTTGTAATAATGAAGGACCAATTAACCAAAAGTCCACTCAAAACAATCTGGACAAATCCAAAAGATCCAGATGGTTTTGGTGGTGTAGAAAAATTAACAAAAAGAGTGATTAATTCTAAAAAAGAGACTCAAAAATGGTTATCAGACCAACTAGCATATAGTTTAAATAAACCGATGTTGAAAAGATTCCCCATCAGACCATACAAAACAAGAGGAATCAATGATTTGTGGCAAATGGATTTGATGGAAATGATACCTTATTCGAGAATCAACAAGGGGTACAAATATATTTTAACATGTATTGATGTTTTCAGTAGATATGCCCGTGCCATTCCGACAAAAACTAAATCTGCTAATGAAATGGCCATTGCAATTAAAAAATTATTTAAAGAGGACAACCTCACAATCTACAGACTGATTTGGGTAATAAATTTAATTAATTATTTATTTTAATGTATTTTAGGTAAAGAATTTTATAATAGCAAAGTAAAAGAAGTTATCAAAGCCAATCATTACTCTGTATTCTCACAATTCAAAGCTTGTTATGTGGAAAGATTTAATCGAACTTTGAGAGAAAGATTGAAAAAATACTTTGTGCATCAAGGTAATAAAACTTGGATACATGTTTTACCGAAAATTATTTTTAGTTACAATCATTCGCCTCATAAAGGATTAAATGGTCTCAGACCTGTTGATATAACAGACACCAGCAGAAACCAATCATTAAAGAAAGAAAAAATCAATAAGCCAAAATACAAGGTTGGTGATCATGTAAGAATTAGTAAAATCAGTACTTCTCCGTTCATCAAGAATTTTGACAACAATTGGAGCGATGAAGTATATGTAATAAAGAAAATAGATACAAAACAGAATCCAGTAATGTATTTAATAACAGATCATGAAAATAAAGAAATTAGTGGAAAATTCTACGAACAAGAACTTCAAGTCATTCCAATCCCAACAATATTTAGAATTCAAAAGATTTTAAAAACTAAAAATGTTGGTAAATATAAACAATACTACGTCAAGTGGCATGGATACGAAACTCCAACTTGGATATCCTCATCTCAATTGATTAAATAAATATTATGAAAGAAAACCAGTTTTATATGATTTTACCTAGTAATAGTTGTCCACTTATTTATCCTAATAACGAAGCTAGTAATTTTAATGTACAAGTAAATTCTGTTTACTTGGATGGGGAATGGGAAGTTGCATTGATTGATTTTACTTTTGTGTATAATCCTTTTCCGTATTATAGTAATTCTTGTATACGTTATGAATCTGTAAAGAGTGGTAGTGAAATAAAGTATTTGAAAATAAATAATCAAAATCATACTTATGAAATAAAAATCCAAAATATACTCCAGATGTTGACATGTTTATTGAAAAATATGAGAATTTAGTTATTGTCTGTCCGCATGTTCCATTTAAAGTAACATTCCCCGATATTCAACATGCGTTTAGTTTTGGACTAAAATCTACATCAATCATTTGTGAAGAGGATCATTGTCGAATAAAATTACCAAAATTTACAGATGATGGTGTTATGGAACAATTTGGTATAAATATAAGTTATGAAGAAAAATCAATATTTGAAAAATATTTTGAAGATAATTTATTCATAAACACTTTATCGGAATTACAAGGTCATTTGTTGTCATTTAATCCTTCTCCTTTTAAAGAATTGATAATTCAAAATAATGAATTGGTCAAAATAACACTTGCAGATGACATTTCAAATATATCTTTTGACACAAACTTAGCTAAATCTTTGGGATTAATACTAAGTAACTATTCGGAAAAAAATATATTTGGCACTAAAATTCCGAAATTATTACATCATCATCAACAAATGTTCATTTATTCAAATATTATCGAACCAATAAATGTTGGTGATGTTAGAGTTCCACTATTAAAATCTATTTGGATTAAAAAATATGATCAAGGAGAAATTGTACAATTAGAAATGAAGAATCCAATGTACCTTCCAGTATCGTATTCAACTATAAACATCATTGAAATTAATATTCGAGATGATAGTGGGAAATTAATAAAATTTAGCAAAGATACCAAAACACATTTATCGTTACATTTTAGAAAAGTAAATGAATAAAAGAGATTTTTACGTGAATTTACCTAGTAATAGTTGTCCACTTACATTTCCAAATAATGAAGCTGGAAAGTTTAATGTAGAATTTCCAAATCAGATTTACTTGGATGGTGAATGGGAAGTTGCTTTAACTGAATTCACTTTTGTGTACAATAATTTTCCGTTTTATAACAATTCTCATATTAAATATATTAAGAGTACATTACATAATAGTTATGAATATTTTTATTATATTGAAGGAAACTATACAATCAGTCACAACTCTACATTTTATCTGATATATATTGACAATAAAATTTTGAACATTAATTGTAAATATTTTCCATTCAAAGTAACATTTGATAGTATTGAAGAAGCTAATTGCTTGGGATTTAATAAAAAAGAAGTAGATTTTAATGATGAATTGAATCAGATACGTATACCAAATAAAAAATCAAAATTAGATACTATACGATTAACTATAACTTATTATTATGATGTAGAGTATACTGAGACATTTAAAGAAAATTTATTCATTACTGAACTTTCACAAGTCACTGATCAGTTAATGACATCTTATCCCCATCCTTTCAAGTCTTGTGAAATTAAACAAGATCAACTTGTTAAAATTGAATTGGAAGAAGATGTTAAAAGTGTTAAATTTAGTAAACTGTTGGCTCATAGTTTGGGATTAATTGAGGAATCTTATAGTGAAAAGATCATTGTTGGATCTAGTTTACCGACTATAATGCAAAGAAATATACAAATGATGATTTATACAAATATTATTGAACCAATTCTTGTGGGTGAATTAAGTGTTCCCCTTCTTAAATGTGTTTGGATAGAAAAACATAAAAAAGACGACCTTGTTCAATTCATTGAGAAAAATCCAATGTATTTACCAGTATCATCCTCGTATATAAACAATATAGAAATCAATATTCGTGATGACAGTGGAAAATATATATTTGGTAAACAAGACAAAACTTACTTGACATTACATTTCCGTAAAATAAATGAGTTGTAAACTTTTATAGCACTCATCAAAATGGTGGGGATTTACCTTATTTTGTAGGTAAACAGTATGGATCTGGTTGGTTAAAAACAATTGGGCGATTTGCACTACCTATTCTTAAACGTATCGGAAATTTTGGTATGAAAACTGCTAATGACGTAATAAATAATAATGCACAACTCTTACCTGCTCTAAAATCAAATGCAATATCTGAAATTAAAGATTCTATGCCCTCTGTAATGGAACACTTACCTTCTGTTATTAACAAAGTTTCTGATGTATTTAATAAAGAACAAAAAGGTGGAACAATTAAACGTCGAAAAATTATCAAGAAACATATAAACAAAAGAATGAAAGGATACGGAACTATATTCCAGTAATGATTAGTGCAAAATCAGAATTATGCATCTTTGATAGACCATCTCCTCAAGCAGTAATTGAAAATGGTTCTTTTGAAGATATTTATCCAGTGAATTCAATTACAGATCCAGGAAACACCTCAATTCAATTTTACATTAATAGCTCTCAAACCGAATACTTGGATTTGAATGATACATTACTCTACATTCAAATGAAAGTTGTAAATAGCAATGGGGAAAATTTATCTAATGAATCGGATGTTACTGCAAACAATTTCTTTTTCCAAACTCTTTTTAAAGATGTTGAAGTAATTTTTAATTCTACTAAAATTGAAGGAAGTAATGATGTATTCGCACACAAGGCAATGATTGAAACTATTATTAATTACAATCACGATACAAAACATACTTGTTTAGGTGGAATGGGTTACGAAGAAAATGACACAAAAAGAAAAATTTGGATTTCAAAATCAAAACCAATCAGTGTTTGTTCCCCACTTCAATTAGATTTCTTTGATCAACCAAAATATTTATTACCCGGTGTTAGTGTTCAAATTAAATTAACAAGATCCAATACTGAAAGAAGTTTAACATGTACAAAAATAATTCCACAAATAATATTATTAGATGCAAAGTTGATGGTAAGAAGAGTTCGTGTTGAACCGTCAGTTTTAGCTGGTCATCAAATTGGGCTCACTAATAGAAATGCAATTTATCCAATGAAAAGTAAGGAAGTTGTTCAATTTTCATTGCCAATGGGATCATCTTCATTTTATAAGGAGCAAATATTTGGTGATAGACGACTACCAAATTTTATTCTTGTTGCTTTCCAAGGGAATAAAAGATATGGAGGATCGTATTTGGAAACATTTTCAATATTTGAACACTTTAATGTCAAGTCTTTAACATTAAGTAAAGGAAATGATTATCGTGAAAAATATAGTCAAGATTTTGCCAATGATAATTATAGTTCTAGTTATATGCAAAGTATTGTTAGGAATATGGGTTATCTTAATAAAAATATGAATTGTGGTATTACCTTGTCAGACTTTAAAAATAAATATCCCTTTTTTACATTTGTATTGGCACCTGATTTTGATCTTAATCAAAGTCAGTTACCTCAAAGTGGAAATTTACGATTGGATATAAAATTTGAAAATCCATTAACCGAATCAGTATCAGTACTTGTATACGGAGTATTTGAAAAAGAAATTCAAATCACATCAAGCCGTACAGTACTTGTTTGACAAGCATTGTTGAACATACTATAAACCAATGTGTTATTAGTTATGATTAAAAATGAAGTAAGTATTTTAATTAATTTGTTAATTTAATTAATTTTAGTTCTATTCAGATACAAACTATTGCTAAAAAACTAATTGGAAAAAATTTTATTGGTGTTTTTCCATTGGACAAAATTCCCTATATAAATATCAACAAAGCTTTGATTGTAAATACTCAATCAGCTAATCTCGGTGGAGAACATTGGCTTGCTATTTACGTGAAACCAGATAAAATACATGTATTTGATCCAATGGGATTCTATTATCCACCTTTATTGATATCAAAACTAGAATCAATGTTGATGCCAATTGAATATAATCGAATTCGTTATCAGAATCCATTGACCAAAACTTGTGGCCAGCATTGTTTAGCTTGGTTAAAATCAATGTTCTCTAAATAAATTTTTGTATCATAGTGTTTATTACCTAATATGATTTTGTGTAGAATGGTAATGTGTGTTGATTAATACAAGTGTAGATGTGTTGATTTTGATTGGTTAAAATAAATACACACATTTGAATAAATATAAAAACATTTTTATAATTTGTCATAATTTACAAAACAGTTTTAGTAGTAAGTTTAATTTTTCTTTTTAATTTTTTATTAACATTTTACAATTTTAGAAAATGAACAACTATAATAACAAATATGTATCAAGTAATTTAAATTTTATATTTTATTACAAATTTACCTTTTTATTTAGATAATTTATTAATTCCACAAAATAATGGATATTATCAACAAAATTATCCTCAAAACTATGAAGGAAATCAATCAAGTGAGATTTTAATTTTTAATAAATAAGTTTTTAAATTTATTTTTAGGTTTTAGTCATCAATTTTATCAACCTCAAATTTATGAAGGCAATGAATCAAGTAAGATTTTACTTTTTAATAAATAAGTTTTTAAATTTATTTTTAGGTTTTAGTCATCAATTTTATCAACCTCAAATTTATGAAGGCAATGAATCAAGTAAGATTTTACTTTTTATTAAATAAGTTTTTAAATTTATTTTTAGGTTTTAGTCATCATTTTCATCCTCAAAACTATGTTGGAAATCAAAATTCCAGTAAGATTTTAATTATTAATAAATAAGTTTTTAAATTTATTTTTAGGTTTTAGTCGTCAATTTTATCAACCTCAAATTTATGAAGGCAATGAACCAAGTATGATTTTAATTTTTATTAAATAAGTTTTTTAAATTTATTTTTAGATTATATTCATCAATTTTATTATCCACTAAACAATGGTGGAAATTATCAGTATCCACAAAACAATGGAGGAAATGATTCAAGTAAGATTTTAATTTTTATTTAATAAGTGTAAACTTTATTTTTAGTTAACCAACAATATTATCCACTAAACTATGGTGGAAATTATCAGTATCCACAAAACTACGGTGGACATGAATCAAGTAAGATTTTTTTTTTTTTTTTTATTTAATTAGTTTAAAATTTTTTTTTTTTTTAGTAAACCAACAATTATATCCACTAAACAATGGTGGAAATTATCAGTATCCACAAAATTATGGTGGAAATGAATCAAGTAAGATTTTACTTTTTTATTTAATAAGTGTTAACTTTAATTTAGTTAACCAACAATTTTATCCACAAAACGCCGGTGGAAATTATCAGTATCCACAAAACGATGGTGGAAATTATCAGTATCCACAAAACTACGGTGGAAATGAATCAAGTATTAATTTTTAATTAACAATTGATTTAATATTTCTTAAGATACAAATTTGCCATTCACTGATTCTCAAGAGGACAATGCAATTAATGTTCAAAAATGTAAGTATTTTATTATTAAGATATATTATTTAAATCATATATTTTATCATATATTTTTTTTTTATTTTAAATTATCATGTTATATTTTTGTAATAATGAAGGACTGACGACCCTTTATTATTGAAAATAAGGGCAGACCCCTTGATTTTTTTTTTTTTGAATTTTAATACATATATATTTTTAAACAATAATGAAGGATTGATGCCCCTATATTATTGAAAATAAGGGCAGACCCTTTGATTTTTTATTTTAAAACTGACCACTATATTTTATAAGAGAACAAGTTTTTGAATAAAATTTGTCAACAATTATCCCCGCTCAAAATTTTTTATTAAAATACTAGAGGTAAACTTTTTAAAATAACATGTTTACTATTAATTACAAATTATAAAAATAAACAAAACTTTACAAAAGATAAAAAAATTTATTCAACAACATTTAGAATTTTCCAAATAGGTTTGATAATAGAATTGTTAATCTTGACTCCTTTAATAATTATCCGTATTTTATATTTTTTATTATCTTGTACTTGATCCTTCAATTGACTTTCACAATTAATAAATGAAAATTTTTCATTAAAAACCATTTCGTTATTCAACAAATGTAGTATATCTGAAATATTTTTTCGATCTTCCTCTTCAATATTTCCAATCATAATATTGTATTCATAAGCTTTTAAATCAACTGATTCCTAAAAAATAATTAATCAAATTAAATTAAAATAAACATTACTTTGAACGTATATGTAATAGGAAAATTTAAATAGTTCATACTGTATTGAAGGTATTGAACAGGAGGCTTAAATGTCATCCCAATAACAGCTGTACTGTTTTCTTCTAGGAGTATTTCATATACTTTTGACATTGTTGCTTTTTCATCAAAAATATTTTTATTTATAGCAAATAAATGATTTTTATTGGTTGCATACATGCACATTTATTTTAATAATTAAATTAATTTTTATTTTATTACTAGGTAAATTATATCCAAATTATTGCCAATTAACTGTGCATAATAAAATAAAATGTCACAAAAAAATGGAAGAGTATTATGGTAAAAAATATCATAATACAATTTATTTTATATGTCCCGTATGCATAACTTCCCAACCCATTCCCTATTTAGATTTTTATGAACATCATAAAAATCATTTGCGACAGTTTAATGTTAAAAAAATTAAATTATTTAAAAGACCCGTAACAAATAAATTAAGCAGCATCCAAATTACCCTATAAGTGAACCCATTAGAGAACATACAACTGATTTTATAAATAGTATTTTTGAATCTGTAAATGATATTGGAATGGTGAATGAAACAATTGAAGCGGACGAAGACATTGAAGCGGACGAAGCGGATGAAGACATTGAAGCGGACGAAGACATTGAAGCGGACGAAGCGGACGAAGCGGACGAAGCGGACGAAAATAATGGATCGATTGATTCATGGCTTAGAGCAATTGAAGAGATTGAAGATATTGGATCGATGGATTCATGGATGGAGAGATGGAAGAGGTACAAATGGGGCAAAATAACAATATACAAATAGGAGGAAATTTACCTATAATCCAAAGTGACTTACGAGGAACACATAAAATAATTAGTCTAGATACGACCAACTTGAACATTAAAGAAATTGTTTTTCCCATAGAGATAATAAACAAATTAAGAGAGATAATACATGAACTTAGTTATGTAAAAATTCAATTTGGAATTGAAATTGAATTTGAGAAAGATGGAGAAATAAAATTAAATAATATAAGCAACAGTGCTAGACCACTTACCCAATCATTCTTTGACGACGGTATACAGAAGATCAATGAAAAGATATCTTCAATAACAGAGTTAGGGAGTAGTTGGGTTATTAGAAAAATAACTGAAATTTACTTTATAGTAACAAAAATAAGTAACATCAGTAGGTTAAGTGGTAGAAGATATATTAAAACACCAAAAAAATTGGCTAACAAAAAGTGTATAACAAATGTAAAAAATAGTGATAATTTATGTTTTATCTACAGTATATTATCAATACTTAAAAAAATAATGAGATTGTTAGGCAAAATAGAAATAATATTTATAGTTACACAAAGTTTCTACATGAATTAAATTATGACCCAAATGATATGCCCATGAAATTAAATGGTATTCGAAAATTTGAGTCAAATAACGAAGGGTTAATAATTAATATATTTAGTTATGATGAAACAGCAAAACCCGAACATGATGACTTTGTTTTAAAACACCCTTTTATAAACATAATACATAGGTCCAAAATTACTGAAGGAACAATTATTAATTTATTGTTATTAAATAAAGGAGAACAATATCATTATGTTGGGATTACATCACTCAATAGGTTATTGAATTGTCAAGATAAAACAACAGAAAGAATTCGATCATTATGGTGTCACAGATGTTTGAATGGATTTAAAAATAAAAAAGCATTGGACAAACATGAGATCTTATGTATGAGAAATCAGTTAGGGACAACTTTATATACTTTCCCTGAAAATAAGTTTATTAAATTCACAGATTGGTCCAAAACTGTAACCCACCATATGTTATATATGCTGATTTCGAATCTGTTTTGCCAAAGGACGACGTACACCATCAAATACATTTACCCATTTCAGCAGGACTTTTGTTAATAAATAATTTTGATGGAAGTACAATGTACAAAGAATTTATAGGTGAAGATTGTGTTGAACAATTTTTAAAAACAGTTGAAAAAATAGCAAAATATACTGTATTACCGTATTATTATAAAATGGGAAATAAAACAATTAAAGAATTAACCAACATACAACAGATTCAATTTGATACATGTATAAAATGTTATCTTTGTTTGAAAGATATTGTGGATCCGGTTAGAGATCATGATCATTTTACTGGGGAATACTTGGGTGCTGCTTGCAATGAATGTAATATTAATAGAAAAATAAATAAAGTTTTACCAATTGTTTTCCATAACTTAAAGGGATATGATATGCATCATATATTAAAATATGGATTGAGTAAATTTAAAAATTGGGCTTTAGGATGTATTCCAATAACATCTGAAAAATTTATTTCATTAATTGCTCACTTGGGAAAAATTAGTGTGAGATTTATTGATTCGTATCAATTTGTAAATGATTCTTTAGCAAAAGCTGTTAAAACTCTGACAACTTTACCATTGACTCAATCAGCTTTTACAGGGACTATAGTAGATGAAAAGGGAATCTTTCCGTACAATTTTGCTACTAGTTTAGATGTTCTTCACGATACTTATGAGTTACCACCGATTTGGAAAGGTGTCACTGAGGCTGAATATGAAAAAGCTCTGCTTATTTGGGATGAAACTAATTGTAGGACTTTACTTGATTATATGAAAGTTTACCTGAAACTAGATTGTTTTCTTTTGGCAGACTTTTTTCAACAATTTCGAGCGAAATCTATAGCACATAATAGATTAGAACCTTTAAATTATTTTGGAATTCCTGGAATGTCGTGGTCTTCTGCTTTAATATCCTTGGATGAACCTATAGAATTAATCACTGAAAATGAAATGTTTAGCTTTTATGAGGGAGGTATTAGAGGTGGTCTTACTTTTGTTAATAAGCACTATGTTAAAACCGACGAAAACACAGATTTACTATATATTGATATTAATAATTTATATGGTTGGGCTTTAAGTCAACCATTACCTTGTGGTGAATTTAATTGGATATTTGATGGATTTGATACAATATTATCTGATTGTTTGACTTTGGATCTTGAATCTTTGTCATATGGGTATACACTTGAAGTTGATCTTGAGATTCCTTCGGAACTTCATGTTAAGTTAGATGATTTTCCAATTGCAGCTGAGAAAATGAAACCTGAGGGTTCAAAGGTTGAAAAATTGTTGCTGACTCATTATCCTAAATATAACTATGTAATTCATTGGCGATTATTAAAATTATACATGTCTCTTGGTGTTAAAGTGACACATGTTAATCGCGGAGTAAGATTCAAACAGTCTAATATTTTTAAAAAGTATATTGACATAAACACTGAACTTCGAGCTAAAAGTACAAATACACTTGATAAAAATTATTATAAGTTGTTAAATAACAGTTTATATGGAAAAACTGTTGAAAATCTGAAAAAGAGAATGAATTTGCGTCTTTGTACAACTGATAAAAAACTAGTCACTTATACTTCAAAACCTACCTTTAAAAAATCAATAAAAATTGACAATGATCTTATAGCTGTGTTGTTAAATCCTGATTCGATATGTTTAGATCGACCAAGCTATATAGGACAATCTGTGCTTGACTTGTCGAAACTTAGAATGTATGAGCTTCAGTATAAGGACTTGGAAAAATATCGACAACAATTTAATTGTGAGATCAATATAGTTGCTGGAGATACAGACTCTTTCTTCTTGGAGATTAAAAATTGTAAACTAGATGTTCTTTTGTCTGAAATGGTTAAGGATAATCTTTGGATACATCTAATTACCCTTCTACTCATCCACTTTTTTCTAACAAACTTGATTCGGTTATTGGAAAATTTAAGGACGAAAGTAAGGGAGAAGGTTATGACGAATGGGTTTTTCTTCGACCAAAATGTTACAGTTTGTTAGGTAAATCTTCTTGTCTAAAAGCTAAGGGTATATCGTTAAAGGATACTGGTCTAACACATAAAACTTATAAAGAGTGTTATGAGAAAAACTCAGTCTTTTCGGTACCACAATTTAGAATAGGATCAAAAAATCATCAACTTTATAGTTTTAAAAATAGTAAAGTTGCACTAACAAATAGAGATGATAAAAGGGTTTGGGTGGGTAAAAATAAAAGTTTAGCATACGGGCATATAAATATACCTCGAGAAATTGACGTTGATGAAGAAATTGTCGCTGTTGATGAACTTATTGGAGAAATAGAATCATGTGACGAAAATATAACAGATGAAATTCAGCAACATAACTTCGAGGAAGAACTAATAGATATAGATGATGTGCAGTTCTCTGACGATGATGAAGAAGATGAAGATTTTTATTAAATAAACATTATAGTATAAATTTGTTTTTGTTTTTTATTTTTTGATTAATTTTATTACATACTTTATGGGTTTATTTTATGTGTTTATAGTTTTTTATAAAGATTTCGATGTTTTACGAGTTTATTTTATGTGTTTATAGTTTTTTATAAGGATTTCGATCTTTACAAGTTTATTTTGTGTGTTTTTTTTTTTATAAAGATTTTAATTGGTTGAATTATTATTATTATTATTATTATTATTATTATTATTATTATTATTATTATTATTATTATTATTATTATTATTATTATTATTATTATTATTATTATTATTATTATTATTATTTTGATAACGCTAAATTTCTTTGATCGTAATCAAAGTGTATAAAAAATCTCATTGTAAAAATTATCCTAAAAATTTTATATTTAAACTAAAACCATTAATAAAATTATATCGAAAGCAAACCTTGTATAAAAAATCTCATTGTAAAAATTATCCTAAAAATTTTATATTTAAACTAAAAACATCGATAAAAATATACCGAAAACAAACATTGTATAAAAAATTTTCAATTATGTTAAAAATTTATTACTTTGAAAAATTATATTTTAAAAGTTATACTGAAAAATTTTATCTTAAAAATAATTGATAAAAAATTTCATCGATAAAAATATACCGAAAACAAACCTTGTATAAAAAATTTTAATTATGTTAAAAATTTATTACTTTGAAAAATTATATTTTAAAAATTATACTGAAAAATTTCATCTTAAAAATTCGTATATAAAAATTCAACGATAAAATTATACTTAAAAATCTACTTAAAATCATATATAAAAAATCATATTTTTAAAATCTTATATAAAAAACTACATTGATAAAAAATTACTTAAAAAATTTAATTAGAAATAATTAAAAAATATTGAAAATAAATTCGAAAATAAATTTCAAAAAATCGCGCCAAAAATTTAATTAAAAAAAAAATACACACAAAATTAATTAAGTTGATTACATCATTATGTAATCAAGATAATCCGAAATTTAATCCGCTATTACATACCCCCCCCTCCCCCTATGTTTTTTTTGTACCGTAGATAGCCACTAACTACCTACTTAATGTTTTAATGTTTTTTAATTTTAATTTTATTATTATTATAATTTTCTCAAAGTCATAATATTTCTAGTCATTTTTAAATATAAACTTACTACTTATTTTTATAAGTAATGTTTTAATATTTATTATTATTATTATTTTCAAGGTTATGGGATGAGTCATAATATTATTTTAAGGTCATTTAAAAGTATGTCAATGTCATTGTATTTTTAAACATTTTTAATTTTAATATACTACTTATTTTTTATAAGTAGTGTTTTAATGTTCTTTAATTTTTATTCTATTAGTATTATTATTATTATTATTATTATCTTATAAGTAGTGTTTTAATGTTTTTTAATTTTAATTTTATTATTTTTATTACTTATAAATTTGTAAATTTTATTCTATTTTATTATTATTTTTTATAAATATTATTATTTTTATTATTATTATTATTATCAATATTTTATTATTATTATTATTATTATTATTTTTATTATTATTATTATTATTTTTATTATTATTATTATTGTTATTTTTATTATTATTATTAATATTACAAGTTTTTATTATTATTATTTTCATTATTATTTTATATAAATTTTCAACAAAGTATATAAAATTAATATTGAATAGAAAAAGTTTGTTCAATTGTGGTTCATAGTATACAGGGATTGAACAATTGTAAATGTTTGTAAAAAGTTAAAGAAAAATTCTATATTTTTAAGAAAATATGTGCAAATAAATATCAAAACTAATTATGGCTCAAATGTGTGTATTAAACCATCGATATGTTGTTTAATAACTATTATTGTTTTTAATAACTATTCCTCCACCCATAAGTGTCCGTCAAAATATATATATATATATATATATATATATATATATCCCTACTTAAATATAATCAACCGATGAAATCTACTCAATTGTTAATAATTTTTTAATTGAATATAATAGTAATTCATCCACTCTTAAAGTACAATTCATTTTCAGTGAATATTTTCATCTTTTAAGTATATTTGTTGATCAGTAAATAATTCAGACTCCTTTTATTTCAAGTATTTCTCAATATTTAATTGATATTTCATCTCATCATTGAAAACTTTTACCGTCTAATTTATTATAAGTAATTCTCGATTCACTGAATATTTGTTAGCTTCAATTCATATTTTCTCACTTTAATGATTGCTTTCCTCTTCAACGAATATTTTCTCTTTAATTAATATTTTCCTCTTCAATGTATATTTTCAAAGTATATTACCCTTGTAAGTTTTTAATATATCAATTGGTATTTCATCTATTTAGTAGATATCTTTAGCTATCCCACTTTTTTCAGTAATTTCAACGATTTTAGTCACTTAATGTACTCTCTCACCAATGTCACTTCTTCACTGAAAATTTTCTTTATAGTATATTAAAATTAAAAATGTTTAAAAATACTATGACCTTGACCTACTTTTAAATGACCTTGAATAAAAAATATTATGACTCATCCAATGACCTTGAAAATTATAAAATTAAAATTAAAAAATATTAAAACATTACTTATAAAAATAAGTAGTAAATTATATTAACTTGTAATAATAATAGTAAAAATAATAATATTTAAAACTAAACTTATAAAAATAAGTAGTAAATTTATATTAAAAATGTCAAAAAATACTATGACCTTGAAAATTTTTGAATGACCTTGAAAAAATATGATTAGTCATCCAATGACCTTGACCTACTTTTAAATGACCTTGAAAAAAATATGATGAGTCATCCAATGACCTTGACAATAATAATATTAAGAAGAAAAAATAATAATAAGAAAAATAAATAATCATACTAATTAATCATATTATTAATCATATTAATAATAAAAATAATAATACTAATAATAACAATTATAATAATAATAATAATAATAATAAAAAAAAAATAATTAAACAATATTAATAAGTTATAATATTAATAATCATATTAAAAATAATAATAATAATAATAATAATAATAATAATAATAATAATAATAATAATTATAATAATAATAATAATAATAATAATAATAATAATAATAATAATAAATAAAAATACTAATAATAATAATAATAATAATAATAATAATAATAATAATAATAACAATAATAATAACAATAACAATAACAATAATAATAATAATATAATTTAAAAATAAATAATAATATTATTGACTTGATTAAAACAAAAAATTATAGTATATAAAATAAATAAAATAAAATAAAAATAAATAATATTATTGACTTGATTAAAACAATATTCACTTCATTAAAACAAACAATTTAATAATAATAATATAATTTAAAAATAAAAAATGTTATTGACTTTATTAAAACAAACAATTTAAATTTAATAATAATATAATTTAAAAATAAAATAATAAAATAATATACTTGATTAAAACAAACAATATAATAATAATATTATTTAATAATAAAATAATAAAATAATTGACTTGATTAAAATAAACAATTTAATTATAATAATAATATAATTTAAAAATAAATAATAATATTATTGACTTGATTAAAACAAAAAATTATAGTATATAAAATAAATAAAATAAAATAAAAATAAATAAATAATATTATTGACTTGATTAAAACAATATTCACTTCATTAAAACAAACAATTTAATAATAATAATATAATTTAAAAATAAAATAATAAAATAATTGACTTGATTAAAACAAACAATTAATGTATATTAAATAAAAATAAATAAAATTAAAAATATATATTATAAAATTTGATGAGTCATCCAATGACCTTGAATGAGTCATGGTCTTTGTTTAAGTGACCTTGAAAAAATATGATGAGTCATCGAATGACCTTGAATGAGTCATGGTCTTTGTTTAAATGACCTTGAATGAGTCATTGTCTTTGTCTTAAAAATTTTTTGTACTTTTGTACTTAGAAAAATTTTCTCTCAGCAGGGGGGGAGGGGGTACTGTGCTGGATGTGACATGTGTTGGAGGTGACACATCCCACTACTTTCCATTGCTAATTTTATAATTTCTGTTGATAATTATGAAAAGAATATCAAGATAAATTGGCAAATATTATTCATCCAAACAATTTTCGAATTTTAGCTGGTTAATTATTGTTAATTATATTTAATTAAAAATATCCACTTCAGTGTTATTTATGGTTCATTTGTAATATATTGTACAATAAGAAATTTGATTCAATTTGTACAATGGAAAGCTTTTGAAATTTAAAATATAATTTTTATGTTTATTCTTGGCTGATGATAAGGTTTACGATTAGATGATTACCCAAGTAAAATGTAAGGGTAGTCTGAGCACAGAAAGTATCTCATTTTCCGGAAACACGGATACTTGATATACGGTTTCAAAACCCTATTCTACAATTCCTAAGGCTCACTTGTTTTTCAAGAAGAAAAAATTAAAGTTTCCAAAGATTTAGATATTTTCTGATAAGTATTTTGAAATTCTTGCACATTTTGCACCCGATATACAAAACCTTTTCATGTAACAAATGAAGGATATGCCTATATCCCAAATGTTTATTTTAACGCTATGAATACTAGGAAATTTTATGTTGTCCTTTTAACTATATATTTAGTCAAAAAAAAGTGACTACTGATTCAATATTATTATTTCTTCAACAATTGATGGCTTCCTAAATATTTCATCGTGAGGTATATTGTTGGTGTATTTAAATTTTTAAAATTATTTGTACTTAACCATTATAAACAACAGTGATTCCTAAATTAATTAACATTCTAAAATATCTAAAATTCAATAAATGATATATTTAAAACAAAATAAAGTTTTGAAAAATATAAAATAATGGTATTGCCTATTTAAAATATTTCCTATGTACGTCTAAAATAAAAATAGTAAAACAAATTCCTAATAATTTTATTTAGAACTTAAATGAAAACTTAAGTAACTAGAAAATATTTTAGCCAAAAATCTACAAAAATTATTAAAAATTTTCTAATTCATTTAAAGCTTTTAAATTTACAATTAGATTACATCTTGAAATATTTTTGTTGATGACAATTGAATTTTCAGAGAAAACAAAAATTTTTCAAATATGTTGTTGGGAATTCCTTAAAAATATAAATTTTAAATTATATAGTTTTAAATATCTTGTTTCTAAATTTTTATTTAATTGATTTTTAATTAATTAAATAAAAAAAATTTTTAATATCAGTTTATTTGTTTTGTTAGAATTAAATTTATCAATTTCCGTTTTTATTTGTTTGTTGAGCGCTCAATTCCTGTTGTGGAAAATTGTTTGTTATAATTTACACACTGAATTTACTATTGTTTTTATAAATAATTAAATATTTGAAATTAGTTTGTTTAATTCAAGAAACAGTTCAATTAGCCTTTTCAATAAAAAACCACAATAAAATTTGATTATTTGGAAGAATTGCCAAAAAATATATTTATAAAATTCAAACTTTCTAATCCAATGTAAGTAGTATTTAAATATTATTTAATAAAATATAATTATTGTTATTTACTCGCGTAATTTATTCAAGTCTTTAACTGTAGTATAACCCTTTCAAGCTATGACTACAGTTGGTATTGTATGTGTGTTGCAATAGAAAAAAAACTTTTAAAAAATTAAAGTATTTCTTAATGCGGCTAGCAAAAGGTTAAGCTAATTGATTACGATTTTTAATATAAAATGTTATGTGGTATTTGAATCAATTTCTAATGGCAGATTAATTTCTAGATTACTTACTACAACTCAGTTTATTACAGTGCAATCCAGTGGTCCTGATAAAGTCTGTCGAAGATTTATGGTTGCTTTTAATTAATTGATATTTTGTAATTAAGCAAAATTATAAAGTAAATATAAAAAATATATAATTTTAAAAATATATAACATATTAACATAAATTGTTTTGATTAATCATATTTCAAACGAGTCACCGAATCAACAACTTCTTTCGGAAACAAAAGTCCATTTTCTGTACCTTTCATTAATTGAGTAGCGTGTTTATTCAGTTTTTTGCTTTTGTTTTTGTTCTCCCAATCAATCAATTGCTTGCTTTTCTCTTTACCAGCCTTTAATCCGGGACATTCCCAACCCATCAACCGATCCCAAGTACTGAAATATGGTTGAAAGTTTGTTAAAGGTCTCATATGATGCATATCGTGTTTTCTGCTACCTCCGTAAATTCCAAACGGGATAAATCTTGACAATGCCAATGGAAAATCAAAACCACTGTGCGATTCAATGCTCGCAAAAACATTTAGCAACATAAAACCCCAATAGGTCATTGGATGACATTGAAAAAACCATCCGTCAACTGTGGTAAAAAATCCGACAGTAAACAGTTCCCATGGGTGAAGATATTGTGTTGTCCAACTAAATGTGCTGTGATATTGGTGATGTATTGCATGGAAATTCCTATAAAGCCATCTAATTTTATGATGTATTGTATGCCAAATCCAATATTGAAAATCAAACAACATTAAAATAATAAAAATTTGTGAAAAGAACTCATATAAACTCGGTGCTCTGGCTGTCATGGGAGTTGCTGGAACCCAAATGCACTGGGCGATTGAAGCTGGCAAAATCAACAGGAAGTTATTCATTAATGTATGCCTAATGGCTCTCATTACCATGGGCCATGTCACTTCGACGTCGTTTTGAATTTTGTATTTTTGGAAAATTTTCGAATTTTTCCCCCAAAAATCCATCACCATAAATAATGTGCAGAGAATAAAATATGTCGAAACTGTAATCACGACGGGAAATGCAGGATGGGATATGTATTCTTCTCTGCCGATTCTTAAATTCCAAATCCATTGAAGAGGATTAAAAGAATCGAATGTCTTTTCAATAGTGGATCTATTCAAAATGATCAGATTCTGACTAAAATAATTCATTATTAATAAAATGAAACAAAATTTGATAACTTAAATACTATGTAAATAAAGTGCTTCAGTTCTTGAATATCATTCAATTTGAGTTCACATGAACTCAAGTGCAACAGGTAAAACACAATCAAAACAAAATTAAAAAAGGATTTTTGAAAATAAATTTATTTTCATAGTTCTAAAATTTGGTATATTTTTTATATTATTAATTATGTTTTGCATTTTTTGACAATAATATAATATAATAAAAATTTTGCCTACACTTTTACACAGTTCTAAAAATGCGAATAGAAATTCGAATTTAGGATTTAAAATTATCACTTAGAATTATTAGAATATAGTAAATATTCTTTTCCGCAGAACAAACAATTTTCTTTTCTTTTAAATACAGTTTTAACAATATTTTGTTTTACAGGGTGACCCAAACCAAATCAGACAAAGTTTGCGTGTGTGTGCAGGTGGAAGCAATTGACCATTCTGTCCACCAATCAGCACACGGATAGAGAAGATATGTAATTATAAATGCAGAAAGTATAATTATTTTTTCTCATTGCTTTACCGGCAATAAAGTCACTTGCTTTTTGCTGTGCTCTGATATCATCGCTAATACAACAACAATTATCTCCATCTCAAGTTGTTCAGAAGGTTATGATCCATGAAATTAAACGAGTCACAACCTATCGCCACATAAAACAGTTAATTACTTCTGACGGCATTACTGACAACAGTGAAAACCTTACACCTCGCAGGGTCTGCACACAAGGTAATTAAAGCAGTAAAGGCTCGAATCAGATGAGACTGCAAGAGATCTCTAAGAAAAATGGCTTGTGATATGAAATTGCCAAGGAGCCATTGCGTAGATTGGTAAAAATGATCTTGGACTCAAGTCTCTTAAAATGAGAAAAACCCATATGCTCAACCCCTGTTTTCAATCGGCGCGGTTAACAAAATGCAAACAGTTTTTATCAAGGTACGACAACGAAGCTTTCAAAAATATCCTCTTCTGAGATGAAAATATTTTCACAGTTGAAGCCAAATGTACCAGTCAAAATGAGCGATTGCTTGCTCCTAGTATCCAGCAAATTCCTCCAGATAAAAATTATCGACAAAAAACTCAGCATCCAGCACCTGTTTAGGTTTGGGGCAGGAGTGTCCCATCCCTGAAGGTGACCATCTCAACAAAAATAAATGCATTTCTCTGGTTTTCGAGCCGTATGTGAAGCCTCTTACTGATTCCATATTTGCTGATAACAACTGAGTTTTCCAGCAAGATTAAGCTTCCTAACATCGAGAAAAACCACACAATCTTGGTGTCAGACAAATTTACGAGAATTTATCACAAAGAGCTTACAAACCCAAACCTGAACCCGTTCAACTATGGAATTTGGTCCATATTAGAGCAGAAGGCGTGTACGACTAATTATAGCATTGTCTCTAACTTCAAAGTCAATTTGATCAAGGCTTGGGAAGATATTCCACAAGAAATTGTGCGAGTCGTTAATGATCAGTGGCGAAATATACTTTCCGCTTGTGTGAGAAATAGAGGACATTTCGAAATTTGAACAATGATTATTTTACTGTGTCATGTTGCACATTATTTCATATTCAGTAGACTAATTTGAATAATAACATTAGGTATTATTGCTGCTTTCATTTTGTCTCATTTTGTTTGGGTTATCCTGTATATTTAACAAAAAATTCCGTCACAGCCATTTTAGTGTTTTTTTGACTAAATTAGCTTATGCAAAAACAAAAAAACAAAAATACCAGGGTCAGTATACCCAAGTCATTCAACTAGCAATTTATTTTATACATTTTTCTTCAATTTGACCAGAAAATTAAATGCTGTCTTTGTACCTTCATAACCAACAGATGCACATAAAATATATTCAGTACACCATTATGCAAATAAATGTTGTCTTACAATATGGCAAGTAACTAATAAAGTTCTTTAATTTAATAAAAACTTAATAAATAAAATTTTCACCAACAAAAAATATTTGAATTATTAGTTGGCTTAAATCCAACAATTATATTGCTTCTGAAAAGCTATGTTTGGGATGTGATAGGTTTTTTTTTTTTTTTGTTAGTTCAAAGAGATCAACGGACAAGTTTGCATGGAGATGTAATAATCGCCAATGCGCTTATTTTCAAAAGTACGTTTCAATAAGAGAAGGTTCTTTTTCTGCAGATATCAATATTTCATTCGCATATGCATTCCGAATAATTCTATCATTGTCAATATATAGTGTCAGAAAATAGTGAATTCTCTAAACTTAAGTAGACCTACTATTGGTAAAATATTGAAGAAACTAATCTCAAAAATGAAAAAACCATATTTTGAAAATTCTAAGCTAGGTCAGGGTAATAAGTTAGTCCAGGTTGATGAGACAATGGTTAATTACAAATTTCCAAGTTCATAGATGGCAACCTGCATCCAACCAGACTTTGTTTTTTGTTATTTGTTCATCATGTAAAAAATTTTTACCTATAGGTGAAAATTTTTTACATGATCTAAACTTTCTCTCTAATACAATGGCAAACATAAATATCTTCTATTGTTAGAGAGTTGCATACCAATAGATACAGATTTTGTTCGCATTACACAATTTTTATCAGATCAATATTTATGTTAAATTTTCAGTAATAATAATGATTATTCTGATAGGCTGCATTCTAAGTCAATGGAAATATTTCCTGCCAATAAAATTTATAAGTTTATTTTAGTTTTAAATATCTTAGACGTTTACTCTTAGCTTTCAGCAAAAGATCTACAGTAAAAGCAAACTTAAATTGGTGTATGAGCAAAAACTTTGAGTCATAAATTACAAAAGGATAAAAATTAAAGTACCAATAATCTTGATAGATAATTTAGGTCTTGTACTAATTTAAAACAAATTTTTCACAATCTATATTTGTCGCAATTGTTCGGCTAGTTATAAAGCTCTCATCAGAATTCGGGTCAATCTCAAAATGTGAACAAAAACTTCATAAAATATAAGTTCGGTTTGCAGTGTAAGAAAACGAATAAAAATATTGGTTGTCTATTTTGTATGAATATTTTTATTGAAATTTCAAAAAAATATTTTTATTTTAAAATAATGCAAAATTATGAATAAAATCGCAATGAAATGAAAAACAATTTAAACTCAAACTGAAAATTGAGTGTAGAAAAATGTGCAACTCAACCAGTGGTGTTGTGATAATTTTTTTTTACCGGAACGCGTATATATAATTATATAGACAGGACCGATCCTGGGTAGGCGGCCGCTATGTACGGTCTCATGTCCGGTTCGTTCCGGTTTTTGTTCGGGTTCTGGTTCGGTTCAAACCCTTGTTTATAATAATACATAAAAATTCGTCAAAAATTCGAAAAAAAAATCAGTAATTCTTTTTTAATTTTTTTTAATATGTCAGCCAATTCTCGTTATCAGAAATCATCTTTAGTTCCGGAACGCGTTCCTGTCCAAAAAGGAAGTACCGGAACGACGTTCCGGAGCGTTTCGGCTCGACAACACCACTGAACTCAACGCATTGCAAAGTGAGATATTGGTGGCTCAAAAATTCTTAATAATTTAAACAATTCTATTCTAGCTATCAGGTCAAAATATGTAAAACAAAAATGCAATATATCTAGATTGTTTCTATTTTGAACTAAAGTTTTAATTCACAAATTCAATTAATATGTTTAAAACAACTTAGTCTTTAATCATAGCTGAGCGTGGTGACCTCCTTTTTATCTTTGAGACGACATAAAACATGAAAATAAAAGGAGAGTCAAGTTTTGATACAAAACAATATTTCCATTATCCATGGAAAGTATTTTATACATATAATAAACCTTCAATGCAATGTCCTAGATTTCATCTTTGTAAAATCTTTACAATTTTCTCACTTAAAAAGATAAAACCTTACTTAACTAAACATATGTCTTCTTGTCCCTCTCTTTTTTAGGAATTTTATTTAATTATTGATATATCCTGAATCTCAGGCTATGTTTTTATTTTCCAGAGATTTTGCGGATGTGGACCTGGGCCCCACTAATTCCTATTTTAAGTGCTTTTTTTGCAAAATATAGGCTCTTAGCAATTTTTCAAATTTTCAATACCAATAAATAATTTAATTTCTAATATTATATTTGTTTGAAATTATTTAACAATAAATTATAAATAAATGTTAAAATAAAATTTTCAGTACATCAGTACTTTTGAACTTATGAGAACTGTTGAATTTTGATCAAAATAACATGTTTAAATTTTTAACATTAAGTACATAAATACTAAAAAAATATTGGCATAATAATTGTATAATTGTCATGCGATATTTCGATAAAAACTGTCAAAATTGAGCGACTTTTGTTAAATATTTATCAACGTAGAAATCTCCCATCTGATCAAAAGATTTCCACAATTTATTATCTTTATAATTAATTATTTTCTTGTTTCTATCAGATTTATTCTTTGATGGAAATAGAAGAAAAAATAATATTTACTCACAACTGGATAACGATTTAATATTTTTCCATTTTTTTTCATTAAAATTATAATAAAAATAATTCACAATATAATTGTTTAAATGCAGAATTAAGGATTCAATTATAAATATATTTTTATTGATAAGAATTATTTACAAATATGTAATCAATTTTAATTAAGAAAAAGAATTTTTTTTCTGAATAGGGTCCTGAATTTCTTTGGTTATGATACATCACAGGTTATAAATTTCAGTAGGTTAAGCAGTAAATTAACCTCTAACGTAATAACCTCTGGCCTAATTTCATTATATATAAAAAATAAACATAAATACTCTAAATAAGGACAAAAACTCAGGGGACCCGGCATAAATTCAGTGCATTTATTAAAAAGACAAAAAAGTAATTTTGAGAACAGTAGTATAACATGAGCTGTCTGCTGCGACCTCCAATATCTACTACATAATGCTTGGGCAATTAATGGCGAGGTAATCTCACACTATTACACAAAGTGTCGCTAAATTATATATTTACCTCCTAGTCACATATTCAACGTTGAACTATTACATAATCACACATACTGTTACGTAAACCTTCAAAGATCAGGGTCTTTTTTGTGTTGAGGAAGTGGTCATCATCTTGAATGTTTGTTTTAATGAATTATTTTATTCAATAAATATTTAAAAATTATTATTTAATATCAAGCGACAGTAGTCAACCGAGAGTGGTTGAAAAACCTTATATGGTGTGAGAGTTTGGGAATTTGAGAAGCTTAATGAGAGTCGACAAAGGCTATGATGCAAGAGACGCAAAGGTTTATAGCTTTTAAACCATTTATCTTTGTCTTTGAAATTCTCGATAATGGAATCATGGTTCCTCGAATACAAGTGATGATTTTACAAGTGATGATAATTGGAAGTTTCAAGTATTTGGCAAAAGAACTAAACTATTTAGAATAAACCATTATTATTTAATCAAATTTCTGTTTTTAAATTCTCAAAGCATATTTTCAAAAATTAAAAATTTTCCTTTTTTTAAAAATCACAAATTCAACAAAATGTTGAAAAAAATTATTTTTTTAAATTTTACAAAACCGAAACTTTAACAAAATTTAAATAAAACTTCCAACAAAATATTTAAAATTTTTTACCAAAACTATTTTACATTTAGTTTCATCCTGCATCAAAAAATTGCGCTTACTAATATCAATCAATAGGAGTTTTAAATGTGGAGTTAAAAAAACGGAAAACATAAGTTTTCCGTTAACTTAAGTTTAAAAATAATATTTTTATAGAATTTTAGAAGTATACAAAATTCGAATCATCAATGCAATTGAAAATGGTGAAGGGTTTTATAAATTTGGAAAATTAATAAAAATTTTCAAAGCCTCAACAAAATCAATAATTATCAAAAATTTGGATTTTTGTCAGTCAAAAGGAAAAAAGATTGCAGCCAAAACGAATTTCCAAAGAACTGATTTATTTGAATATAGAAACCTTTTTTATAACAAATGAATTTTCTTTTAATAAATTTTACTTTTAAATTTATCTGACTTACATTAAATCGAAAATTAAATCCAACAATTGAATAAAATTCCTAAAAACTAACGAAAATTAATAACAAATAAATATAAAATAGATGTTGATTAATAATATTATTTAAGAGCTTGAATAATGAGATCACAATCCAAGCCTTAAAATATACTTTATTAAAAAATTTACTTACCAGTCATTTAAAAATGACTAATTGTGTATCAACCTTTTGGATGAATTTTATAGATGCAAAATGCAACATTCAAAATCCTCGTAGACTCAGCATTTCGAACATTAATTATAAAATCGAAAGATATGATCAACAATACCTCACAAGTTACTCGTTCGTAATATTTACTCACATTTTTCGGAATGCTCTTAAAATAACAAATCATTATTTTTAACTGGACAATACTGAATGACTCGAGTTTGGAGATGATTGGCAGTCTCTTCAATGTATTTAGGATTACACTAATGGATAAAAAGGTTAAAAATATATTTATATTAGACAAATAAGTATACAAAAATTTACTGAACCAAAGAACAACACAAATAAATAGGAAAATAGGGAAAGAAATAATAAATTCACATTAAAATATATTTATTTAAATATGTAAATGTTGCTTTGGTAATTCATATTTTCCACAATAGAAATTAATATTTCTTTTAATTCAAAATAAATTCAAATTATTCAACATCTGATATTTATTATTCTTGTTTTTACAAATTTTTCAGTCCAATTTGTTAGAAAATTCAAAAATATTTATTATTTTTTATTATGGAAAAATAAAATGAATTTTCAACTAATGATAAATTTCCGTAATTATTTAATGGAAAAACAACATTTACTTGCGTAGTAAAATTGAAAATTAATTAGTTAACTACTTCCGGTTTCCTTGGATAGCTTCAGTCATATCAATAGAAGGACGAAATGTATTATTATTATTGGAATATATTATTTTTTGTAAATTAAAAAATAAATGAACAATTGCCAAATTATCATTTCAGAGCGAGTCAAGATATTATTTTTTAAAAATTTAATTCGAAACTTATTTAGCTTCCCATTATTTGAATTTTAAATGAAATTTGCAAGGATCAAAATAAACAACAAGTCTTATTTTCACCAAGCATTCAAAATATCACAAGTAATCTCGATACAAATTCATTTTTCAACTTCAATGGTAAGCTTTCATTTAAACAAAACGAATATAATTTGACAATTTTTAAATTTCACCAACTTTATGCACCAACGAACTCTCAAAATTTTCTGTATCATCTATAAATAGAAAAAACAAAAATTTCTATTATTCATGAGAACTCGGATATCTTGTTTTCAAATGAAATGATTGATGACGTCATCAAATTTTTAATTAAAACAAATCGGCCAAAATACATAACGTCACCATCGAATGTTATGCAGATAAATTGTTTCAAATTATCTGACAGGGATACATTTCCAAAAGTATAGGGGAAACAGACAAAAGAAAATGGAAAAAGGGAAAATAATCACAATTACAGATGTCACACAAATGATCGCACACAAACATCTAATACTAGAAAAATACACAAAACTGTAATGAATAAGGTTGGCGAATACCTCATAAAAGTTTTTCAAGTAGACAAAGAACGTCCACCACCTGGCATAGACACAAAAGTACACTCAAATCTTATTATTAAATCCAAAAAATACGCATACTGGATATCAAAGTACCCCACGATCGATTAAGAAATACAGAACAATATAACTTTATCAGGTCTGGTGGTTAAAACTCTCGACTCATGGAACAAGGGAAATAATATGATATAAAGTAAAAAACGGTCTATAAGGATAGAAGTAAAATTGTTGGGATATTAAATATTCGTCGATGAATAGGTCTCTCGATCCGACTCCTCGTGTTCAATAATCAATAAGACAAAATCCCAACAAAGAAATCTTTATTGACAAATATTCACCATGATACACAATAATTTATTTCCTAACACTTTAAGGGTATCACGATGTAAATTCAACGCAATCTGATTAACTTTATCGGTTTACTGCTCTTCACTCGTTTCTTCAGCTAGTTATATTGGCCTCTGACCAACTGGAAACTTATTTTGTTGTCTGTTGCTTTTATAGTTTTTGGATTTCCATTAATCTGGATTACTGGTGGTAAAACAATTTTCCATCTCGAACAATTTATTGCCCGTTCCACTAATGCCGGGAAACACATTAAGCAGACGTTTAGCTCGGCGGCCCTTGATTAATGGGTTCGTCGGTAAATAATTTATTTAATTAATTAATTTGTTTTTGGGCTCCCGACCCTTCAATATACCTTATCTCAGTTGAATAGTATTTTATTTGTCTTCACAACCAAATTTGCCACCGGTTACCACTTTTCCCCCCCAAAATATTGATTTTTACTTTTTTCAAAATTTTAATAAATTTTAATGGATTTTGATAATTTTTTAATTTTATTATATTTTTTCATGTTTTGTTATAACCCCAACATAATTAATTAATTTGTTTTTGGGTTCATGACCCCTCAATATACCTTATCTCAATCGAATAGTATTTTATTCGTCTTCACAATCAAATTTGCCACCGGTTACCACTTTTCCCCTAGAAAAATATTGATTCGTACTTTTTTTAAATTTTAATTAATTTTAATTGATTTTGATAATTTTAAAATTTTTTTATTTTTATTCATGTTTTCTTATAACCCCAACAAAATAAATAGCAAACAAAGCTCATCCACAAGAGTCAAACCTTATCTTCGAAGCGGACGGTAATACGAAGTTTGACAGCATATTATAACAATGACCGCAGAGATAACCTGATACGCATTTTCAAGAATATATTTTCTAACTCTGCGTTTGTATTATATTATACACCAGCTACAAACATTATTTTAGAAAATACAAACCGAGATGGAATTAGAGTTTATGGGAGTCATTTATAAAGCTTGACTATCAATGCTAGCTATAAAGGGTCGTCCGAACAGTAAAACCACTCGAAGAACTACAAATTAATTTTCTTCATTTCAAAATCTGTTCAAAACATTTTAATACTTACAAAAATGGGGCTATTGATAAAAAAATTGTAGCTTTTAAAAGCAAATCCCCCTTTTGTCAGCAAATGCTCAAGAATTCACCAAGATATGGTCTTAAGAATTGACTGGCGTGCAATAACAAAACAATTTATGTTCGGAATATACAATCGTATATTGGTAGATGCCTTGGAATAGACTTATCCATAGGGTTTAAAGTTTGATAACTTTTCAAATCACATCAAATGAGACTAAGAGTCTTGGAAAAATTGCTGGCAATGATTGACACAATAACAAAGAATATAAACAAATAAAACATCAGCCCCTATGTAAATCAAAATTTGAATAAATTTTTTATCTCAGAATCCCATAAAATCCACAAATTATCTTTGATTATCATTTTACAAAAAGGAGTGTTATTCGACAAAATGAAGATCAGAATTCGGTCTGTTGAAGGATGTTACAATATGTTAGATATATTTGCTTTCAATGCATTTGTATTATTTTGTCAACTGGACAAACATGGAATTTTAACAAACTCTACATAAAACGGATTTGCTTGAAAGCACTTGGAGAAAAACTCAATTAATCTTATAAAAATAGTAAAATTAGAAATCGTTACAATTATACAAACAACGTTAAGCTTGTTAATCCATCCAGATCTTCACTTTCAAAAATAAATATCTAAAAGAGACAGATTGAAACTTTGTCCCAAAGATATTCAGACGTTTATTTTCAAAAAATGCACCAAGTAGGAGCGGAAACGTCATTTTATTTGTTTTTTCAATAATTATATAATTCAATAATTCAATAATTTAATTAATTTATAAATAAAAACGAGCTATTATTTTCTTTTTTACTTATTTTATGTATCAAAATATTACTATTACATAAAAATAAACTATTATTTCTTTGGTTGGATCAATCTAATATTGTGAAAATAAATACTTTTGTTTTGGTTTTGCAATTTTATGATACTGAAATATAAATGTTAAAAGGAAAAATATTTAATATTTTTTATTTGATTTCAACTCAATTTATACATTTGTTAATACAATATTTTTTATATCTGTACTCTCTGCTGTTCTAGCATAAGTTCAGGAACACAGCCGATTGAGAAGCGCGAGTAATATTATTGAGCATAAAAATGTGCAGTGAACAGCTGATTTAAAAGATTTTAAAATTTGATATTACAACTTCAATAATAAGTGGGAAAGAATTTTATTTGAAGGTTTATTGATTAAATCACAATCCAGTAAAATAAACGTTCAATCGCAACAAATTTATCGAGATTATTTAATTAAATCATTAGATCATAACTACTACAATATATTGTTTCCGTATAGAACATTTGTCAAAGATTATGATAGCAGACAGATGATGAGGATAATTTGATCGAAGTATATTTTGTTAATTTGGCTTTCTAGTGTATTTATTAATAATGGACTATGATATTTTCGATGTATATATATATATATATATATATACTTTCTTGTATAAATACTTTCTTATTAATAATAAACACACAAAAACATATTTTGCTTTTTAAACACATTATACTAAACATTTGTTTATTATTTTTCTGTTTATATATTATTTTTGCGGCAATGGCAAATATTTTAAGGGTAAAAATGATAACTTTAAGATTAAGATTAAATTTAAATAAGCAATAAATAAATAGTCAGTTATTGGTTTGAATTTGTAAAAAGAGAACAATTAAGATATTTTATTTAGTTAAATATTAGAAATTTTCAAAATGTTCATCATTTTTGTTTATAATGAAAATAAAATATTTTTTATTGAGAATTCCTTTATATATTTTCAGATACATATTTTGTTAACGATATTTCTGATAGTTTCTAATACTTATCATGAATTATTATTATTACTTAAAGAAAAAATAATTAAATTGATAAATGTAACAAATTATAACAAAAACTATAAAATTTAAAAGAAAATTAATAATGTGAATTTAGAATCCGTTTATTACGATACTCTTTAATGGCTTCACGTATAAAATTAAATTTACATTTAAATGGTAAACAATTTATTATTTATATTTTTAAAAGTAAATTGGAGAAACATTTTAAGCCTTGGTACAATTTAAACATTTGATACGTTGTTATAAACAGCTATGTTAAAATTAAAATTACTATATTAAAAATTAAAGGAAACATTACATATAATTTTTCATTTAAAGAGTTCAAACAAATACCAGAAATAAAAAAGAAAATAAATAAATTGACGAATTAAAACAATCTAAAAACATTATAATTCCAAAAGCGATCACTCCAAAACATTCGGAACAAAATTATCACAAGTGCTTTCATATTATTTGCTACATATTTTCATTGCATTTATGCATATAGAACTAAAATGACGAATATTTATAAAATAAAATTTTCAGTTTTTATATTAATTTTAAATGTTTAGCTTTCCAAAATTGTAAATTACAGACCAAAATAAACCTTTTACTATTCGTAAAATCGTTTAAAATGAAATTAGACTTTATTATTTACTATTTTCTCTTTATTTTCTTGATAGCTAAAACAATAAATTTTAATTATTATTTTTTGTCATTGTTTTTTTCAAAATTTTTGAGAATATTTAAATAAAATAATCCAATGATTATTCGAGTGAACAAAAGGTTCTAAAGGAGAACTGGAGAGGAAGTGAATTAGTAAGCTCACATCTAGATACAGATCTTTGTTCTTTTAGTCTAAAGATCATTGTGTTCAAAAGAAATGATATTCATAATCAGTTAATTAGAAATTTGGTTTATAAACTAAAATTTAATTATATACTTAAATAAATATTTTAAATAATATTAAGTGAAATAATATAAATGTTAAAAAAACCGGCCCATCTGAATTTATATGAATGTTGAAAATATGAGATATTGTATGCCATTTATGACTTTTTAATGTAAACATCTAAATTTTTGTTTATTCATCAAAATGTTAAAATTTCGTCAATAAACATTCTTAAAATCTTCAAATTTGATTACTATATAATTGACATATTATAGAAATATTTTCACAATATTTGTTTTAATATACTAATAGTTATTTACAATTATTTATTATCAATAAAAATGGTGGAAATCTTTGAGTATTTTATTAGCATATTATATTTTAAATTATAATTCTTATTTTGTTTAACATCATTTATTATTGTGAGAATTGTAGTAAATAGTAAATAATAAATATTATGTTAAATTAAAATAATCAAAATGAATATAAAAAACCCAAATATGATCATAAATTAAAATCTAGATTTAATAATATGTTTATTACAATATAAATTCGTCTAAGACATTAAAAATAGAGAATATCAAAAAGAATAGGTTAGAACCAATACAGAACCAGATTAATTAAACCCAGCTTTTCCGAACAACATTATCGTTTTTTGCTCCAACACTCCCTTCAGCAGGCAGACTTTTTGCAATCATTACATATAACTTGAATTAAAATATAAATTGAATTAATAATAAATGAAGTTTATATAAAAAAATTGTAGTAATCAAAAAAATATATATTTACTTATATAATGACTTATATAACGTAATAAATAATTATTAATTATGTCTATAATTATTTATAAAGCATATAAACAATTGTATTCACTGGTATTAATCAATTCTTTCAGTCGAAAGTTATCAAGATTTTGAGAACGGAGATGACGGGCAGTCATTCAAATGTATGTGGCATAACACCCATGACATAAATATTCATGACCAAGATCTAAATACCATCTAAGTAAGACTTGAAATCTATCAATAAGCACGATGATAAAAAAAATACAAACCTCGCTATAAACATTAAACACAGCTAATTCAATCATTGACAGTTTTTCATTCATTGAATTTCTAAAACAAAATCACACAAAATTGGCAATGAACTGGCAAGAGAACACCAATCCAAAATATATATTCAGCTACAATATATTTCGACTGAATAACAGTCTTCATCAGGTAATCTTGAACTTTAATTAATCTTTGTAATTTTAAAGATGTTCTCCAATTCTGTAGTTCCATGAAAACATTTATGCGCAGAAGTCACATCAGTTATTTTATTTTGTAAACAATTACTAAATAAAAGTTTTAAAAACCAAATTATTACTATTATTACTATTATTATTATTAATTTTGAACTTTAGGTAAGAGCTAGTAATTTTGTGTCTCTATTAGTGTAATTTATATCATTACACCACTTTAGGCTTTTTTGTGACACTGAAATATTTGCTGAAATATTTACTCTTTTTTTGTATATCTTTGATTTTGGCAGAAGAACACTATTTTCACATCGTCATTCGCCATGAGTAGTAGGATGTGAGCCCGTCAGATACAACACTAATTTACAAGTTCATCCGACTCTATAAATTATTAACGATAATAATTAACTATAAATTATTAATTGATAATAATAATTTAACTTTCACAATAAAAAAGACAATTTTTCACACGTAAATTTATTACAAACACGTATTACATTAACAATATCAGTCAAGTGAATACTAATGATATCTAAATAAACTTTTGTTTTTAATAAGAGCTTTGATCTAATTACTAATTAAATGTTGATACCAAAACGTGTAAAATTAGATTTAAATTCATTAACAACATGCTAATTAATTTCGGTCATTAAAGCTTTATGTAACCAAAAGTTGATTAAATAACCATTAAAAATTCATCAGGTGATACCTATTAAATATTTCAATAATTTATGATTCAAACTATGTATATTATAATACTTTTCGATAAATTTATGAATAAACTATTACATGATTTGTTATAAAGTTATTTAAAAGGTTAAGAATTTTAACCCTATGTGAAGAAATAGGTAATAACTTTAATCCTAAGTAATGAAAGAAGTAACAATTTTAACTCAAAGTAATGAAATATTTAATAATTTAAACTCTAAATAATGAAAGAAGACACATTTTTAACCCTAAAAGATGAAAGATAAGATAACTTTTAACCCTATGTGATTAAAAGTTATAACCTTATGTAAACCAATAATTACTAAATACCAAGTAAACACATGTCTTTAATAAAGAGTAGTTGGTAAAAAAAACATACATATATTTAAAAATCGTTGAAAATTTTTAAGTACCTGTTAAAATTGGTTTGAAAATTCATATAATAAATATTTTAATTTAAGAATATTAAATTGAAAACCTCTATGGAAATTAGATTAAAAAGAATATAAATTTGTTAATCGTCAATTTAAATAAACTCGTAAAATTATTGATTGATTAAATGCTATTGTTAATTAGAAATATTAATTGGAATATTATTGACTGAACTAATTTTTCAATAGAAAGTTATTCTTGAAACAACATAAAAATCATATTTCAATATCTTTTCTTTAAATTAATTTTGAAAAAGTACAAACCAAATACTTGATTTTGATTGGCTGTTACTATTGCTATTGACAACGACATTATTTTTCGATAAATTTAATCGCTAAACTCAAAATACTAATTAATTTATCAATATATTAAAATTATTACAGTTTTCTTGAAAATAATTTGAAAACGCACAAACTATTTTTCAATAAAACTATTATTAAATTAAAAATAGTTGAATAAATTTATCGATATATTTATTGTAATTTTTCTTGAAAATAATTTGAAAAGGAAATTATAGAATACTTGATTTTAATTGGTTAATTTTATTTATTACCAATGACTACGACTCAAATTAATTCAAATTTTAATGTTCAAATTATTTTCTAACTATTATTGGTTCCACTTTGATAGGAAATTATACTATTCAATCGAAACATAATTTCATTAATTTTTTAAATAAATCAACAAGTCATTTAAAATTATTATAATGTTGAACTTGTTGCTAATCACCGACTTATTTTATTTAAAACTTATCCGAATCTAATTACATGCATTGTAAAACGCTACAATTACCATAAAGTTTCCTTATAAAGAATACTTCAACAATGTTTCCAAATCTAAAAAAGCAAATAGATCAACTAGAAAATTTTCATGTACAACAAATATTGGTTAAATTGACTATGAAATGTCGTAATTTATGGTTACCGTACAATAAGAATTTGCCTCTATAAAAATATACTAATTATCCCTATTATAAGTTTAACAATTTATTGAACTACATATACTTTTCTTCAATACAAAATTAATTTACCAGTATAAGAAAAACAATATTTGTTAGCATATTGATAAAAATTAATATACTTTAATGTCCAAATGGATATCCGACCACCTTAAAATCTTCGATAAAATTTTAATGAATTTCTATCATAGTAGCAAAAAATATCACAAATAATCGACAAAAAGGATAAATCTACTCAATCTTTGAATTCATCTTCGATTAACCTAAAAACTATAATTACCAGTTAAGATTACATTAATAAGCTACAATTTACTGACAATAATTTCACATATAAAGCTAAATTATTGATTTCTCTATTTTACATTGGATTTAACCCCTAAAGTGACTGTAATTTAATTAAATTAATTTGTTTACATAAATCCTGCAATAGCTACATTTATTAAAATGCAGTAAAAATCTTTAATGAATTTCTCTTACATGCAATAGAATGATTGTTGTGCGCTAATATCCCAACAAAAATTGTAATTATTTTAATTGATAAATTTATTAATATTTTCAACAACCGGTTTAAGTTAAATAATAAGTTTATTGAAAAATAGTTTAGTAGGTAGTTAGTAGCACTCTGGAACATAAAAAAATAGGGGGGGGGGTTTATTTACAGATTAATTTCGGATTATCTTGATTACATAATGATGTAATCAAGTTAATTAATTTTGTGTGTATTTTTTTTCAAATTTTTTCCAAATTTTTTATGTGTATTTTTTTTGAAATTTATTTTCGAATTTATTTTCAATTAGTTGAAATTTAAAATATAATTTTTTAAGTATTTCTAATTAAATTTTTTTGTAAAATTTCTAATTAAATTTTTTAGTAAAATTTCTAATTAAAATTTTTTTTAGTTTAATTTTATCAATGTAGTTTTTTTAAATGAATTTAAAAATATGAGTTTTTAATATAAGTTTTAAATATATACGATTTCTAAGTAGAATTTTCTGTATAATTTTTTCAATGAATTTTTTATATACGATTTTTTTTTAAGATAAAATTTTTAGGATAATTTTTAATATAATTTAAAATATAATTTTTCAAAGTAATAAATTTTTAACATAATTAAATATTGAAATTTTTTATACAAGGTTTGTTTTCAGTATAATTTTATCGATAAATTTTTTATATACAATTTTTAAAGATGAAGATTTTAATTTAAAATATAATTTTTCAAAGTAATAAATTTTTAACATAATTAAATATTGGAATTTTTTATACAAGGTTTGTTTTCAGTATAATTTTATCGATGAATTTTTTATATACAATTTTTAAAGATGAAGATTTTAATTTAAAATATAATTTTTCAAAGTAATAAATTTTTTTTAGTAAAATTTTAATTTTTTCAGTTTAATTTTATCGATTTAGTTTTTATAAATGAATTTAAAAATATTATTTTTTATATAAGTTTAATTTATATACGATTTCTAAGTTGAATTTTCAGTTAAAATTTATCGATGAATTTTTTATATACAATTTTTTAAGATGAAGATTTTAATTTAAAATATAATTTTTCAAAGTAATAAATTTTTAACTTAATTTTATAATAAAATTTTTTATACATATTGATAACGATCAAAGAAATTTAGCTTTAACATAATAATAATAATAATAATAATAATAATAATAATATTAATAATAATAATAATAATAATAATAATATTAATAATAATAATAATAATAATAATATTTCCACCAATTAAAATCTTTATAAAAAACTATATAAACTATAAACACAAAATAAACCCACAAACTATGTAATAAAAATTAATCAACAAATAAAAACAAACAAATTTATACTATAATGTTTATTTAATAAAAATCTTCATCTTCTTCATCATCGTCAGAGAACTGCACATCGTCTATATATATTAGTTCTTCCTCAAAGTTAGGTTGCTGAATTTCATCTGTTGTAATTTCGTCACTTGCTACAATTTCTCCAATAATTTCATCATCAGCGACAATATCTTCATCTGCGTCAATTTCTTCAGATATATTTATATGCCCGTATGCTAAACTTTTATTTTTACCCACCCAAACCCTTTTATCATCTCTATTTGTAAATGCTACTTTACTATTTTTAAAACTATAAAGTTGATGATTTTTTGTTCCTATTCTAAATTGTGGTACCGAAAAGACTGAGTTTTTCTCATAACACTCTTTATAAGATTTATAAGTTAGATCGATATCCTTTAACGATATACCCTTAGCTTTTAGACAAGAAGATTTACCTAACAAACTGTAACATTTTGGTCGAAGGAAAACCCATTCGTCATAACCTTCTCCCTTACTTTCGTCCTTAAATTTTCCAATGACTGAATCTAGTATTTTAGAATAAAGTGGATGAGTTGAAGGGTAATTAGATGTATCCAAAAGATTATCCTTAACCATTTCAGACAAAAGAACATCATTTTTAATTTTTAATCTCCAAGAAGAAAGAGTCTGTATCTCCATCAACTATATTGATCTCACAATTAAATTGTTGTCGATATTTTTCCAAGTCCTTATACTGAAGCTCATACATTCTAAGTTTCGACAAGTCAAGCACTGATTGTCCTATATAGCTTGGTCGATCTAAACATATCGAATCAGGATTTAACAACGCAGCTCTAAGTCAACAAATGAAATTTTAATTAGTAGAGATTATTTTCTATAAAGAAAATTTCCAGTGAAGAAGTAATATTGTCGGGAGAGTACATTAAGTGACTAAAATCCTTTGAAATTACTGGAAAAAGTGGGATAGCTAAAGATATCTACTAAATAGATGAAATATCAATTGATATATTAAAACCTTACAATGGTAATATACTTTGAATGAAGAAAATATACATCGAAGAGGAAAATATTCATTGAAGAGGAAAAATATTCATTAAAGTGAGAAAATATTAATTAAAGTGAGAAATTACTCATTGAAGAGAAAAAATATTTATTGAAGAGGGAAAACAATCATTGAATAACGTAAAATATTGATTGAAGCTAAAAATATTCAGTGAATCGAGAATTGCTTATAATAAATTAGACGGTAAAATTTCTCAATGATGAGATGAAATATCAATTAAATATTGGAAAATACTTGAAATTAATGGAGTCTGTATTATTCACTGTTCAACAAATATACTTAAAAGATGAAAATATTCACTGAAAATGAATTGTACTTTAAGAGTGAATGAATTACTATTATATTCAATTAAAAATTATTAACAATTGAGTAGATTTAGTCGGTTAATTATATTTAAATAGGGATATATATTGTTGATAGATACTTATGCGCAGATGAATAGTTATTAAAATAGTTATTAAATATTTTTTCTCTTCAATGAGTAATTTCTCACTTTAATTAATATTTTCTCACTTTAATGAATATTTTTCCTCTTCAATGAATATTTTCCTCTTCGATGTATATTTTCTTCATTCAAAGTATATTACCATTGTAAGGTTTTAATATATCAATTGATATTTCATCTATTTAGTAGATATCTTTAGCTATCCCACTTTTTCCAGTAATTTCAAAGGATTTTAGTCACTTAATGTACTCTCCCGACAATATTACTTCTTCACTGGAAATTTTCTTTATAGAAAATAATCTCTACTAATTAAAATTTCATTTGTTGACTTGTTATCGACTTGTCATTTTCAAAGAAAATTTAATTAACTTTTAATAAATTTAATTACACACTTCAATAGATTAGGTTGTACTCGACAAAAATAAAATATTTTTAGACTATGTAAATCAATTAGTGATTTTAGGGAAATTTTATGATATTTAATAATATCTAATTTATTTTAGTAAATTTTAATCATCTTTGTGAATTTTATGGTTTTCTGTTGAATTTTAATGTATTTTGGGATCATTTTGTTTTTGTAGAAAAAATTGAAGAAATGAGGGTAAATCTATAATTTTAGAAGCACTTAATTTCTTGATAATTTAATAAATTTTACTTGATTTTAGGATTATTTTAAATAAAAGTTTATTTTAGGAACAAAATGTTTATGAAACATATATTTTAGATAATTATTTACCAATTAGAATCCAATTTGACTGATAGATTTTGAATAGTAAATGATATTTTAATTTTATGTTCTATTTAAAAAGTTGATTAAATCAGTTGATTTTTAAAAATATTTAATGAAACCTAAAATTTTTATTGATTTTTCAGTAAAAAAGGATGGTCAATTAATTATTTGCATTTTCCATTTTATTGATTTCGTGGATATCAATCACAAAAGTAGTAAAATTTAGAGATTTTTAAGAGGATGCTCAGTATGGTTATCAGTATACATATGAAAATCGATGAATTATATCTATGGGTTGACTGGTAATTTTTATTGAATTTATACTCGATTTACTGATTAATTTTTAATTATTTGAGCAACATGATATATATTTTATGATTTTACAATAATTTAGTGAAATTTAATTTATGTGGGAAACATAAACTTTATACGATTTTAGTCATTTTTGATGAATTTTTTATTTGATTGAATTTGTTGCCAGAATCAAATTGTGGTGATTTTCGATGGAAAATTTTGGGTATAACAATTATGTAATACTTTAAAGAAAAATTATTTTTATTGGTAAAATTCCTATTTTTATGATAATTTTAAGGGAATTTGATTGGTTGAATACATATAGTGAATATGATCCGAATGATTGATTTTTAAGAATCTTATTCGGTTAAATATAGATTTTTATAGATTTTTATAAAATTTTATCGTGTAGGTTATTACCAAAAATATGTGTATTGTTGGTGCAGTGTCGGAAAATGTGATTTCAAGGGAAATGATTGGTTAAGAGGAAATTTTGTGATATTTTAAGAGGAAATAATCTATTAAGAACAAGTTTGTTGTCATTTTTAAGGGAGTTGAGTTGGTTGAATATCTGTGTTTAAAGAATAAATATTTTATAAATGGAGAATATAGAGGAGGACTTTATAATATTTTTAAGGGGCTTTGTTCAGATAGATATCAATATGTGTGTAAATATTTTGAGAGAATGGAAATATTGTCATTTAAAGAGAAATGATTGTTTAAGAAGAGAATTTATGATCTTTTAAGGGGAAATAATTGGTCAAGAGATGGATTTCAAGAAATTTATTCTGTTGAATATCGATATGTTGGTGATTTTTATGAAAATAATGAATATAGCGGGGATTATTGTAATTTAAAGAGAAATGATTGGTTGAGAGGTGAATTTATAATGTTTTTAATGGGATTTGATTTGTCAACAGAGGAATTTTATTTTAAGGTAATTGCAAGAGATTTATTCGGTTGAATATCGATATGTCGGTGATTTTTTATGAAAATAATGAATATAGCTGGAATTAATGTCATTTAAAGAGAAATGATTGTTTGAGAGTAAATTTTATTTTAGGGGAAAACAATTGGCTAAGAATTGAATTTATGATCTTTTAAAGGGAAATAATCGATTAACAGCAGATTTGTTGATATTTTTAAGGTGTTGAGTCGGTTAAGTATCGTTATTTAATAGGTGATTTTTATAAAAATAATGAATATAGTTGGTAGAGTAGGGGAAAGTGTTATTTGATGCGAAAAGATTGGTCAAGAGTGGAATTTATTTAGTAAAAAATAGTCGATTAAGAACAAGTTTGTTGTCATTTTTAAGGGGCTTGAGTTAGTTAAATATTGTTATTTAAAGGGTAAATATTATAGAAATGGGTATTGTTATGATTTTTATGAAAAAAAATTGAATATGGCTTGAAATATTGTTATTTGTTGGAAAATGATTGGTCAAGAGATGAATTTATAATATTTTTAAAGGAATTTACTGGAATGAATATTAGTGTTCAAAGGGTAAATATTATCTACTTGATAGGTTTTTATGAAAATTATGAATATAGTTGATATAATGGAGTAAAAAATAACATTTAAAGAGAAATGATTGGTTGAGAGGCGAATTTATAGTATTTTTAAGGGGATTGAGTTGGTTGAATTTATAAGATACTTAGGAAAATTGTTACTTTTTTTATTGATTTAAGGTTAATCAGGATATATCGATAAGATTTCAGTTCTAAGAAATTTTTTGATTCATGTAACTATTTATTTGATTTTATTAAAATATTTGTAATTCAATGAAATTAAAAACTAAAATTGACTAGTATTTAAAACTTTTTTGTTACCCATTATTTAGGTTTTTTTTTTACAATTTTCTGAATAATTTAAATATTTACGATTATTTCCAGAAATCAAGAATTTAATAATTATTTATCCGGAAATTGTAGAAAAATAATACTGTGAGCATTCGATAACATACACTAATTTTCATTCAACAAGTACCTAGAACAATTACCTAACAACCTTATAAAATTTTAAAAAATGATCTAAGAAATTTTTCAATTATTTTACAACTCAGTTAATTTTTTAATTGATAAGTACTATTCTCTTTAAAATTTGCTACTATGTTGAAGCTTTCTTTAAAAAATTTTATTTAAAGAACTAACAAATTTAATCAAATTTATTTTAAATTTACATCTTTTCCACTACTTTAATCAAATTCTATTCACCAGCTACCACAATTTAATAAAACTAATTTCTACAAAGACTAATAGACAATCACATACATTTTTCTTATAAGTTTGGGTTTTCAGTAAGTGATATCAGTACACAAGAACCTATGTATGTATTGAAGCATGGTATCATAAATTATAGTTATTTGATTTTAGCAATGCTGTAGATATTAATTTTTTTTCTATCAGTTTTATTCAAACCTTTACCATGTTTGAGTTAATAATTTAAAGAGTCGAATCATTTTCAATAAATATATGAAAATTTATTCTAAGTACAATGAAAGTAATATATGTTTTGAGAAATTAATTTAATTATCTTTTTCTAATCAAGTTTCTTTTCACTAGCAATTAGGTTAACCACTACTTGTACTTACTAATTAATTTATCATTCAGTAAACAATAAGAGTTGGGGGTGAAAAGATTAGAAAATCTATAAAAATAAATTTAAGTAATTTTTTGATGTGTTAGCAATTAATTTATTTAGGGCATGTGAAAAATAAATGAAAAGGTTGGCATTCATCTTTGAAAATAACTTTTAATAATTGTTCATTGTTGGACGCAATTAAAAATATTACAAAAATAGTAGAAAAATTTCAAAGTCTTTTAACAAAACTATCAAGTTTTACAAAATAATTTCAATAAATCACATACAAGACTGTAAAGAAATAAATTTTTATTCAGAGAAAATACAACAATTGATTGAGCTTCAATGATTAATAGTTTCTTGATAGCAATCAGGTAACTAAACAACCAAACAATTTGGAGACATCAATGATCGATAAAAGAGTCAAGAAGTTAATAAAATTTGTAATTGAAATTGTATTTCTTTGGATTGTTCAAGTTTTTTATGTGCTTTTATTTAAAGATTTCTTGGTAAGTAAAAGTTTTTTGATATTGATTTGTTCGGTAACTCTTTATTGATAGCATATTGTGAGTGTGTGAATAACCAAGTATTTTAAATGGAAATGATTGAGAGAAAAATTTATTTTTAAGTGGGTTAAGTTGGTTGAATATCGGTGTATAAAGAGTAAATATTATTTAAATATGGCAGTTTAATGAATAAGTAAATTATTCAATGCCTAGTATATATAGAGAGAGTTGTACAGTACTCGGTTAATTGTATACAGTACCTAGTGATTGTTGTTCAGTTATTAATAAATTATTTACTGTGTATCAGTATTCAGAAGTTGATACCAAGTAAATATAACCATGGATTTGGTTTCAATGAATTTGATTAATTATCGCTTGATATTAACAAGGTAACTAAGCAACCAAAAAATATATCAATTTGGAGACATCAATGATCGATAAAAGAGTGAAGAAGTTAATAAAATTTCAACTTGTATTTCTTTTGTTGAACCTTTTATGTGTTTTATTTCAAAACTTGTTGGTCAGTAACCGATCATTAATATTTATTGGTTCAGTAACTAGTTATTGATATTGATTTGTTCAGTAACTAGTTATTGATAAGATATTGTGAGTGTGTGAATAACCATGTATTTTAAAGGGAAATGATTGAGAGAAAATTTTATTTTTTAAGTGAGTTAAGTTGGTTGAATATCGGTGTTCAAAGAGTAAATATTATTTAAATATGTCATTTTAATGAATAAGTAAATTATTCAATGCTTAGTATGTATATAAAGAGTTGTACAGTACTCAGTTATTTGTGCACAGTACCTAGTGATTGTTGTTCAGTAATTAATGAATTATTCACTGTGTATGGGTTATCAGTGTTCAGCAATTGATACCAAGTAAGTTAACTTTTTATGTTTTCTGAAAGTATTATTATTATTATTATTATTATTATTATTATTATTATTATTATTATTATTATTATTATTATTATTATCATTATTGTTATTATTATTATTATTTATAATTATTATTTTTTTTATGAAGGATGGGTTGCTACAGTGGAGGAGATGGGTTGCTCTCGTGAATGACTACTACCTACCTTAGGCATTACTATGTAACACTGAAACTCAAAAATTTAATTTAATAAAATTCTTTGAAAATTTGATCGTTATCAACATGTATAAAAAAGTCATTGTAAAAAATATACTAAAAAATTTCATTGTAAGGTTACATTCAAAATTTTTCAATTAAAAACATGTATAAAAATTTCATTGTAAAATTATCCTAAAAATTTCATCTTTAAAAATTATATATAAAAAATTCCATTGTAAAATTATGTTAAAAATTTTATCATTTAAAAATATGTATAAAAATTGATCGATAAAACTATACTAAAAATTTAATTTATAAATTTTATCATGCAATATTGTCGACTCTAACTTTAAAAATTCTTACCTTATGTAACTTACCTTTTGACCCTCTATTTACTTTTAAAAAATTCTTACCTTATGTAATTTGCCTACTATAACTGCTTTTAAAATTTTCAGCTTTAAAAATTACCCTTATGTAACTTAACTGTTGACTCTCTATTTAATTTTAAAAAATTCTAACCTAACTTACCATACTTTACTCTAGGCACCTTAATTTACTTTAAGAACCTTAATTACTTAAATTTATTCTAACGTACTTTAAATTACTCTGATGTACCTTAATTTACTTTATGAACCTTAATTTACTTTAGACCCTTTAATTTACCTTAATTTACTCTAATATACTTAAATGTATTCTTATGTACTTTAATTTACTTTAATATACTGTTATGTACTTTAATTTACTTTAGACCCTTTAATTTACCTTAATTTACTTTAATATACTCTAATGTATTCTAATGTACTTAATATATCTTAATTTACTTTAGGTATTTTAAATTATTTTTATCTAGAGCCTAAATTTGCCTATGAAAATTGTGTGAACAAACATTTCAAGTGTTTTTTTTAACAAGCCTTTAAATACCCATGTCAATTTTTTATCAGTAGGCGATTCAAGCCATTTTTATTTTATGCCTATATTTATCTATAGAAAGTATTGAGATCAAATATTAAATTGTTTTTTATTACGAGTTAAAAATATCCCTGACTATAGTGTGTTCATCTTAGGCGATTTGAGCCAATTTTAATTTTATGCTTTTTTATCGTTAGGCGATTCAAGCCAATCATATTTTAGTCTTTTTCAAAAATACCCCTTGACTATAGTGTGATTGAAAAAAAATATTTCAATTTTATTTCAAAAATTCAACAAAATTTGAATTTAAAAAAATGTTCCAAAAATTTGAATTTAAAAAATAAATCGCGCCAAAAACTCGAAAATAAATTTCAAAAAAAAAATACACATAAAAAATTTGGAAAAAATTCGAAAAAAAATACACACAAAAATTAATTAAAATACACACAAAATTAATTAACTTGATTACATCATTATGTAATCAAGATAATCCAAAATTAATCTGTAAATAAGCCCCACCCCTATTTTTTTATGTTCCAGAGTGCTACTAACTACCTACTTAGTTTGTATGTTTTCAAATTATTTTCAAGAAAAATTACAATAAATATATCGATAAATCTATTCAACTTTTCATCTATGTTTAGTTTAATAATAGTTTTATTGAAAAATAGTTTGTACGTTTTCAAATTATTTTCAAGAAAACTGTAATAATTTTAATAAATTTATTAGTAATTTGTGTTTAGCGAATAAATTTATCTAAAAATAATGTCGTTGTCAATAGCAATAGTAACAGCCAATCAAAATCAAGTATTTTGTTTATACGTTTTCAAAATTAATTTAAAGAAAAGTTATTGAAATATGATTTTTATGTTGTTTCAAGAATAACTTTCTATTGAAAAATAAGTTCAATCAATAATATTTCTAATTAACAATAGCATTTAATCAATCAATAATTTTACGAGTTTATTTAAATTGACGATTAACAAATTTATATTCTTTTTAATCTAATTTCCATAGAGATTTTCAATTTAATATTATTAAATTAAAATATTTATTCATATTTTCAAACCATTTTTAACTGGTACTTAAAAATTGTCAACGATTTTTAAATATATGTATGTTTTTTTACCAACTACTCTTTATTAAAGACATGTGTTTACTTGGTATTTAGTAATTATTGGTTTACATAAGGTTATAACTTTTAATCACATAGGGTTAAAAGTTATCTTATCTTTCATCTTTTAGGGTTAAAAATGTGTCTTCTTTCATTATTTAGAGTTTAAATTATTAAATATTTCATTACTTTGAGTTAAAATTGTTACTTCTTTCATTACTTAGGATTAAAGTTATTACCTATTTCTTCACATAGGGTTAAAATTCTTAACCTTTTAAATAACTTTATAACAAATCATGTAATAGTTTATTCATAAATTTATCGAAAAGTATTATAATATACATAGTTTGAATCATAAATTATTGAAATATTTAATAGGTATCACCTGATGAATTTTTAATGGTTATTTAATCAACTTTTGGTTACATAAAGCTTTAATGACCGAAATTAATTAGCATGTTGTTAATGAATTTAAATCTAATTTTACACGTTTTGGTATCAACATTTAATTAGTAATTAGATCAAAGCTCTTATTAAAAACAAAAGTTTATTTAGATATCATTAGTATTCACTTGACTGATATTGTTAATGTAATACGTGTTTGTAATAAATCTACGTGTGAAAAATTGTCTTTTTTATTGTGAAAGTTAAATTATTATTATCAATAGCATTATAATTAGCATCAATTAATCCAGTATGCGTGAATTTTTTAAAAATGTTGGTATAAAACTCATGGATCGATTATTGTTTATCAATTTATATAGTGAGCCCAGTGACTTATTTTCATAGAAACACTAAAATAGTTGTTACAACGAATTTAGTTGATGGTATCGTTAATAATTTATAGAGTCGGATGAACTTGTAAATTAGTATTTTCAAATCCTAACTTGGTGAATTATTATCAAAATATTGAATTTTTATTAGAAACAGTATATTTGCTATAAATGTATAGAATTTGGTTAAGTATTTACATGTAAATAATCCTATGATAGGTTATTTTCATAAACTTTATAAATCCAATGTTTAAATCCTATATTGAATGAGTTATTTTCAAAATTCTTACATCAGTGGTATCGGTAATAATTCGTTGAGGGGTTCAACTCCTATAGTAGGCGAATTATTTTTTATTTTAAAAATTAAATTTTTTAATAGAATATAAATCTGTATATTTTATTTGATGTAAATTTAAAATTTTATAGAAATTGGTAAAGTAAATCTTGTTTAATTTTTACATTTAGTTAAGTTGAAATTTTAAACTTGTTGAATTATTTTCTTAAAATATTGTAAATCCAGTGTTCAAATTTAAGTTTTGAGTGACTTATTTTTAATTAAATAAAGTATCAATATACTATAATGGTTGTAAACTTCATTTATTAAAGTTTTATGATTATTTTGATAAAATTGTTACGTAATATACTACTATCAAATTATTCAGTAAGCTAAAGTATTTAGGATTGAAAATTTATTTTAAGACGCGTTTGATGAAAATTTATTATGTTTAATGATTATTTTATAATTTTCTATGTAAAAATATAATTAACAATTGAAAATTTCATGTAAATATAATTTTTTATAAATTAATTATTAAAGTCTTATGATTATTTTGATAAAATTGTTTCGTAATATACTACTAACAAAATAGTCAGTAAGCTAAATAATTTAAGATTGAACATTTATTTTTAAAACGAGTTTGATGTTAATTTATTATGTTTAATGATTATTTTATAATTTTTTATGTAATAATATAATTAACAATTGAAAATTTCATGTAAATATAATTTTTTAATATATCACATGCAAGTAACATGAATCAATGAGGTAGTTGTAGGCGTGTTGGGCGATGATGGGCGATGATGGGCGCGGATGGTAGCGGATGGGAGCTGATTGGTATGGATTGGTATGGATTGGTATGAATTAGTATGGATTTGTATGAATTGGTATGGATTGGTATGGATTGGTATGGATTGGTAAGGATTGGTATGGATTGGTATGGATTGGTATGGATTGGTATGGATTGGAATTGTTAGGTAATAAGTGTGTGACTGATCAGTGACATAACAAGTGTAAGGGTAGCGACTGACCAGTGACTTAATAAGTGTGTATCCGGGTAGTGACTGACCAATGGTGATGTAATAAGGGTTATGTAATAAGTGTGTCTCCAATGACTACACTATGTGTTACGTAATGACTAACCAGTGACGTAATCATGATGTCATTGGTCAAATGTCAGTCGCCATGTAGCAACAACATGTGAAGAGGCCAAACGTTACGTAACAATTACATAAGCCTAGGGGGTTGTATCTGACGGGCTCACATGGCATTAAGATATAACTTTAAACATAATTTCTTTCAACCTTCCCTTTTATGTAGTTATTATTTATTTATTTTATTATTTATTTATTAGTGATTAACAAATTTCAGATAAACAAAATAAACAAAACTAACAAAATATCATCCAATTCACCAAACTCTTCAATTTGAAAAATTAATTTGTTTTAAGTTTATTCTCATTAGTTAAATCAATAATCAAATTATTTCTTCATTAATGATTTATTTGTTTTAATTGATTAAAAATTCACACAATTTAATTAATTTCTTTTGAATAGCTTCTTCTTACAATAGATTTTTGAAAAAAATCCTCATTTGGAAAAGCTGTGATTCTGATTAATAAGCTTCAATGTTTTGTTTTAAATAATATTTATAATTGTTTCACTTAAATAACTTTTTAATTTGTCGTCACTCTCATAGATCCAGTCGTTAGTTATATTAAAATAAGTAAATTTGCCATAGTGAATAATGAACACTATTAATAATTGTTAAAATTTATTTTTGTAGTTGTGTATGTGAGGATTATAAATTTTTCAAAATTAAAAGTGGTGTAATTTTAAAATGTTAAAATTTCAAGCTAAAAATTTCAAACATTATGAAAAAAAAATTTATTATTGATTTAGTAATAATGAATTTCGAAAATTTGTGTCTTGTATTGCAAAGCTACAAAAACGAAGTATGAATGATGTTATGGTTTCGTTTGATGTTTGTAGTTTGTTTACGAATGTGCAACTGGTTGAGACGATTGACTTATGCTGTGCGTTGTGGAATGAAAATGATTCGGAACATCACATTTTGGATAGAAGGGCATTTCGTAAACTTCTTGAATTTGCTACTTCAAATGTCAATTTTCTTTTCAATGATGAATGGTATCAACAAATAGATGGAGTCGCTATGGGTTCCCCTTTAGCACCAACGATGGCATCAATATTTTTGGCTAGTTTGGAAAAGAAAATTGATTCTTTCCAATTTGAAAAACCTTTTATTTATAAAAGGTATGTGGATGATATTTTTCTTATATTTGAAAACTAGAAACATGTAGAACCGTTTTTGCATTTTATGAACAGTTTACATAAAAACATTGTATTCACATGTGAAACGGAGAGAAAGTCATCAATTGTGTTTTTAGATTTGTTAATTCAACGCAAAGATAAACAGTATGAGACAGAGATTTATAGAAAACCAACTGATACTGGTCTTTATACTTCTCCAGAAAGCTTTTGTGAATTTAAGTATAAGAGAAATATGGTGAAAGGATTGATTTATCGTTCATGGGCTTTATCTTCTACTTTTGCTAATTCGGTAAAAAGTGTTGATAAATTGGTTGAGTTATTGATAAAGAATGGATATTCTAAATCATTTTTATTGTTGATGATAAAAGAGACTGTTGATAAATTGATTAAAAATCCTAAGGATCCATGTTGTGGAAAGTCTGAATGTAATTTGTCGGATGGATGTGAATTGAGTGTTGGTCTTGGTGATGGTAAAAATGGATATAAAAAAATTGAGCCTAAATATGTGTTAGTATTGCCGTACTCTGAAGGCTTTACAAATTATAAAAGGAAGTTAAGTAAACAGATGGGAAATTTAGAGTATAAGATCGTCTCTAATTCGTGTAAGGTACGCAATATGTTTATAATTAAATCAAAAACTTTAGTTGGATTGTGTTCTGATCTCGTTTATCAATTTACATGTAATGGGTGTAATGCCACATACATTGGAGAGACTTCCCGTCATCTCTGTACTCGAGTTCTAGAGCATTGTCGATTGAAGGGTTTGACCAATATTAGTGAACACAATAGAGACTGTAAAAGTGATATAGGAATTTCTGATTTTAGAATTTTGTTGAGAAGTTTTAATAGTTATTGGGAACGAGTGATATGTGAAGCATTGCTGATAAGGTCATTGGATCCAAAGATTAATGTGCAGAGTGCTGTGACTACGAATGTTTTGAATGTTTTTAAATAGTTTACGTATGTTAAATCATGTTTGTTTTTTTAATATTATTAAAATAATTGAAAATTTTATATTACATTAATTTTTAAAAATTAGAATATAAGTAAAAATTTTAAAATTTTAAATTAATTAAAAGTGAATTGAATATATTTTTAAAAAATATTTATTTATTAAAAAATTAAATTAATAAAAAATAATTTGTTTAAATTAAATGTTAATTCATAATATTTTTAGTTGGTTTTGAGTACCTGAAGATGATAGCTGTACTATCGAAATATATCGTACGAAAGGTTTTTTATTGGCGTTATCTTTTTATAAAATATAAGTACTTTTTAATAAAACATTTATAATGAATAATATAATTAGAATAAATAAAATCAAATAGCGTCCCACTGACGGATGAGACTTAATTTAATAATGTTAAGTTATAAATAAAGTTTCAGTAGGAAATAGCTCTGCTTCTGACTCCTTCAATTTTAAATTCCGATAAAACATAACAAATAAAATTTATTTACTTGAATATAAAATTTATTTAGCCTAGGATAAAGATTCATAGGATTTAGATGACATGCAATAATTTTCAAGTTCTGTATGTTTAACGCCCTTATGCCCAAAGATATTTATTAATTAATTCTATCATTTAAAAATTATTTTATTTGTTAAATTTGTTATCATTTAACAATTTTTAGTCCAAAGAAATTTAATTTTTACTTTTTAGAATATTAAATTAGCTTTTAATTAATTTTTAGCCACTCCCAACAGCAATATTCTAAATCGATGTCTCGTAAACGGTGCGCCGCAATTTATTGTCAAATTAACACTAGATATTCCACTATTATTTTTTTATTCAATTTTATGATAACAAATTGTTCAAAATAAAAAATGTGAGTAGCTGCAGATAATTGATGGTGAGTTTATCAAAATTTGAACCTAGAATAATGCTGATTTGTTGATTAAAACAAGCTAAAAAATCCCATTAAAACATAACAATTTTTAAATTTGAAATAAATATTTTACTTGTGAAACTTCAATTATTATCTTGTTTGTGTAATCCTTGGATGAAAGAATTGGTGTGCAGTGGGAAGGAAATAAGAGATAAATAAAGCACAAAGTAAAACTGTTAGCAAATTACTGTTAAAAATGTAAATCAGTTTTTGAAAACTTTCTTTTACAAATAATTTAAATCCCCGAATCTCCTTTAAATATTATTTTCATTTACTTTATATTTTTTACCTACTGTTTGAAGTCGATTTTAAATCACATAAAGTAAAATAATTAATTCCATTTTGGTCAAAATTTCTCATATACCATCATCATAATAATAGTCCTTAAATTTGTTTACCTTTTCTTTCTTTACTCAACGAATCTTTCTTTTTCGAATCTTCTTTTAAAACTTTCACTAATATATATTATTTTAACATTTTATTGTAATTTCACATTATGGTGATTCCTATTCTTATTTATAGACCTTTCAACAATTCTTATGACCTAAACAAACATAAAAATGATTATATTTCATCCTTTTAGAGTATTAACGTTTTTCAAAACATACTTCATTAAAAAAGGTCTATATCCAATTTACATTTATTTATTAAAACAAAAGTCGCTCTTTTAACCTCTACACAAAGCTTTCTCAAACTCATAACATTTTTCTAAATATTCCAAAAGAAAATATTTATATAAAATGTCGTGATAATACCAACATTTGATGTTACAGAGTCAACTCTGGAAGTACAAATTTTATTTTGTCTGTGACCTAATATGACGCGTCGCTGCACTTTGACTATTTTCTAAAATAGAATTTAAAACAAATCTTGGAATTAAAAAACCTATTCTAATGACAACAATCTTCATTTTTTTCTGGTCTTTTATAAAAGTACAGAGGTCATAGAATTAGGCTCATAGACGTCCTTTGTCACTAGTTATGTTTATTTTGATGTTAACAATGTTTCTGGTAAAGTATTGCCTTGTACAATAAAAACCTGGAAACCCAAGTCACATCGGCCTCATTAGTATATTAGGTGACACAAAAATGTGTTTATTATTGAAATACGATCGTTAAGTAAGTTTTTTCTGCTAAAAAATAATTAAAACAAACCTTTTTGCAAGGTTATAATATATTTTAATTAAATACAAAATTCGGTAATTTACAATCATAAAAAGTTTACAGTTTCCTCTATTTCCATATAGTTATCAACTATAAATAAATGTTTACTATTTAACACAAATTTTTGGCTCCGTCTTTCTCAGAAATGAAATGTCAATATAAATTGAAATTAAAACAAGAAGAAAATTATTGAGGATTCCAATTATATTAAAACAAAACATATAGACCGAAAATTTTCAGTAAAGAAACATATGTAATTAAAATAGAAAATTTCAATTGTATCAAATGATATTTTTATTTATTACTGCTAATTAGCAGTGATTTGTTTAACATGGATAATTTATGTATTTTCTTCATAATTCCTAAAATTACCAATGACAATAAATTTGCAAAATAGATTTTTTTATTTTTATTATTTCTATTATTTTTTTATATAAATTAACTTTAATTTTAAAAGATTTTGTATTTATTAGCATTATTATTTATTTTTAACAATAAAAATGATTTAACATAATGATTTAATAGAGTTGTTGAAACTGTACTATAAATATAATAAAATATTAAAAATTAATTAATAATAACATATTATGAATTAATTCTTTTTAATTTATTTTAGTAATAAGCTGTAAAGTTAGATTTGCGCTCTTGTTTATTAAAATTTTTTAACTGCATTTTGATTAGACATAAAGTGACTTTGAAAAACATTAACATAATTTTGATAAAAAAAAGTCTAGGAACTGGAGATAGGAGTATTGTCAGTATTGTGCCACTGATTTACGAATAAACTAGAGAAGCTTTATCTTGGGCCTCTAATTTTAAGGATCTCACAAGCTGTGTAAATCCTTGTAAATATTTCCTAACGTTATTAACGAATATTTTCTTTTTATAAGTATTTATTTTGTTTATCTTTTTGATATGTTTATGTCCTTGTTTTTTTAATAAAAACATGTAATGTTTAATTCCACTAAAAATTATTCAAAAAATTTAAACTTCCATTAAATATTATAAAAATTACAAATAAATTGACTCATGTATATTTTATTTTTAATATCTTTCTACTGTAATTACAAACTCATATGCTCACTTTGTTTTAAAAGGACTCTAAGAATGTCAAGCTTAGGCTTATATCATTTTAACTCAGATCCTGCTATTTAATACCTGAAAAAAAGAATCATTTTTAAAAGTTGATAATAAAAAGCAAATATTGATGTATATTCCACAATTACTTTTATTATTATTAAAACTCGTTAGCTTATATTATACTAATTAATTAATATTTAATTAATTATTAACAATAATATTAATTTTAAATGCAATATTTTAAAACTATTGAATGCTTGATGGAAAAACGGACTTTCTAATCTGTTGGATTATATAAACCTGATGGACAAAATTAAAGTGAGCAATTAAATTTGGTTAATACAATAAAATCTCTCTCAATTACGATTTTAATGAAAAAAAGTTTATTTTTGTTTAAATGGTTAATAAAAACTTCAGCTACATTTTAATTTTATAATTGAATTTTAAATTAACTTTCAATTAATATTCATTTTAATTAATAATTTGAATGTTTTAAAAATATATTATTAAATTATGTGAAAAAAACGAATAAAATTCTAAATTGAGTCCAGACTAGTAAATAATTTGAAATAATTATGTTTACAAAATTGTATCGAACTAACTGGCAAAAAATATTAATTAACTAATTTCTATGGCAATAGGAAAAAATAAATAAACTTAATTGGATTTTCTTGACAAAAGCAATTGTTGTTTTAATATATTTACAGAATATTTAAAAATACATTTCAAAAATTATTTATAAAGTTATTTAAAATAATTTATAATAATTTTAACATTTCATTTATCTTCATGTTTAACCTATATTATATGATAAATGTAAAAGAACAGCAATTTAATGATAAATGGTTTAAAACACTTTAACCGACACGTCATATTCAGCATATATTATACAACAATACATTTCGACATACTTGCTGCTATCATCAGATAGAATCGAATTTCAAACTATATGAATTTCAATTGGATTTTTTAAACAAAAAAATTCATTAACCGTTTATAAATATATTCTGTTAAATTTTTTTAAAAAAATTATAAAGATTTATATTACAAAATTTATAAAATTCGAAATTTTATTAAATTTTAACAAACCTTTAATAAATTTTTAATAATATCTTTCAAATGCATACAAAAACATCATTTTAGATTTACTCCCAGCTTTGACAATACATTCACTTCCTTCACTTTAGCAGCGAAAAGGTATAAAGAAAGTGATATGTTTTAATTTTTGTATTGCCATTAAACGATCAAATTATTTTTGCTTTCCTATGTCTTGATTAATATTTTAATAATTTGTCAGGATTATTACCATTACATTTGAAATATTTTATACATAAAATATGGCAATGAACTTAAGCTATCAACAACCTATTTTGTTTCACCTTAAATATGCAGTATTTTGTTTATCTTTATTACAAATCTATATTTTCATTTTCATTTATTACAAATTTCTAACATTGCCTTTATCAAATGAATTTAAAAATAGTTATCAACTTACATTAATAAAAAAATGATTTTTATATTTTCTTTCCTTTTATGAGACAATAATAAAATTATTAACAATAAAGAAAAACTATTATTAGTCTTTATCAAACATCTTCAACTCGTCTTGTAAAAGTTGGCATTTTATTTCGTCAAGGTAATTGTTGGTTTTGTTTTTAATGTGTTGCTTAAGTCGAGTACGATGCGTTCTATGTTTATTCACAGTGTCAGTTGCATAACAGCTTATGTAAGTGAGTTTATAAACCCTTTGCGGTCCGTAAAAAAGTTACCCACCAGGTCCACAATTGTTTTAAAGATTTTTTGTATATATGATTCTCTTGAACTAAATTGGATTTTTTATAAATAAATAAACTAGATTCTACAAATATATATTTGTTTTTAACTTGAAATGCAAAAAAAATACATACAACGAAATCTGAAACTTCAAATGAGCAATTTTTGGAATGTCGAGTTAGACTCGACATAGGACCGCAAAGGGTTAATAATTGTTACGGTCATTTTTGTGAAATTAATTTAAAATGACAGAAAATAGAGTTTCTCTTTTGAATGCAAATAAAAGTAATAATAAACATAAATCTTAGAAATATATTTTGATTGGTGAGACCTTAAAATTAAGAAATAAATAAAAATACAAGAGATATTATATTTTCTACAAAATTTGACTATGAATCAGATTTATTTAAGGTAACATAAATAAATCAGATTCTTAATCAAATTTTGTAAAAAATATAATGTCTTTTATAAATAAAAAGAAATCAGAGGTGAAAATCAAAAAAGTCCTTATAAAAATACAAGAATATTTAAACAAAAACATATTGTTCTTAATTTTAAATCTAGACTCTATTAAGAAATGATATTTATATCTGTCTTTTTAACGTTAAGTAAACAAAATTTACTAATTTTTTTTTAAAATTTCTAGATGAAATTAATTTTAATTAATTAAAATAAAGTCAGTTTTCGTCTTAACAATCATAAATTTAATTTCAAATTTTACTCCAAAAACTGACAAAATAATATTGTTTTTTTTCACTCGATGTCTGCCAGATTTTGTTATTTTGTTAGTTATATTTTAAAAAAATATATTCTGTTTATCATTCACTAACCAGCCTTTCTAAAATTCCTAAAAAACTTTTGTTTCAATTTGTTTATAAATTTTATTTTCAATAATAAATTTTGTTTAAATAAAAAATAATACTTTTCTCAATTAACACTTTTGCCGACACGTAGGCAATTGAGGACGCATGTGAATAAAAAAAAGATTTAGGAGATACCCCCACAGAAATATGCGGACTAGCCCAAAAGCTTTAATTTTTAAAATTTATATCTTGTGTTATGTCCAACAATTTCTCCTTATATCTTTAAAAGGTTGAAGTTTATATATTTAAAATATATTCTTCCTCTCAACCTTTACGTCATCTATGGGTTCTTAGGCAATTTTTATACATTTTTACATTTTATTGAAACCCTAATATCAAGAACAGTGACAAAAGCTTTCAAACCGGTTTCATAGACAAAAGGTTATTAAAAATTTATACGATTAAAAATACAATTTTTTATAATTACAATTCGGAAATTAAAATTTTATTAATTCCTTAGATAGATTTTTTTAAAATTCTTTAATGATAATTTAATAGTAATTTAATTGACAGTATTTAAACAATTTCTTCAAATATTTATCTTGACATTTAAAACTAAATGCTAATATAAATTTAATAATTAATAATAAAGAAATAATTTCAATTTAATGGTAAAATATTTGATAACTTATCTGAAAGTAAGTAAATAAATTTAGTTATTATATTTGAATAAATCAAATTCGGATTCTCAAAATTTCTTACCTGTCACTTTTAAACTTTTTTTCCAAATTTTAGTTCGTTTTTATAAACTATTCTATGACATTTACTTAATAATTAATTAATGTTAATTAAAGTATTATTTATTATCCATTTATTTTTTTTCTTCGAGAAATTTAAAATAATTAAAAAGATTTAAAACTTTGTTTTAATTTCATATTTCCCGTAGTTTTTTTATTTTATAAAAAGGTTTTATTTAAATTTAAATTTTATTAAATATTAACTATTTAATTAATATTACAAATCATTCATTAAAATAGCATTCTTATAAAAAATGTGGAATAGGACAAAAATGGTGTTATAAACTTTCTTCGATTATTAACATACAAATTTACTTGTCAATTAATATTGCTATTTTTGTAAAAAAAGCCTCTTATTTTATCTACAAATTAAATTTTCCTTGAAAATCTTTTGTTTAAATTTACTAAAACAGACAATTTAAAACAATGGTTTTATGGTAGAAATTCAATTAAATATAAAATTTATTTAAAGAAATTATAATATAAGCAAATGCATATTTTTATTTAAAACAAAATAAAATAATTTCATAGTCATTTATTATCAGTTTTGTTTTTAAAATAATTTGAAATAACTTACATTACAATCTTATCTCATTATTTATTATTATTTTTATTACAAAAATAAAGTTAATGGTAAATATTTTATTTTTCATTTTAGTTATTCTGTTTAGTTTTTGTATTGTTGTACATTAATTATTTGTTTTTAAATATTTGATAAATTATAACATTTATACTTCACTCTATTTTAATGAAAATTATTTCTGTCCAAAATGATGCATTTTCTGTCCGCTGCATAAAAAATATGGCACAAATAATAGCATAAAATAGACCTTATATTAATCAATTATACACCATTTCCAAATTAAATTTACTATAAACAGATAATTTGTAAGTCACACTCACTTGACAATTTTTTGTGATTTAAAAAAACATCTATACGAAATTAATTTAAAATTATTTTTTCATGTTTTATTTTAATGAATTTGGATAGAACCGGATTTATTTTGAATTTGTTCCATAGTTCTGACTACATGTCACTAATAATGATGTGTGAATAATCAATTAAAATAAAATATTTTTCTTTGAATTGTGGAAGACACAACTAGACTAAGGTTGATTCAATATATTTAACATGCTGTAAAATTTTCACTGATTTTTTTCGAAAGTTTTGACAAATAGTGAGTGAGTAAAGTCAGATCTGCTGAAATACCGGATCAAGAACATCTTCATTTTAAAGTATTCTTATTTTTCTACCTAAATTAAACCTAAAAATACTTTTTATCAAAAATCTAGATCGAAATTTTTTTTATTTTTTAATATATTTTTCGCTCATAATTAAAAAATATTTTTTTATTTAAATATCGGCATACAGTGAAATAAAGGTTTTTTGTAAAACAAATTTCTAACCAAAAGATCAGAAAGATATAGCAAGTTTCAAAACATTATAAAATCAAGTGTGTTTTGAATAATGTCAGTTCTCTTCAACGAGGACATTAAGGCTTCTAGAAAGAAATAAACATTCTTGAAGTTTTTGGTACATTCGAAATGCTTATTAAGAAGTCACTTTAGTTGAATAGTTCTCTCAAGGATGAACACCACAGCCTGAATATGATTGAATATTAATTATATGATTGAATATTAAACTTTTAGAGATTTTCATTTAATTATTAAATGCTTTTCACTTTTACAAGTAATAATAAGATCTTAGATTCTTCATTTATTTATTTATCTTTTCAGGTGTCAATTTATCTATTCATGGAAAACAATCTAAATTTACTTTGTCATTTTTCGCTTTCAGTTTTTGTTTCTCCGCTACTCACCTTAAATTTTTTGTAAATTATTTCTTTGTTTTCATAAATATAAATAATAAATTTTTTTTTAAAATTCATGTTTTATTAAACATTATAAAAATGATTTTCATTTTATACTCTAATTTATGTAAATTTTTCCATAACTATATTTATAAAATCAAATATACATTTTCAGATTACATCATATTTTTTAAAAAATATTGGTCAGATAAATATTTACGTGTTGTAATATCCTTACTCTCGTCAATAAGTTTCAAATGAAAGAGTAAAAGGTTAAATCATAATAGTAAATAATAGATTGTCTGAAATTATTCCCGGTAAAAGATTTGCAGTTTTTAATTTCAAAGAAAATGTAATCTAAAAATGTAATTTAAAATTGTTTTTGTCTCCGTATAAGTTTGTGCTTCGTCATATTTTTTGCCTATGAGATCATCGCAAATCGGATGAAACTGGATTGTTGGCATACTTCAAGGCGATTTAAACACTTAGCAGACTACCTAATTAAAAATTATAATAAAATAATTTAAATAATTATATTAAAATTTAATTAATTTTAAATCTTACATTTCGTATAAAAGATGTCTAGTCTTATATTATGATTTTATTGTTTAAAATAATGATGGTAACAAAATAGTTTTACCAAATAAAATATTCAGTCAATGACATTTGATTGGAATGCAGGAAACATTCATAATAAATTATTTCTATTTCACGTTTACAATATCCGTTTGATAAACATTTCTTTTACTGTTTCCCAAGATTTCATTCGCCGGATTTGAGATACCCTCAGTTTGAGACAGGTGCTAGAAAAGTAGAAAACTCTTCATTGTTTACAGTTATACTAGAAGTAGTAGTAGTAGTAATAGTAGTAGTAGTAATAATAATAATAATAATAATAATAATAATAATAATAATAATAATAATAATAATAATAATAATAATAATAATAATAATAATAATAATAATAATAATAATAATAATAATAATAATAATAATAATAATAATAATAATAATAATAATAATAATAATAATAATAAAATAATAATAATAATAATAATAATAATAATAATAATAATAATAATAATAATAATAATAATAATAATAATAATAATAATAATAATAATATAATAATAATAATAATAATAATATAATAATAATAATAATAATAATAATAATAATAATAATAATAATAATAATAATAATAATAATAATAATAATAATAATAATAATAATAATAATAATAATAATAATAATAATAATAATAATAATAATAATAATAATAATAATAATAATAATAATAATAATAATAATAATAATAATAATAATAATAATAATAATAATAATAATAATAATAATAATAATAATAATAATAATAATAATAATAATAATAATAATAATAATAATAATAATAATAATAATAATAATAATAATAATAATAATAATAATAATAATAACTGGATTTAAATATTCTATTTTTGCTGCTAAATATTTATTTTATTAATCTTCGAATGATTAATTTAATTTTAATAGTTGAATTATTTTAATATTTTATGTTTTAGATAAATAACAAAAGTTATTATTATCACTCAAGTGTTTTTTTATATCACTTTTGATTTGTTTCTTTTTTTCCATTTATCATTTTCCATTTTGATAAAGAAATAAACAAAAGTTTCTGTTGTGAAAGGTTTGTCCGATGAATATGCTTTAAATATTTAACAAATAATAATATAATACTAGTACTTTTAATATTAAAATTATTTCATTTAAACAAAAGTTGTTGATATTTACCTTTATCATAAGATCTTACGTTTCTGTCGTCTTTCGGAGATTTTCTTTTCCATGAAGAACTGTTATCATAATCATCATCATTATATTTAGACGATCACTTATTTGAGTAATTACTATTTGAGAAAGACTTGTCATTATCAATTTCATTATAATGAATATCATTATAATTTATATGAAGCTTATGCTGAATTCTAGTTATTTGATATATTTTAGACTTTTCTTTTTCTATATTCTTTAAAGAACCTTGTAAATACACCGGTAATTCATCATTTACAGCTTGATCCTTTTTTATATTTATTCGACAACCGCATTCCTCAGAAAGTTCTTTTTTTCGAGGACCGCCTTTACTTATAATCAAGCCCAAATGCCTTGATGGGACATATATAGTTGTTCTTTATTCATTAATTTAACAAAAAGTATTATAAAATATTTAAAAACCCGAAAACTTATAATTTCTTTAAATTTACGACTCATTCTACAACTAATTTCTAAACCTTTTTAAAAAACTCAAAATGAAAAGTTTAACTTTAATAATACACTTTTATAATATTTATTTTATATTCAAAATTAACCAGTTGTAATTTCTATTAAAAAATAAAATTTATTAAGAATTGAAATTTTTATTTAAAACCTTTTTGAAATATATGAAAAGTACAAATCTATTATTTAGCATATATATTATTTTAAAAATTTTCTCAACAAGATTCACTTAAAGTATTATTTTATTAATAATAATAATTAGTAACATAAAGAAAAATACATATTTTAAATTTATTAAGAACTGAAATTTTTATTTAAAACCTTTTTGAAATATATGAAAAGTACAAATCCATTATTTAGCATATATATTATTTTAAAAATTTTCTCAAAAAGATTCACTTAAAGTATTTTTTTATTAATAATAATAATTAGTAACATAAAAAAAATACATATTTTAATTAAAAATTTCATTTAAATTTATGAATAAAATTTAGTTTTTAAAAAAGTAATATTTTCTTAAAATATTAAAAAAGTATTTATTTGAATAAACTCAACTACACTCATCTGAGTGGAAAAGTCTAGAGATTCAGTCCAAAATTAAATATAGCTAATAAAATTGTTCACGATGTAGTGACACCTAATTTAAATTAAATTAACCAAAAAATAGCTAAATTAAATTAACTACCTTAAAATCAGTGCATAAGATTTAGAGTGTACTAACCTTGTTGCTTAAAGATGTAAAAAGTTGTAATTGGTTTAAGATGCTGATGTTAATGGATTACATTATTAAAGATACTTTAAATTAAATTGTACTTATTACTACAATTATTAACTACAGCTTGCACAATACACGAATACCTAAATACTCGGTGAAACTGCTGCTTTTACTCATTTGTATGCCAAACTATTCATTGGATTCAGATCATATTAACTTTATTTTGTACCATCTCTTAACTGTTCCAAACATTGGGTGTTTTAGGGTGTTTCAATTTTTTTAGAATTATTTTAACTGCATCTCTTGAAGTCATCTTCATTCTCAAATAGTACTCAATTCTTGGATTTTGCTATTAGATGGTTGAAGCTAAAATCATAGCTGGAATCATTTTTTATCTTACATTAACCTCAAAAACATCCAATTAGATAATGTTTTCCAATAAATATTACTTATACACCTCTTTGCTATAAATAAGCTCATCTAGAATACAGGTTAGTATGAAAAACAAATGAAAGATTCACAATTTCCAACAAATGTTTTTATGTCATGGTAAATATAATGCGTTTATTTATGGAAAGATTTCCACATATACATATTTAATAATGTATTGTTTTTAAGTATTCAGATTATTTTTTCTATACAAGATTTAAACTCAATACTCAGGTAAATGTATTTATATAATATAAATTTAATGAATTTATATTTATATTATAAATAAAAAACAGGCGTACAACCTCTAATCATACTTTCAAATATTAAGTGAAAAGAAATGATACATTAATTTTCGCTAATAAGTCTATTATCTAACCAGGTTACCATGAACTCGATTTATGACGAATAACTGAAAGTGTTGGTTATTAATGACACTGTAATAATAATAACGTTTGAACTAATAATTATTATTATTATTCTTATTCTTATTAATATTATTATTATTTTTATTATTATTATTATTATTATTATTATTATTTTTATTTTTATTATTATTATTATTATTATTATTATTATTATTATTATTATTATTATTATTATTATTATTATTATTATTATTATTATTATTATTATTATTATTATTATTATTATAGTTTATCAATACCATTTATTCGCCAGTGTTACTGTATGTACTTTACAATGTTTTCTTTCAATCATTTCTTTAGAAAACTATATTTGTCAAGATAACAGTAATTGAAAATTAACTACATACATTATAATTATATTCTTTTTTTAGATTCCAGTCAAATATAATGTATATAACTATATAATGTAAATAACTATAACTTGATAACTATTACTTCGTTAGTATACTTTATACTTAATACTTAATAAGCTCTAACTTTAATCAACATATTTTTATTTGTTTAATAGCAATAAATTAATTCCATTAATAATATTATTTATAATAATTATACTTATTATAATTATTATTTTAATTCAATTTTCTTTCAATTATGTTTTCATCCAAAATCTTATATAAATAATAAAGAATTTAAAACAAAAACGTAATAAAATATCAAATTTATTAATAAATAAGTGTATCTTTGAAACTTTATCCATTCAATTAGATCATCTATTTCCTCGTTAATATTTCTTGAAAAGAAACAATCTTTTACTATTTTCTCAATAAATTGGTTTTGATTTTTATTTAAATCATTTGATAAGATATGGGACTCCGAAAGTTCTTTTCTCAATTAAGTTTAGTCATAAAAAAGTGAACATTGTGTTGATTGATTTTTGTGAATTTTTTAATTAAAAATTAAAAAAAACTAATATTATAATTAAATTAATATTAATTAAAGTATTTAGTACAATCTGTAAATATTTTTTAGTTTATTCGAATTAATTTTATAACTGTATTTTTTATGTTTAAATGTATGTTAAAGGCCGATGAAGCCGATTCATAATTAATACGAATTTGATTTGGCATTATAATCAAACAAAAATATTTATTCCTTAAACTTTTATCCAGCAAACTCACCACTAAATCACTATTCTTTAACATGGTTATATTATTCGTCTAACATTGCAAATTTTTTTAAAGTTTTTACTACTTATATACAAAAAGCCGTCAAGTATTTCGTTTGAAATATAATTAAATAAACCACAAAACGCCAAAATTAAATTTTTTTATCCAATTCTAGTGACTCTGGCTTTTGTTTTTTATTTAAACGTGTAAATTATAAATAAATAATTTTTTCCTTTAATTAATTATTAAATCAATGACTTCATTTTTGTATTTATACATACACATCACCTTTTCCTTAACTTTATTTACGAATTCATTTGTGCTCTGCTTTTTCGTATTGAAATTTCCTGATATTTTTCTCATCTTCTCTTTTTAAATGCCACTTTCAATATTTTACGTCAATAAATATGACGTAATTGTATTGAGATATTTGATATCCCTGTCACATATATGTGGAACCTTATAATTTATTGGTAATCAATTGAGAGATAATCTGGATGAATTTATCGAGAAACTTAAATCCTATTTTTCAATACTTGAATTGGGCAGTAGTCAAAGAAAGGTTATTGTTCGAGGATATTTGAATGAAAATTGACGCAACAAATATGACAAAAATCCCCATAAACAAGATTATTTGATAAGGCTAAGATTAGCTTTTGAAGAAATGCAAGTTTTAGCTAAGGATCAATAAAATTTACTCAAAATTATATCACCAAGGTAAAAATATATTCTCGCTATAACATACCATTTTAGTATATACAGTGCGAAAATCAGTAAGAACACAATATGAAAAAACGCTAATTAGCAATGTGTAGAGACCCACAAGAAAGTTCTTTTGTAAAAAACTGATAATTTTTATGTAGGTCATATAATAAATCTATGTAGATTTATTAATTAAATAAGTAGGTAATATAGATTTAAATTCAGGTTGATAAAAAAAATGTTTTGATTCGAATATTTTAAGTCTTTATCAGCATCAATCGAGTTGGAAAATTGAAAGACAGTTCCGAACACCGGGAGACTGGATTTCTTGTTTTTTAGAAGAAAAACAATTTAGAACATTGGAAAAAGAATTCCACCACATAGAGTTTGCAATCAATTGAACAATGCATTCAATTATAAAAGTCATTCCATGTAAAATAGTTTATGGAATGCTTTATTAACTATAATCAAGAAAATAAAACTCGTCACGGAAGATGTTAGGAATAAACAAGGAATAAATATTTCACAAAAATAGTTATTTGTTGAAAGATTCAGAAGATCAATTTAAAAAAAGAAATGAAGAATCCTATCTAACAAAGCCATCTAAAAACAGAGGGTATATGATGTACTTGTATTAAGATATTTGAATTCCCTGTCCGCATTGTTAAGACTGCTTGCTTGTTTGATTGATTATTTTGATTTTCTGGGTTTTCAGGTTATGCCAGTGCTTATTATTTATCTCAACGATACATGTACTGTAATATAATGAATTGCAAAAAAATACAGTTATAAAATTAATTCGAATAAACTAAAAAATATTTACAGATTGTACTAAATACTTTAATTAATACGAATTTGATTTGGCATTATAATCAAACAAATATATATATATATATATATATATATATATATATACATATATATTCTGCCTTTTATAAATAAACTCTTTAAACATATTATTATTTTAGTCTTCTTACAAACATGTTTAATTTTTTATAATATTATATTTTTTAACAATTTAATTTTTTATTTTTAAAAATATTATATCATTTCTTTTTAAAGCCTTTCTCATTCAAATCACTATTTTCCGCATTTCCTGAAACTCAGAACGTTTACGGTTTTCAAGTGCAAGAATATTTTTCCAAAGCTTTCGTGTATAGTCACTGAATTGCAAATCATTTCCGTTGCTTTAAATTCTGTTTTGTTATGTCGAAATTCATCAAACATTACATGTCAAAAATGAAAACTTTCAATCATAGCTTTAATATTTAAAATTATTTAATAAATATATAAATCTTGAATTTTATTTATTTACATTCTAAACAGTGAGCTCTCAGTTTTAATAATAATCCAGGCTCAATATACCAAATGTTATATATTTTCTATGATATAAACAATTTTATGGGCGTAAATATTTGCTACCTGAAAAGATGATAAAGGATCTTTGTGATACTCTTGTTTATAACTTTTTTTTTAAATTTCCCTTATTTCCGCATGTAGTTCTTTGAATATCCTTTTGCCTTCTGAGAGGACGCATGTCTCATTATGAGAACATTGTTCAACCTTATTAAGACAATTAATATAGTATTTAACCATTTTATTGGGATGTTATTCTAAATTTGCACTTACCCTTTTACCCATTATATTTCCTTTGACAAAATCAGTTCACTTATCATTAAATGCAAACTTTATTAACTTCAAAACATTATAATTGATAAAATTAACATTTTTCTTTAAATAATTAGATATTTAAAATGAGAACATAATAAAACGTATTTATAAATATTAATTTAATATTTTTTTGGTTGAATTTCATTCATTTCATTAGTTTATTAATAATATAATTTATTTAATATTTTGTTTTAGTTTTAAAATCATTAAAATTACACTAAGCATAAAAATAATTTTTAATTTATTCAATTAAATTTTTCCAACATCGAAATTGTATTCAATTTATTTTATGATTGATTAGCGGTTTTCGTTACAACAAAAAATCAAATAAAAATATCATTAAATATGTGAAAATCAAATAAAAACACTGAACCTTTTATCAAAATTATAGAAATAATGGATTTTTAAAATGAGACGACCTAATGAACCGAAACGAAGCGTAAAGTTTTGTATGAATCATATTTTAAAATAAAATTCATGAAAATGGATAATTAATTATATATTTATATATTCTCCTCATTTTAACAGTTATTTTAATATATATATAAATATAAAATTAATAATCAAAATTTATTTATAATGTTCATGTATAGAAATTATCATCGTTTATCGTGACCTTGAAATTTAAACGTGTGTTTTAATACTGAAATTAATAATTAAAATTAAATCATTTGATAATATTAATTATTAGTTTATTACATTTTTCTTTAAAATTCATTTTGTTAATATTGTATGTGAGGAGTTAAAATTAAAATACTAAATTAAATTAGTTCACGATTAAAATTTGTAAAGTTTTAATTGAAACTTAAATTATTTTAAGATATTAAAATTGAAATGATAATTGAAATTTTAAAATAAAATAATTTTTAATAAAATTGAAATTCAAGTATGAATGCAATGGTATGTTGATATTTGGTTGAAATTAAAATTTAGAAAATGTCCCAAGAATATTTGTTTATATAATCAGATTTTATGAAATATAATTTGGATTTAATAGTCTTAGTAATTTATTTTGATGACTGAAGAATTAAATGTTATAGCTTCTAACATTGTATTTTAATTATTATTAAATATTTAATATAAATTTTTATTGAAATTTGATTACTTTTTAATTATGATTTGCTTTCTTGGTAAATTATTAGTCAATAAAAACTTGAGTAAAATAATTAAATAAAAATCAAAAAGTTAAATTAGAAATTTCAAGGTCAAACTCATGGATGAAAAACTTTACAAACAAATATAATAATAATGGCCATTTTGGGTTTTTATAAATAAGTTAAACTTTCTATACAATATTTTTAAATATTAAGTTAGTTTTAGATTTCGGTCTTAGTAGTTGTTATTATATCATAAATAATTCTTGAAACAGTATTTCTCAACCTTTGACGAAAATATATTTGCCAATCATTTTTACTACAATTAATAAAAAATTTTAATATAAAATAGATAAATTAATTATTATTGAATTTTAATTTGTTGATATATTTAATAAAATTAGAAAAATTAGAAAATGTCTATATTTCTTATTTCTTAAATATCACTTTTTATTATTCTGTTTGTCAATTATGAACTCACTTCGTTTAATAAAAAGGGTCTACCAAGTTGGTCGGTTTTCCTGTCAGAAAATTTAAAATTTAAATTTATAAAAAAATGTGAATTTATAAGTATATAAATATTTCATCGCATATTGAAAAACAAATTTATTTTTTGACCCTCTCAGAAGTCAGCAATTATTCCAATAAAAATTTCCTATAAAATGTTTTTTCGGTTACGGTAAACCTTTTAAAAATCTTCTTTTATTTAATTTTTTTTTATTATTTTGATTTCTCATAAAGTTAACGTATTTTGCCGAAAGTAATTATTGAAATTTGAGACACGGTAAATTTATAAAATTACAGTAGTAAAAATGTATTTTTTTAAGAATCTTCTAAATACTGGAATAGATTAAGAATATTCAAAACTAGAATAATTGAATCATTATAAAAAACAAGAATACACAAAACATGTTTTAAATAAAAAAATTATAAAAATATTCAAAATAAAATATTTTATATTTAAACAATTTGTATTTTTGGATATAAAATTTCCGATTAAACATAAAAAAGCTTTTTAGTATATTTTTAAGTTTTGTTTATAATGTTTTGAAAAATTTTATGTATATTTTAGAAAATTTTAGAATAATTAAATAATAGAATAATAGAATAATTGAATCATTATAAAAAACAAGAATACACAAAACATGTTTTAAATAAAAAAATTATAAAAATATTCAAAATAAAATTTTTTATATTTAAACAATTTGTATTTTTGGATATAAAATTTCCGATTAAACATAAAAAAGCTTTTTAGTATATTTTTAAGTTTTGTTTATAATGTTTTGAAAAATTTTATGTATATTTTAGAAAATTTTAAATTTAAATTTTGTTTAAAAAATTTTTAAAATAAGAAATTCAAAAATTGTTTAATAACGAAACATTTGTGAAATATTTTAAAATGAAAAAGTTTAATAGAAGGAAGAAAAACTGGACGAGTGTCAGAAATAATTTTATAGCAAAATATATTTTCTCCGTGTTTGACTTCGATGGAGTGACAAGATTTTGTTCTGTTAAATCTTAATTATTTATTTCATATGTATTCATTTTATTTCGTTACAAACTTGAGCGTATCAATTCAGGCATAAAAATTTAATAGAAATTAAGTTTTTTGAAATTTAGCGAAAGAAAATATTTGAAAAATAACTAATAATTATTGTTTAACTTTTTATTTTATGAAAAATATAAATTTATGGAAGAATTCAAATTATTTTACAAAAGTTGTTTATATTGATGTTTTTTTTATATTTTTATATTTTTTTTAATTTCAAATAATATTAATTTCTTATATTTTAAAAATTAACTATTATTAATCAATCAAATAAAAAAATGTATTAGCTGACGATTTTTACAAAAATAAAACAATGTGAGAAAGAAAAATGTATTGTACTATTTCTGACATAATACATAGTTATTTTGCTTAAGATTTATCAGATTCTTAGATGATTTAGCAAGGTATATAGATATTGGAGTCTTGTTAAACAATTTAGATTTAAATATAATAATATTTAAGTTAAATTTAACAATTTCTTATACAACACATGCATTTTTGATAGAAATATATAAATATTTTGGATAACATTTATGAAATTTCATCTGAAACCTATGAATATTTATTAAAAATACATGATCATTTTGGATAAATTTAGTAAAACAACGGATAAATTATCTAAGCCGGTTTTAAATAAATTGCTATTTGAGGTATTATTGACCAAGTTTATTGAGATTTAGCAAGAAATAACAATTTTCAAGAAACACATTAAATACAAAAGCAATTTAAGTATAAGTGTTAAATGTGTGATGATTTTAGGCAAATTTAATAAAAACATAAGCAATTTATGGATAGCGGTTAGAAATGTATTATTATTAAGGTCAATTAAACAAAACCATAGATAATTTAAGTATAATAATATGTTAAACAAACATTATTTATGTATATCTTACTAATGAATAGGTTATTTTGCTCAATTTAAAGTATTAAATACATTTTTAAAACATTTAGACAATTTTCTGTATATCTTTAAAATCATTATTGTTGTAAATTGATATATATGATATGGTTATAAAAAAATAAAAATAACTATGGTAGTAGTAGGATGTGAGCCCGTTAGATACAATCCCCTTGGCTTATGTAATTATTACATAACATTTGACCTCTGTCCACTCAGTTTCTACTAGTAATTGACCTTTGTCCACTGTTGCCAGGTGACCTCAAGATTATGTCACGTGACCACTGGTCACTCACTACCCGGAGACACACTTAACAATGAGAAAATAATTTATTTAACGAAATTCAAATAAACTACTACTTGTCAATATTATTTAAACATACAATATTTTTTCCTTCAATGTAAACTATTTATATTTTCAGAAAGACTGATTTCACTATTCATGTATTCAATTCCCATTAATATACTAAATTTATTATTTTATCTTTACAAACATTATGTTAATTTGAAAATACTATTTTAATAATATTTTACATAATTAATATTTACAATTATTATTTATTATAACGAATTTTTTGTGTTTTACCTCTGATTTCTTTATAAGTAACATAATGTTTTAGAAAGAAAGATGTCAACTTTGACATCGTTAATTTGTGCTTCAAAATCCTCTGACACCTTTTTCGATCTTATTGATATAGGTTTCTGCATTATCTTCTCCCTTTCGGTAGTTGAGTAAATTTTCAAGATCCTTAGCTAAATCTTGATTTTCTTCAAAAGCTAATCTTAGTCTTTTCAAATAATCTTCTTTATCGAGAATTTTGTTATATTTGTTACGACAATTTTCATCTAAATATGCTCGAACAATCACTTTTCTTTAGCTGTTGTCCAATTGAATTATTGAGAAAATGTATTAAATTTTCTAGATAAATTCATCCAGAGCATCTCCCAATTAAATATGTCTTCGGCTTTAAAAGGATTCACATTAAATTTTTAGTTGAAAGCCATGTAAGAAGATTAAAATAACAATATGTGTGAAGAATTTATTAATGACAGGCAGACAATATATATACTACATGTGTATCTACAGCACATGCCTGATTGAAATAAATAATGAACAATGATTTGATCCAAGGACCCAGATAACCAAAGTAATCAATCAAACATGCAGGCAATAATAAACATTAATTATAAGGGTTTACATATAGGAGACAGCGAAAATTATTATCCCAATACAAATACATCACTATTATTATTATATCAGATAAGTGAATACCAAAATAAGCCCTTGCTGTGGAGTAATAATAATATTTTTGAAAAAAGTTTCGATTATATTATTATTACTTTGCAGAAAGGGCTTATTTTGTTATTCACTTATCTGATATATTAATTTATGCTGCTACCAAGGAATCATCGTTTTATATTATTATTATTATTATGAGATTTATTATAAAAATTATTAAAAAGAAATTCAATTCTGTAAATTGATATTCAAAATTTAATATTTATTATAAAATTGTAAAATAAATGTAAAATAAATTATATAACTCACTTTAGTGAAACAAATATTATTGTATTTTTTCGTCTGTCTAATCAAAGGGTTCGGCTAGTATTGACTCACTAAGTAATTTTTGACTACCAATCATTAATGATATCGATGTCTTATATTCACGAATTTTCGTCACAGTCTTTTTCACACGATTTTTCAAGTGATTAGCATATTAACCACTGATATGAACCAGAACTTAATTTTGAAGCATTGAACCAATCCTAAGCACAATCATTTTAGATTGATCGAAAGTATTGTCGAATCTGTGTCGCGTCTAATCATCTGAGTCAGGTGGCATTTGTCTCTCCCTTCACCCCCTTTGCTAGATCATTTAGATTTATTGAAAATGAAAAATAGTCAAATTAAATAAATAGCCAAATTTAATATACTTAAAAAAGTCTAAAGTATTTTTTTTCTAAATTGAAATCATTTAAAATTAAAACAGATTAAGCAATTTGTTTAATTAAAACCTTAAATCAAATGGTCGAATTAATGTCAAATGAGTGATTATTTCAGTTATATGAAGACTTGTTTTTCTAAATAAGCCACAAATATTTCAGAGAAATTGCAATATTTTCCTAACTACTAAATTGAACAATCATGTTCAAAACTGCTAACAACCACTATTATTTTTTTATTTTAAAATTATTTTTTCTAAATAAAATTTTAAATAAAATTACAAAATTTTTATTCTAGAAAATTAATTTATAGATATTGTTATAAATTTAAAAATAATAGCATTATTTTATGTTTCAAATTAAAACCATTACTCAAAACGTGTTAAATCACTGTTAAAAGTAGTAAATCTATTAAAATGCATGAATTTTATACTGAAAAATGAATAATATATATGACTATCCCATTTAAATTACAGGTAATCATTTGAATGCATAATTTGTTATTCAGGAATCAAAAAAAGAAAAAACAGTATTCTGTCTCAAACGCAAATGCAAATTTCAATTTTTTTATATAAAATCCTTTATTTTATTATTTATATATTGATATAATTTGTTTTATTTGTTAAAATCTTAAATTTATGCAGACGTTTTAAAGTAATTTGTTTACATTTAAGGTAATTATGTGTTCGCTGAAATTTATGAATTAGAAAAGGTATCCATCGTAAAACTTTTATATTTTTATTAAAATAATACTTATAATAATAATAATAAACATGGTCCAAAATGCTTTTAAATAATATCATATATTCATTTCATACAATTTTACTGTTAACATGGCTTTTAGAAAAAAATAAAAATCAAGTTAAATTAATTTAAAATAATAAACATAGTAAAACAACTTAAAAAAAATTATTTCATTATATTTGAAAACAGATTTTAAACATTGTATGCTCCCAAGTTTATTTAAAAGTTATGTTAACCCTTAAATGCCCGATTTTTATTTTATTAATTGTTTTATTGCAATTCCTTAAAAAATCAGTACACATGTCAAGAAATATATCTTAAAAAATATTACATAAACATTTTATTTTTCTTCCAAAAAACTTTTATGTTGCCAAACGGCTACATTGAATGTTTACATGCACTTAAACAATACTAGTAAACTGATCAACAAAATTTTGTTATGTTTCCAAATAGCAAACTTTAAGGTTAAAAATTTAAAATATGGAATATCAAATTTATTTAGATTAATCACTTAATAATATTATACAATAATACTTTATCATTAATATTGTTATAATCATATTTTGATTATTTCATTAAATTCTTATAAAAATTTTTAATTAACTTACAAACTATTTTTATTTTAATTGAAGTTGCAAAAGTGCTTTCAATGACATTGAAATTCAAATAAAAAAATACAGTGATTATCATTATGCCAGGGTAGAGGGGGTCTTTTAAAAGGCCAAAACTTCAAATTAATCAGTTTAAAAATTTTAATTTTTAAACGAAGGAAAAACTTCATTTAAAAATTTAAAAATTGTGAAGTAATAAAAACTAATCCGAATTATAAATTACCATGTATTTCTTTAAAAATGTAATACATGCTTATTTATACCATTTTTATTAAAGGTTTATCAATGTTCAATATAAATTCTGAATATGCGCGAAAGGTTGACTTTTCAAATATCATTAAAAAATTTTCTAATTCAATAGCGTGCAATGCATTTCTAAAATAATTAAAAGGAATTAAATTATAATGTATAAAATACTATGTACATTATTTCCTCTATTAGTTGCCGATTGAGATTTGACTTTGAAACGAATGCAAGTTCCTTTGATTGATCATCAGGGAATCTAACGACTTTCGCATCGATCAATTGCCTACATTGACTAAATCCTTCTTTCAGCATCGGTTCATATACATCAAAGCCAATATCACCAACAAATGTTTTTACTGAATCACTATAGTCAATTTTAACAGATGTCACAACTGCAGGTTCTGGTATCGCACTAGATCCACTGGCCCAGTTAACTATAATTTGATCTTTCCACATATAAATTCCATCCATTGTCGACGAAGATAAACTTGCGGAAAGTTAGCAAGTACATTCGATTAAAGCATATGGGTTTGTTTGACAACGAAAATCCCTTATAATATGACAACTAATACATTGACCAATATTTCCAAATATTATGTTTAATAGATAATCATTAATTACGTTAATTTCATTATATATCCTGATATTGACAAATTTAAAATCTTGCGTTGACAAGTAATGCATTAATCATATTGAAGAACAAAATAAATTCAAGATTATTATAAATTTTATTCACTTAATCAAATTTCAAGTCAAAACATTCTAATAAACTGACCCAGCAAAACAAAGTTCAAATTATAAAAATTTCACAAATATAATTTTTTACTATAAATTTTATTTACATTTTAATTAGCTGAAACATACATCATTAAATAAAAAATAATTGTTTTTGTTATAATTCAAATACCAAGACCAAATTACAGAGAATTAAACATTTTTTTTAATATAATATGCGGGTCGCGAGAAATATTTTTGGCTCGGGCCCCATTGAAGCTCTCTTTGGGCCTGATTATCATTTCAATTAGACATTTATTACAATAACATGTATTATTATTATTATAATTATTATTATTATCATCAAAATATTTCAAAAATTACAAATTATAAATTAATTTTTTAAAATTCTAAAATTCCTTAATTCTCTCTTTAAAAATTAATTTTATTAATTAAAAAAACTCTATTTTCAAAATACAAAAAACATTGTAAGTTTAAATAACAACAATGAAAACAACAAAATCTATCGACTTATCTTAAGTTTACCAATCAAACTATCTATGAACATACAGAATATTCGTTCTCATAACATTTTGAACATTAATATTTGGATCTAATAACTTTATCAACAAAAAGAAAGATTACACAGAACAATCAAAGAAAGCATACGAACAAAAGCAGAAAATAGAAATTGTCTAGAAAAACTACCAACAATCTTACTGGAATTGAGATACACCCCGAGCTCAAACGAAAACGAAAGCCCATGTTATAAAGTGTTTGGAAAAGAAGCAAAATTTCCATCACTAAAAGTAAACGCGGAAAAATACAACAAAACAGCAAAACCATCCAACACAAATAACTGCAAATCCACACCAAAAGCAATACTGACAAACAAACAAAACCCTAAATCAGACAGTAAAACCGTGTTAACAACCAATTACGTACTGATAAAAAAACCATTTACAAAAGGCATCGAGTCAAAGTACGAAAATCCCTTCAAACTTTTTTGACTAAACAAGAACGTAGCTACATTATTAAAAAATAACAGAGAAATGCGAATAAATACCCACAGACTAAAACATTACCACGAAAATGAACAAACCAAAAACAATATCTTTAACAGCATTCTTCAAACAAACCACGATAAACAAGTAAACAAGTAAACAAAAAACACATCACTTCCGATGACATAAACACAAACAAAACGTTTGATAAAAAATTATCAACTTCTTACACACAAAACAAACTTCTTTAAAAAATGTAGTACATGCTTATTTATACCATTTTTATTAGAGGTTTATCAATTGTTATGTTAGCGAAGTCAAGCCACTTTTGGGGTGTTACATTTTCGTCTGTAAAGTAGTTAATGACATTTGGTTTTGGGTTAATTATTGAGTTTATTGAAAAATCTTTGGTACATGGGTTGAAATGAGGGTTGGGGTAGTTGTTCATGGGTGAATTTACTTCATTTCTAGTTGCAGCACTTTCATACGTTCGCTTGTCCTCTTGTCAGAAAGGGTTATTTGAATTTTTTGTCATAGTTTATTTGTTTGTTTTGTTTTTGTTTCAAACAAATGAGTTTGGTTAAGAATATGGCTTGAAAAGAAATTTCGCAAGTGTTGTTGCTGTTTTTTTGCTTCTGACACTAATATGTTAAAGTCTTAATATTCTATATAAGTAGAAAGTATTTAAGGTCCCAGCCTAGTCACCTGTAAAATAAACTGTATTGAGACGGTCTGGGGTGAATGTTATGTTGAATTATGTTAACTATTAACTACAATAAAAAACAAAAAATAAAATATTTGTGAGCAAAGTTAAGAACTTGTATTATCAAACAATAAAAATTATAAATAATAATGATTGTTTTATCTTATTTTTTATTCTTTATTGAAAGATGTGCGTTATTTCTGTAGGATAAATCTAGTTTATATAGTCCTTCTTTATTGGGAGTAAAAAGATTGTTTTATCTTTTGTTGTCATAGTTCTTGTTTTGAAGGAAAAGCGGTATTTGAGGATGGCTTGGTTTTGGTAATCCTTTAATTTCAATTCGTAATTTTTGAATCCTTAATTTTTGTTCGGAATCTTTGCGTTGTTTCTTGTTTTAGTTTTTTAATTTTTTTAGTTTCTTTCGATCAATATTTTCAATTTTTGTATTCTTAATTTTTTCCTTCCCTATGGTAATTTAATTACTATAGGGGTATTTATTTTTTTATATTTCAATTTATGAAAATAAAAACAATCAAAAATAAATAAATAAATAAATAAGACACAGTGTGCGGAACACCGGTCGGGGGAAAATCACCATAACACAAAATAAAAATAATTATGAACACCATTACAATATCCATAGAATATAAAAAACTTTGAAAAAAAATCAGAAATCTCGAATTATTAAGTAAATAATTTCTGTTTAATTTTAATATAAATAAAATTAATAACTTTTACAATTAATACAATTAAATCTTTTTATTGTATTTTCAACTACATCAAATTGTAATTTATCATAACAAATTACAATATTATATTTTATTTTCAATTTCCTTTTGTTTTTATTATAATCTATTTTATTACTCATTAATGTTATTTATAATTTTATTATTTAAATATTTTTTTAAAATTTGCTCATATTATGATTTTACAATAATTTTAATTAATTTTTAAATATTTAACTTGTTTAAGTGCAGATAATGAATGAAAATATTTTAATGTTCTCATATTTACATTTTTACACTTCAATCGGCACTTTTTAAAAAACCATTAATTTCTGTCTGGATTATAAGAATCTTGTTAGAAATTCTCTTTAAAGTATTTTTTGAAAAAAAGCAAAACAATTTTTTTTTATTTTTAAGATTCATTTTCATAGGAAAGTGATAAATTTCTCAAAAACATTAAGATTAATAAAAAAATTCTTAATTTAATGAAATATGAAATTTATTAAGAAGTTAGAAATTGCAGTAGAATTTCAAGCAATAAAACAAAAATCGTAATGAATTATTTTTCATACACTAAAAAATAATTATCAAAAGAAATAGATAAGAAATCGGTGATTGATGGTTTTTCTTTTACATAATGAACGACAAGTCTATGAAATTAGGTTTAAATCAGAAAATGAATTCGGAAATTATTTTTAATACATTTTTTGTTTTCATTCATAAAACCTAACAACAGATAGATGTACAGGTAAAGTGATTATCATCCAAAAATAAATTCAACTAATTTTTAGTATTTTTGTTATCAACGATTTTTTAAAACTTTAACAAAAACGTTTAGTTTTCTACAGATAAAATCAAACCTGTTCAAGGTTAACTCATATAAGTTAAAAGCCTTGATCTCCGAACTTTTGAGGTCCTTATAATAAAATAAACATATTTTTTTCTCAGAAATATTCGTTCAATCTTATGGCTGGATTTGAAATACTTTTTTGGAATATTCATATAATATTAATTTTTGTTTGAAATAGAAAAAAAGATATTCGTAATGATCATACATTGAGACTAAAACTAGTTAGAAACTGATACTCAAATATAAGACAGAAGGCATTAAAATACATATCAGAATTTCCTATATTCTATTTGTGTGAGTCAAGATTCTCCAAACTCGTTAATATCAAATCCAAGAAAAGACCAATGCTCAAATCGGTTGAAAATGACTTTCGACTATGTCTACCAAATACTTTACCTAAAATTAAAGAAAAAATAAAAAATAGTCAAGATCAAGTTTCCAATTAATCATAAAAATATTTGCTGTCTTTTTTAAAATTAATGTTTATTTATTGTATTTAAAGATTTGTTTGAATAAATGCAAATATATATGATATTATATACATTATTGTTTTATTTTTCCCAACTTCATCATGATGTATTTGTTTAGCATTACAAATGTATTATTAAATTATATAAGAATAGGGATGTCGTCACCTAAAATGGTTGAGAATCACTGAGTTGGAAGCAAGTAAAATATGCCAGGAATAAATTTATTCCATAATAATTGTTCAGGTTCCCTCGAGTAAAAAATTACATATTAATCTAAATTTCATGTAACATTTTTACTTAATAATCTCAAAATGGAAGATTAAGTAAAATATATAATCAGTAAACAGTATAAGATATTATAACTAAAGTATAATATTATGTAATTTGATTACATCACTAGCGACCTGCACAAAAACATTTTTTGATTCAAAAAATCACGTTTTAGAACCTTGTTTTGCTATTTTGTATTCTTGAATATATTGGAGTGCAAAAATTACAACAGCATAAAATACGAAGCCACTTGAATTATCTTGAGTTTGACCGGCTTAGCGAGCTCAAATTAATCCACTAAGAAGGTTAAGCAAAGGAAAAACTTTAAACCAGTAAAAGAATTAGAGGGAATAAAGGCACGAAGAATCAAATTTCAGTCAGTAAAACAAATATTGTCGTATATATCAAAGAGCGAAGCAGATCGGATCAAAATAAATAATAAAAAATATTTATATGGACACAAATATAAAGCGACTATTAAATGGTTCTGTTATTTATTGGCAATGCTTTTTATGTTAGTTTTGAGTTGATTGTAGTAGTTTTGTAAACATTTATTTTAGGATTGATAAATTTAAAAATAATTAATATTTCTATGATTTAATTTTATTAAATTATTTGTTTGATAATGGTGAATTCTCGGAATAATAAATATTTATTTTAAATTTTATTAATAAAATCTTTAGAAAATATTTCGTTTTTAGATTTGTCTAAAGAAATTTATATTTTTAATAGTATTTTTATATTAATCCATTTATTTTTTTAAAGCTATAATAATTGTTTTCTATAAATTGTTTTGTTTATGAAAATAGGCGCCACAGAAATTTGAATTCAGAAAAGTTCAAATTCCAAAAATTTAATTAAAATCCGACAAACAAATTTAAGTGCATCAATTAATTAAATTTTAAAAAAATCAATATTTCTCCGGAATAATGTGTAGATTCTGGAAGCAAAGAAAAAGATAAATGCAACTATAATTATTGTAAATTAATGTGATGCCCTTAGACAGAATTATTAAAAAATTACAAATTAATTAATTTTAACCTTGTTGACAAGCACTTAGTTTTATAATTAGTTCTCATAATTTTAATTGTTTATACCAGATCAGGTTTGTGAAGAATAAATTAGTTTGAAGCTGAACTGCTTTGGAGCCTTTGCTCTTAGGCATATCTTTTATTGTATAACCAATTAAATCATTTGAATTCCTATATTGGAAATAAAACATATTTGTGTATGTCTTGTCATTATTTCAATCTGCTACAGCAGTGAAATGTAAACACTGCTCGATACATATGCACATACTTATTAGTTCAATACAGTCAGATTCCCACGACTATTGCCAAATAGATTCGGTTATTTAATAACTTTGATAAAAAATGACCACACAAATTTAAATCTAAAGTTTATAGCAAATTAGATTTTAAAATGTTATATTAAGTCACTTGAAGTGAGATTGCAAATTTCTTTCTTTAAATTTTATTTATTAACTCAAACTAATAATATTTATTAACTTATATATTCAATAATTTATCTACAGAATTATCTTTTTCCATGCTTTACAACAGGAATGTCAAACATGTCGCATACGGCCCGCTACAATATATTACCAATATGATTACTTAATATTTCAGTCAACCTTAATTTTTTTTAAATAACTCGTAAATTACCATATGAATTTCAAAAATATACATCTACATTTCATCTTGATAAGACAAAATAAAATTTTGCATCATAACAGATGGTTACATGTACGTGCACGAGGAGTAAGCAGATACTTAGTAAAGAATCAGATTTTTTCGACTGAAGCAGCACAGCATCAGAAATTTTTGAGTAACTCTAGTGATGTTGTGTTTCAACAAATGCATGTGCGTACCGTTTTGATGTGTCCTGATGTGCGAGGTTTTTTGTGTTTATTAATCAATTTTCACTATCTTTCTATTCTTTCTTTTGTAATCAATTACGAATTTTTCAAACCATCTAGCTATTTGAAGAAATATCGGTCAATTGAAGAACATCATAGTTTTCAAGAAAAATGGGAGGTACAATACTTTTGTATACAAGGAGGACAAAATAAAATTATATCTGATATATAGAAAATCTATTCCAATTTGCAAAGAATATAATATTAGAAGACACCGCGAAACATATCATAGCAAAAGTTATGACAAATATATTGCGAAACTATGTGATGATAAATTAAAGTTGACACTTCAAAAACAACAAAGTGTATTTACGAAACCTGTTGGAGATAATACAGCTGTTGTAAAAATTAGTGATTTGTTATCAGATTTAATTGCAAGAAAGTTAAGACCGTTCACTGAAGGCGAATTTATACATGAATGCATGATTAAAGCAGTGTAAGTGTTGTGTAAAGAACAAATAAAGAAATTCAAAAATATAAGCTCACCTCGAAATATCATTGCTAGCAGGGTTGATGATATAGCAGAGAATTTAAAAATTCAATTCAAATCAACAATCCCATCATTTGAGACCAATTCTAGCAATTAACAAAAGTACGGCTGTTCAGGATACCACTCAGTTGGCTATTTTTATTCGTGGATGTGATGTGAACTTAAAAGTAAGTGAAAAGCTTTTAGAAATTGTTTCTATGTACGATTCAACTACAGGAGTTGATATTTTTAACAAACTAATGGATGTTTTTCTTGACTGCAATTTATCGTAAAAAGCCTAGTTTGTCTTACAATTGATGGTGCACCTGCCATGACTGGTAGTGTTAAAGGAGTCATTTAAAAATTAAAAGAAAAATCCAGAGAACAAGGTAATATTTATGTTCAACATTTTCATTGTATTATTCATCAACCAACACTGTGTTCCAAAGTTTTAAATATCGAGCATATACTAAAAAATGTAACTAAAATTTTGAATTACATTCGTACACGCGGTCTTAATCATGGCCAGTTTAGCAAGTTCCTAGAAGACATAGAAAATGAATTCACCGATCTACCGTATTTCGTGGAAATTTGTTGGCTTTCAAGTCATAAAGTTTTAAAGCGTTTCTTCAAATTGCGGGAAGAAATATTATATTTTTTGGAATCGAAAAATTATGAATGTAGAATAATAAAAGATGATCAATGGATAAAGGACCTGACTTTTCCAGTTGATATTACAAATCACCTCAGTCAGCCTAATCTTAAAGTTGGTGGCAAACATCATAAAGATACTATGTTATTTGGCAATATCAATGTTTTCTAACAAAAATTAATTCTTTGGCAAAAACAGATACAAAATGAAAATTTATCTCACTTTGAATGTTGCCAGTCATTATTACAAAAATCACCGAATCTTAAATTTTCAGAATATTCAAATCAAATTGCTGGGAAATGAATTCGAAAGAAAGTTTTTGGATTTCAAAGAATGTAAAATTTCAACTATTTAATTCTCCTTTTTCCATAGATGTTACAATTGTTGATGAAATTTTACAATTTGAATTAAATGAAATTCAATACGATTCCATATTAAAACAGTAATATATGGAAATTGGGATTCCAGATTTTTATAAATACTTAACGGTTGACAGATTTTCTGATCTAACGCATGCAATTAGGCGTTTATTATCAATGTTTGGTACCACATATTTGCGCGAACAATTATTTTCAATATTAAAAAACAATAAAACTGCAAAAAGATTAAGATTAACAGACAAGCATCTGCAATCAATTTTAAAAATAAATACAGCTCAACAAATTCAGCCAAATCTTGAAGATCGGGTTAATGAAAAGTTTTGTCAAATATATTTAAAAAAATGAATAAGTTGATTTTTTTTCCAATTTAATTTATATTCCAACGTTAATTAGAAAACAGCATTTGTTCTATGCTTCATTTTGTAACATTGCATTTTGTACGATTGTTATTTTACAATTTTAGTATAATAAAAAATGGGCACGATTGATTTATATGTAAGTAATGGAAAAATATGTAAGTCAAATATTAAATTTAAAAATTATAATAATAATAGAATTTTAAGCATCACATCAATTTAATTATTTCAATAAACATAAATACTCATGATTTTCTAAGAATTTAAACTTTTCGCGGAAACAGAATTCATCAACGTATGATGAAAGTTTTGATATTCGAACGTAATTTTTTGCATGAAGCATATCTTTTAGTCTTTTCCAAACACACTCAATGTTCTACGTATGTGCACCTGAATCAGGATCCACAAAGTTTTCTTTGTGTTTGACAGCTAAAAGGGAATAATTAGACGTATTTTCTGAAAAGAAACTCATATAAGCGGGCCATTCATCAGACATCACCAATGTATTATCAGCGATTACATCTTTGATTAATGCACCCAACTCCCTTTTAGTTCTACTATCAACATATTTAATTAAAATTTTGGATGTTGACCTGTCAATACATCCAAACAACCATTGTTGGTCTCTTGATCTCCATACATTATACTTTCGTCTTCCAACAACAGATTCATCAATTTCAACAACTCTGCCCACTCCTCCAAGTTGTTGAAAATTGTTTTCAAGATGCATAGTGATACAGGTATGGAATATTGAATACCACTTTACAAGACATCTTTCTGATAAGTGGAGAATTTTCGAAGTTTTTTTTTGTAAAGTAATGATTAAAATTTTATTTTTATTATAATTTTTAAATTTAATATTTGACTTACATATTTTTCATTTGACTTACATATTTTTCCATTACTTACATATAAATCAATCGTACCAAAAAACGTTTTTTTAATTTTTTTAATTTTTTTAATTTTTTCCCTTTACAATCTAAGGAAGTAGAGTTTAATTTCAATAATAAAATTTGTGGAATATATTTTAATGTAATTTTTTATAACTTTATAAACAACGGGTAATACATTTTAATCCATTAACATAGAAAATGAGGAATAAAACAGCTGATAAATAAAAAATTTAAGAAAATATTTTTAAATAATTTTCATGAAATGCATTCTTAATGTATCAATATATATTTCAGTTTGAATAAGAAATGTAATAAAAATGTATTTAGTAAAACAAATGTCAATATTTTAAAATGATTTTAAAATGATTATTGATTTATCAAATGCATTTTAGTATTTCTAATCATAATTTTTACTATTAAAATTTCTTGATTATTTCGAATAATCTTTCCAGCTAAATTTAAAAACTATTTGGAAAGTTGAATTATTTATATACACTCAATGTTTTTATTATGCGACTTTTTTTATGTGCTTTTGAAGTTATGCGGTTTTTCAAAACGATTTTAAGCGAATATTTTAAAAATCTTAGAAGTTATGAGATTTTTCCTTTTTATTCTAGATATTTTGTATATGAATTTCCTTTGTTAGAAGTTTTTATTAGTTTGTAAATTTTTTTAATTTGAATATTTGGTGGATGTTAATTTCATCCCGTTTTTTAAGGCTTGGATGACATCTGCTGTTTTCCCCGAAAGGTTTCATTCCAGAAGTAGAAGTTTATATGAAGTAGAAAGCACTCGAGTTTAAAGGTTTATTGATCATTGATAATGTTCTATCTTATCCGCATACAAAGAGCATTATTCAGCCATTAGATCATGGAATAATTGCCACTTTTAAAAAATATTATTTAAATTATACCTTCCAATTTATTTTGGACTAACTTGAAAATGAGTCTTTAACAGTTGCCGACGTTTAGAAAAAATATTTGATTTTAGACTTCATAAATCAGTAAAATAAGACCACAAACCTTAAATACCTGCTTGAAAGCAGTCTGGTGTGGATGCATTTCAAGCAGAAATGCAACTAATCTATTATTGGAAGTTTCTATGGAAACTGTTTCTTTGGCACATGAAATTGGTGGCGAAGGTTTTAATAAATTCAACGATATAGACGTCGATGACTTGCTTGCGGATAAGACATTAAGTGATGATGATGTTATTAAAATGTTATTGGATCTAGTCGAAGATCCAGAAAATAATAATGAAGAAGAAATAGACGAGCCTGCCGCACTCACTGCAAAAATAATTCAAGAAGGTCTTCAACTTTGCACTACATTAGAAAATCATTTTCTTAATACTGACCCGAATTATAAACGGGCAATCAAATTAATTTAAATGATTTAAATTTTATTATCTCGAGATGTATTTTGTAAATTTATTTATTGCACTTTAACTATTTGAACAAAATTGAAGTTTTTATTGAGCATTTAAGAATAAAGTATTGTAATTTTATAATTGACTAAAATAAATTTTATGTCAGCAATCATCGTGAATTAGAAAACAAAACTGAATTGATGTTATATTCACACTTGGAGCCAGACTTAACTTTTTTCACTTTTAAAATTGAAAAAAGTTTTTTACATTTATTTATTATAGCCATCTAAGCCAAAATAACATAAAAACCCTTATATATTGGAATGAAAATTCCTCATTGTTAACAGTAATTCTTGAAAAAAGGCTTCTTTTGTTTTAAATGTTATTAATTCACAACACTAAGTATATGATGTTTACTTGAACTACAACTAAAAACAATAATTAAAAATTAAAACAAAAGACAAAATGAAATTTTTTAATGATAAAAATTTGAAAAAGTAATAAGTAAATTTATTTTTAAATAATAAATAATCCATTGAGATTAAATTGATTAATTGATGAAATAGAAACTTTATATTTCTCAATTCCTTCTTGAAATAATTTTCTTTAAATCATTTATTTATTAGAGTTTAAGATAATACTCAAAATCTGTAGAAAGTAATTTCCAAAAATCTGAAAATGAAATCTAAAATTTTTTGTAATAAAATACGTTTTATTGATAATCAATTGCAAATAATCGATTTTAAAGTGTTGAAAGCATAAAATTTTAAAAATTAATTTAATAATTAAAGTTAGAACTAGTTTTAAAAATAATCGCGTATGGAATAATTTTTAAATTCATATATTTAAATATGCTAAATTTAATTTTAGTTTGAAAAAAAGTAAAAAAATATTATTGGATTATATCGGTTCTAGGACAGATTGGTATAGGACAAAATGGTAGTATTTGACTCAATATTTACTCAATAATTTTTATGGAATATCTTTAATAAATTAATAAATAAATTCAAATCAAGTTAACAAAATTCAATTTACTAAATATATTTATAAAAAAAATATTTTTTAAAATATTGTAAACTAATAAACTTTTTAAAATCTGTCAAATAACATTTAGAAGTTTGTTAATTAATTATATTTGCTATTATATTTATTATTATTATAATTTATTTATGTTATAACCATGCTAGAATTTGTTAAGTCTCAAAAAAGAACTTAAAAGCTGGTAGTTCAAGGTTATTTTTATAACAGGAGCACCGATATCAATGATGTAAAGGAGCTGTGGCGTTGTGAAAGAAGAACGTGCAAAGCACGACTTTTTACAAAGGCAGATGTAATTGTTCTTGAAGTTGGAGTTCATAATCACACAGTAACCCATGGACAAGCCGAGGTTGAAATGGCTCATGTCAATATGAATAGGAGAGCCGAAGTAAGTAAAGAAGTAACTCGTTCGATTGTTCAAAATGAGCTGATGAGTGTCCCACTTGCAGCAGCTCATCTACTTCCAAACATCAGAATTTATCACTAGATATACGAAGACATCAGCAACTGGCTGGACCAAATGAAATAATAATTTATTCTCTAACACAGAGCAACCGTCCATTCATTCATGTCAACAGAGATAACCTGATCCTCTTTGTAGCGGACGATGATTTTGATTTCCTTTCCAGGTGCCAACATTGGTTTGCTGATGGAAAATTTAGAGTAGTCCCGAATAGATTTGATTAACTATAAACGATACATGGCTTTCGTAATGTAGACGTTTTTCTTTTAGTTTACGCATTACTATCCAAGAGAACAGAACAAGCATATTAAGAATTTCTTCAAGAAATTCTCATCTTGAGTCCAGTTTTAGATCTAGTTTTTGTTGTGTTTGATTTTGAATTGGCAGCAATTCGAGCCTTTCAGAATGCATTTCCGACGGCATCAATAACTGGATGCATGTTTCACTTCGGTCAGTGCGTTTGGAGGAAATTACAGTAGGAAGGCGTTTGGAAAGTTACAGATATGAACCGGATTTTGCACCTGTTGTCAAGCGTCTTTTTTCTCTTGCATTTATTTCTGAATATCATGCCATAGAAGCTTTTGAAATTCTAACTCATTATAAATGTTGTATGACTTATTATTGAAATATATTTAGTTTATTTGGAGTTGTAGTGTTCTTTAATATATATTTAATTTTTTAATTTAATAATATTTGAGTTAATTACTAAGTAAAGTAGTACCATTTTTTTCTTTACTTTTTTGTCCGGTCACACTTATATCTATATTTATTTAATAAACCCCAAAATATAAAATAGAAAATAGAAAAAGATATGTGATTCAGATCACACACAAAGATTTACTTGCACACACAAACATTCCCGCATCAATCATCAAAGTCACAGTGATTTGATTAGATAAGTGACTTATTAGCGATTGTTATCACTGCTTTTATTTCATCACCCGTTTAAAAGATTTTAAACAAATTTTTTATTTCCAATAATTTCTAAAACAATAAAAAACAAAATTCCTCAAAATATATTTCACCATTGGTTACGGCGGTGAAAAGTTTTGCAACGTCTTGACTGTAAAACATAACACATTTTAATAAAAACTCAATTTGTATGTAATTTATAGTAATTCTTAAAGTATATGATACGAAATAAAATCCCTAATCTGTTTAGTCGAGACATATCTAATTGCAGCTTTCTAAATAAAATTAATGAAAATAAGTTTAATTATTTTTAACAAATACATAAAATAATCTGACTATTTATAAATGAAATTTATTTTGATTTAATTTCACCTGTTTGCTTAGGGTGGAATTTTGTAATCTAATTTTGGCACACTTTCACATATTTTATTAACTTGGAAAATTTTATATATCCAATAAAAAGTAAATTTAAAAAAATAAAAATGCTAAAATTTCTTATACAGTTTTACTTTTTTAATTAAAGGTAAAAAAATTTAATGTTTTCATAATTCTAAAAATTATAAAATAATATATAAATAAAAATAATTAAAAAATTAACTTTTACTAGAATATATGAAAAATGTAAACATAGCTTTTCTTAATGCATTTACATTCAAAAAATCAGTATAAAAATGTAGTTCTTAAGTAACAATTTTACAGTATACCATTAGCAACGTTTTATAATGTTAGAACAATACATATATGTATATAAAGGAAGTTTCTTCTATATTTTCTCTGCTTTGAGCACTATCTGGATGGTTTCGGGCATAGAGAATTTGAAAAAGTACAGGTAAACCTTATTATAAATACCCCTCTAAGAACGTCAAATGTTTTGGAAAATGTCTTTAACAAAGAGTATTTTACCATTAATTCTTTAAGTTTTAATTTAATATTTACTACAAAACTAAGTTAAAAATCAGTTAAACTCAAAGGAAAAATTGGAGGATTTAATTTAGTTTGAAATTGAAATATTGGTCCCGCCAAAACTGGCATCAGTGTCAATTATAAACATTCCGTCTGACATTGTAAATTCAAGTACTGGAGCTTCACATAAAACTTTCTTTAAACTATTAAAACTGTTGTTACATTCCTCATTCCAAATTATCTGCTTGTTATTGCCCGATGTTGCAGCATATAATGGTGCCACAATACGCGAATAATCTTTAATAAAACGTCGATAATAATTTGTCAACCCAAAAAATGATCTAAGTTGAGACACACATTTTGGCTCTTTGGCTAATTCTATTTCTTTTCTTTTATCTCTGTTTGTATGAACACCTTTATTACTGACAGTATGACCAATAAAATTTATTTCGCTCTTATAGAATTGACACTTTTCTGTATTAATCTTCAATCCAGCTTCTTTTATGAGACTAAATACTTCAAAAATAATTCTATTGTGTTCTTGAGTTTGAGCATATATTAATATATAGTCTAGATAAACCACAACACCTTTAAAAATTAATCCTTCTGATATTTGATGCATCGTTGAAAAGTAGCAGGAGCTGTTGATAGTCCAAATGGTAACCTATTAAAACAGAATTGCCCTTCTTTTGTGCCAAAGGCTGTTTTAATCTGAGATTCTTCTGATAACTAAACTTGATAATAGGCCTGTCTTAAATCAATTGATGAAAATATGTTTGATCTTCCGAGACAACATAATAATAATTGCATATCTGGCATTGGAAATGAATATTTATCTGTCACTGCATTAAGCCTTCTAAAATCTAGACACATACGAATAGAACTATCTTTCTTCCCAACTATGACCAATGGAGAATTCCATGGGCTTCGACACTTTCTAATAATTTTTGCCTTCAATAAATTCCTCACTAATTCATCAATTTTGATTTCTAAATGCATTGGTTATCTACGCGGGATCTGCAAAATTCGTGATCCAACTGTCTTTATTTCATGTTGAATTATTTTCGTATGCCCTAAATCAAATCTGGATGCCATAAAGATATTTTTAAATTCAGAAATTATTTGACCAAAACATGATTTCTTTTCAAAATTCAAAATACGCAATGCAAATTTTTCTCTCTCTTCATCAGTATGCTGTACTTCCAATAATGAGGAATCTATGTTGTGAATTTTTTAAAAAATTAATCCAAACTGGATTATCGTATCTAAATCTCTGATAAAATCTGGAGAGATATTGCTAACATCGACATCATTCAATTTCCTTATTTTATTTTTCCACTCAGCCTCTAAATTTAAACTTCCTAGAGGTTTTTCATTTTATTTTGAAAATATATCACACAATAAAACTTTGGATGTCTTTAGTAATTGACATCCTATTCACTTCCAACAACACTAACTCATTACACTAATCGATGCTGCCGTGTCCCACAACATCTCAATTTCTACTCTGTTAATTTTAATCTTACTCCAATTTCGGCCATCTTCCTTCATATAGTTCACATCTCCTTCAACCACATTTCGTTTTTTATTATTGCTTATTGTATCGACCCTACTGACGAAATGTATGCAACAGGGTCTTCGTGATTTTTTTAAACTATCAATTTCATGAATCATTAGTTCTATCGCTGTTTCTGAACAGTCTTGATCTTCATCATGTATGCAAAAACCTTCTTTCATTCTTTCGTTCATTATTTCTTAACAAATAGCAGTCTCTAAATAAATAAAAAAATAAAAGGCATTTATCTATTAGTGGGCATTGGAAACGTAAATGATAATTTTCGCCACAACAAAAACACTGACCTCATTTTAGTCTTTCATCTTTAAGCTAAGGTAGTCCACAGCATCGATTATACAATTTTCTGGCTATTGTTTTAAGAGAAACAGAAGGTTTATAGCCTCTATCTGCTCCATCATCAATAATTTCTAGGATGTTCTACTATCGGTCTTTCTTTGGCAAATTAACTAACCATTGTGGGCTTTTATTTTGAACAACATTAGAATATGTTCGTTTTTCCACACCTTGAATTTCATTTACAATTTTCTTGATTCCAGATAAATCTCGAGATTCAAAATTTTTGGCAGCTATTCTCATTTCTTCTCTTGATATATCTGACTTTGATAACAAATTTTCATTTAAACGATCATTATTAACACAATCTTATGAGATAGATCCAATATTTTTTTCTCTTGAGATACCACAATCAAAAACGTCATCTAACATTTTCTTCACTCTCAATTCAACAGTTGCAAAGCGCTCATTTTGTTCTAACTCGTAAATTTTATCTACAATTGATTTTTGTGATGTAAACGTGTTAACAAACCAGCTTTTTGCATCATTATCAGTTAAGCCTATCTTCTTGAAATCATTCCAAAGGATATTGGCTTCTTCAGTCAGTAATAAATCAAAAATTCCAGTCAAACTTAAATCATTGATTCCGAGTCAATCATTGATGTCTTTCAACCACTGCTCAGCTTCCAAAATATTTCTTCCATTAAATTTCCGGATATTGAAATTTAAAATATCTCTAGCTTGTTTGGGCAATGAATCTAAAATTAATTGTCGTTGTAGCTTCCTTGTAACTGCATTGACAGATTCACTTTTAGTGTGGTCGCCAGTAATAAGACTTTCAATCATAATGCTAATTTAAAACTTTATTATTTAACAACAATAATATTAAAACAACTTATTATTGGTTAATAAATAACATTTTAATATTTATCACTGTAAGTACCCAGCCGAGTCTCCTGTAAAAGTGTATCAGGACGGTCTGGGGTGATTGTCGTGTTAATATTATAGTTAGCTACAAACACAATAAAAATAAAATATTAGTCAACAGTGTTTAACGAAAATTATATTACTGAACAACAATAACATAATCAATAATAATTATTATCACTTGGTAGATTTCAGCTTTTGGTGATTTTGATTGGAAACTTTTCTGTAAATTGTCAACAGTTTTTATAATAATAATTTTCTTGAAACTTCTTCCATAAATACCTTTGCTTAAAAGCCAAATGTTGTTTTGAACTATTTTTAGAAATTTTCGTCTGGATAACATGGATTACCAACATAAATTCTGCGATAAATTAGATCAGTGTTTCTCAATCTTTTTTTAACCAACTACCTCTTAAGACAATTTGGTTTGACACCGCCCCCTAAAGATTATTTAATTGTATAATATATAAAATGTATTACATGTAAATAAATTTTAATGGTACAGAACAATTGCTAACGGATTGCTCCAATTGCGTTATTTAACAAAAACTTGTTACAACTTGATTGCCTACGGCGTGCGGGCTATCCTACGAAATCTATGTTAAGTATTTTAAGTTTTTATACCATCATACAGGGTAGAAATATAAACTAATTGTTTTAACTTAAAAAAGCATATTTTAATTTACTAAAATTTTGTTTAAGTTAATTTTCATTTTAAAATTTAAAATATTTCGGATATATAAATTCCGATGTCAGTACAATAAAACAAATTAAATATGCTTAAATTAAGAATGACAATGGGATAATAAGGCGATTGTTAAGCTCCAGAGTCGTCAATTGTAAAAAGCTCAATGGCAATTATTGCTCATTTTGACATTAGATGGTTTACATTTAATTCACCAAAGCGCAATAGGTAAGGTCCCGAGAGCTTCAATAATATAATATAAACTAACCAATAAAAAATGTTTATGTGTAATTAACAATATCAACATTAAATAAAGTCTATAGCCAAATAAGTAAGGACTTGAAATATAAAAGTATTTAATGTGAGATGAAATGCAAATTCTTGCACAGAAGCACGGTAGACAAATTACTTTACACATTTACAAAATACAAGGGTTACCGACAATGGGTAAGTGCTTCTTTTTAATTATATAAAAATGGATTTACGAATGCTTCCACATAATTAATTTTTCCATTTAAACAAATATTTAAGTTTCTTTAGTTAATTTGATTTTTTGATAGAATTTGCTCACTTTTATTATTAAAGTAAAAATTTAAAAACACATTTTAAAAAGTATTCATAAAAGAATTAACAGAATAGCTAAATGGCACATGAAATATTTCAATACCGACAATACATCAATTCACAATCATTTCATGTCGACAAATGTTAGGATTAAACATTTTGTCCATTTTTAAACTTCATCGAGTGTTTTCAGTAACATTAAAAAAAAGAACTAATTACCGACTGCCATGATTTTCCAATCAGTTAGCAACGAGTTCAAAAAACCAAATTATGTTTATTTTAAATATTATTATGTAAATAATACACAAAAGCACATAAATTATAGTATGTTTAGCTATAAATTAATAAAAGCAAAGAAGTATAATTCTTTGACTTAGTGACTTATTTATTGTTGAATGTCTATTTGCTAGATCTTTAATATGAAATTGGTGTTTGGTGTCACTTTTTACACTTATATGTTCGTTATCACTGATAAATGCATACAACAACCCCAAATTTAAAGTAAAGATAGAGAACCAAAAAAGATATTTAAAACACTTTATCATTTTCCAAATTTTCAAGAATAATTAAAGAATAAAAAATAGTATAAATTATAATTTATTTTAAAACTTTAGAATTTAGAAATATTTGAAAGATTATCAAAAATGAACTGGAAAGTAGAAGAAAAGTATCGAATAACCTAATTTATAATTGAAATATTAAATTGAAGTTAATGATTTTAAGGTATTCAGAACTTGAATAAAAAGGTGGATCGCAATTCATAGAACGGGAGAAAATTCCCATAATTATCTATAAAAAGTCCACTAAATTATTATTAGATGGAAGCATTTTAGGAGAGCTTTAAATATCTCTATTTAAATAAAAATTTAAAAAATCTCAGCGTTTTAAAAATAAATCACAAATGAGTTGATAAATTAAAAATACGATAGTTTTATTTTATTAAAAATATTAATAACATTAAAATATTTAAAATATTTATAATAACTTAAATAAAATTTTTTATGAAAACTTATTACTTACCACCTGCACATAATAAATGTCCTTATTTCGCCTAATTTATTCGCTCTGTTGTTTGTTCATGGTGTTATTTGCACAAAATATGAATTATATATTAGTGTTTGTCTCCTATTATGGAATTTGCATACTTATTACTCCTCTTGCAGTGAATATTCTTGATTTCCTTGTCAAAGTCCCAATTTAAAATAATATCAGTAATAATATAACAATAATATAAACAATAATATTAATAATAACAATATTACAATTTTCTTTTTAATATCATTCTTTAATGTAAAAATAAAATAATAATTTTTCTTAATGATTTAAATTTTAGAAAAGTAATTTTGATTATGGAATTTAGTTTGTCACGATTTCTTGAAAAGATTTTATTGATTTTTCAATTAATTTTTAATTAAATTCTGGTTTTGAAATTTTTTAAAAATTGTGAAGAAATTTTCTTGAAATATTCCAAGCCAGTGCGTTTTATTTCTTTTTAATTACAACTTTTATTATCTGACTTTGCTTGGTTTGATCAAATATTTTTCTCTACATGAATTTGATGATTTAAATTCAACAAAGCATTTATTAATTTACTTATTTTAATCTAAACTACAATGAACTCATACTTTTATTAATTATTTTAATTTTTTTATATTTTTTATTACATTTTTTATGCTTTATTTCTTTGCATCAAATTATAAAAGATTTTTTTAAAAAATAGTTATTGGCTTTTCTATTGCTTCTGATATTACCTAAACAAATAAATTTGTTTATTATATTATAAAACCTTATAAAGTTAAAGCCAAATATCTATAGTTGCAGAGAAATTAATTTTGATTTTTAGTCAGAATTAAAATACTGAGATATAAAAATAAGAAAGCAGATCAAGGTGACCAAAAATAACAGATTTTATTGATAATTATTATTTATTTATTTATTATATTTTAAAGAAATCCCAAAACATTGGCATTGAATTAATAAATAAAAGAAAATGCCAATCCAAAATATATTTTATACTACAATATATTTCGACAGACTCTCTGTAATGGTGGCTAGATTCAAACTTTTATATTTTATATTTTCAAAATATTTTCCTAAAAATTATAAATTCTGCTTTTATAACTCTCAAGTTTTAAAAATTTTATATATTCGAGATTTTAACAAAATTTTAATAAATTCTCAATAAAATATTTTTAAATTTAAAAAAAACTATTTTACATTATTTTCATTACTGAGCGCAAAGTGATTTTACTAATATTAATAAATTCGCTAAGTCGACTGCGCTCGAGAACTTGAGAGCGTAAATGACGGCCAGTCATTCTAATGTATGCAGCATTGCACCCATGACATATATATTTATAACAAAATCTACGTAGGACTTGAATTCCATTTATAAACACAACATTACCGTCATGTCCGTAATCTCTGTTCACAAGTTCTTGATACCTGTAAACTGAGAGAATCGAATAATATGAGTGAACAAAATTATGTATATATATATATATGATACTGTTGTGGATTTATTTTCAAAGATACCGAATATAGAAAAATAGAAAGTAGACTTTGAAACCTACTATGCGAATCCGTATTCTATTTCAATTTTGAAATTAATATAGTAAATTAATTAAAAATTTTAAAAGAAAATAAAAACTCATTTTAAGTTTATTTTCAATTTTAATTTTAATAAATATTTACAAAATTATTTTATTAAACATTTTAAAGACAAGTAATAATCATTCAATCAAATGGATTAAATTCAAGGTTTTAGTCAACAATGGAATAACGAATTCCTCTGTAAAATGAAAACCGCCTTGGATGGTAAGATTCCACTATTTATGGATTGAAATACATTTTTGTATTTTTGTAATAATAATAATAATAATAATAATAATAATAAGCATGTAACATGTCATATAAAAATATTTCAGAAATTAATTATAAATAAATTAAATAAGTATATAAATTCAACCAATCACATATATACTAAATAATTTTTAAAGTAAGTTTTAAATAATTTTTAAGTTATTTTTGAAGTTGTAAACAAGTTAAGATTGTATTAATAAAACAAAATTACGGTTTTCTTACATCTAACCAAAATTTTCTAAAATCATTTTAATTTTTTATTCGTTAATGATCGGTCCGGCATTTCTATATTAGACTAAATTTGTTTTGCGTGTTCATCATTCCGTTACACTTATAAAATTATAAATTATTCAACGGAAACCTTTGCTTTTTGTGGTATTCTTGGAATTTAGGGCTTTGAAGAAATTAAACATAATCGAGGCAAACTAAAATTAGACATGTAATTTATTTTTGGTTCATTAAAATTGGTATTTCATGTTTGTTTTAAATAATGTTACAATTTAGCAAATAATTCCTCTCCAATAGATATTTTCTTTAATAATGCAAAATTACATAAAAAGATAATTCTTCTTTGTTAACAGTGAGAATATTTTTGAGTGAAAAATTATATTAAATTCGTAATCAAGACGTATTTCTGTTTTCAATGAGTGTTTTGTATAATTCATTTTATTAATTTAATGTTTATAATAAATTTAAACAAAAAATATTTATTCAATCAATTGTCATTTAGAAAAATGCATTTATGCAAACAGAAAACCATATTTTTTTTATTGTTTTTATATTTTTTATTGTTTTTATTTCTATATTTTTGGTAATTATACTCTCATATTCATTTTCAAAATAAAAATAACCAATTTAACAAATTGGCTTCTTTTCTTATAGAACAAATAATGAATAAATGCATTTTTTTTAACAAAAAGGTATGCACAGGATATTAAATGCGATTACGACTATCTTTACGACTATATGAATAAAATTAACTATTAAAACAATGTCAATAATATAAAATTACATGATAAAATTCTTTGTCTAAAATAATATTTCTTTTAAAATTTATATAAATTTTATATATATATTTTAAGTAAGTTCATATTAAAAGTCAATGGCTTTCTTTGTCAATTATTTATAATATCAATTAATAATTTAAAAATTTATTCTTTCAGAGATTCTTTGGAATCCAAATATTATTTTGATTACAAATTTGGTAGCAAATTTTATTATATGAATTTTGAGGTCAGTGAAAATTGATTTTTCTGACCAAATTAAAATAAAATTAAATAAATAAAATTATTTAACACACCAGTTTTATCTTGAAATATATTGAAAACAAAAACAACAACAATCCACATACCCAACATCATTGTTACGCAAACTGTGCATCGCAAAAAAATTAAATTTTGCCACTAAAACTTTAAATATGACTTTTTTTATTTGAGTAATAAAAAGAATTAATTTCATAATTTTTCAAATGAAATTTGATAAAATTAACAGAATGTAATTTAAAATTTTACAATCAATTCACTTTGACCTTTTACAAATTTTAAACTCACTTTGTGCTTTGACATATTTTTTCTAATCTTTTTCTGATTAATATGAAAACTATTTAAAACATTCTAAATGCAATCTTCCAGTGTAGCAGTTCCCAAAAGTTATCTAAGAGTTTTAATAAAAGCTTAAAATCAAACATACCTATATTATTGTGTTAACTAGTACTCCTCAGTTCCTTCAATCAAGCTCAAGTAAAGTGCTGACGGGAAGTCTCTCCTATGTAAATAGAGTTGTATTCATTACGTGTGAATTGATAAACGAGATCTGAACACAATCCCATTGAATATATATTTATTTGTTGTTTTTGAAAAACGAATTATATATTATTTTATACATAAGAACTTTTCCGTAAATATTAATATGTGAAATTAAAGACAATAAAATACATCTAATAATGATAAAAGTAGCTAAAGTTTTTAGTTAATAATACAACTTAATGATGCGCTGAAAATTTAATTCACATTAGTTAAAACACGCGTTATTATTTAGTTTATTTTTTGTTTTATTATTTCATTTATTTTCATTACAAATATACATCAGATTTATGTTACAAAAAAAAAGTCTTTGTCAATACTCGTTACTAAAATAAATGGAATGTTAAAAGATATTTTCTTTATTTTAAATCTATCCCATATTCTAGAAATAGATCACATTAAAAATATAAATTTCTAAATATTTGTATAAAACAAATTGAAAATTTCTATCATTTTCAAATGTAATTTGTGTTTGTCAAAATAAACATTTGAAATTGTTGATGAATTTGTTTACTATTAATTAATAACACTTGACAGCTTTACAAAGTTAAGCATGAAACTGACAGTCTCTAATTAAAATTGTCTTTGAAATTCTAAATTTAAATATTCTTCCTTTTATAAATGTCACAACAAACAAAAAAATACATTTTAATAATATATATTAAAATAAAATACATTTATTTATTATTAAAACTTTTCAACAAAATTCTAAAATCAGACATTCCTATTTAACTTTTAAGGCCTCTATTGTGCTTACTAATATTTCAAGTTGAATGTCTGAGCCAAATAAGTTGTTTATTTTATATATCATGAAAATAAGACAGAATTCAGAAAAATGCATTTAAATGTTCAGAAATATGCGCTAACTATATTAAAAAGTAACTAAAATAATTGCATTATCTGTCAATGTATGTGGCATTACATTCATTACATTGGAAAGACTTCCCATCCTCTCTGTACTCAAGTTCTAGAGCATTGTCGATTGAAGGGTTTGACGAATATTTATTTATTACTTTAACTTATTAATTTTTAATAAATTTAATTAACTTAAAAAATAAAAGAAATAAAAATATTTTTGGATTATTATAAATCTGCAGTACGGATAATAATTAATTTCACAAAAATATGTTGAACTAAATGAAAATTAGTAAAAAATAAAATTCTGATAATAAAATTCAGCGCACATAATTAAATAACTTTTAATTTATTAATGTTTCCAACGCAAAGGAGAAAACGAATACAAAATATATTTTGTGACATAAATATGACAGATAATGCAATTATTTTAGTTACTTTTTAATATAGGTAACGCATATTTCTGAACATTTAAATGCATTTTTCTGAATTCTGTCTTATTTTCATGATATTTAAAATAAACAACGTATTTGGCTCAGACATTCTCCCGGCGCTGTTTAATACCTTTTCATTAACATATATTTTTGGATCTATAATCGAAATGAAGACAAATGAAATTTGAAAAGAAAAAACATCTCAAAAGTAAACATAAAAATGAATGATGTTTCCATTACTGCCATTTTGTCATCTATATGACCCCAAAATGAACGATGAAACATTTCAGCGAAAAGAAAAGTAGCCGTACTGCACCATTTATGTATTATAAATACCTTTTAAGTTGTGAAAATACCTTTAATTGATAATATTCTTTTAAATCTTTGATATTTTTTATCGAAAGAAAATTGTCTTTTATATAGATTATGGTTTATATTTGAAATTTATTATTCTATTAACATATAATGGCCGCTAGTATACGCTATGAACTCGCCATTTGCAAATAAAACTGAATGTGGCTTTTTACTGAAAAGATTGAGGGCCTCTGTATGGTAGTCGAAAAACAAAATGACACATTAGCTATGTAACAGGCCACTAACGATTAATGAAACTATAACACAAGCAAATAATGGAATTCTTGTGACCTACCACGAACGTTAGGACTAGCTAGGACACACATGTTGTGTGTCCCGCCATTATAGTGTTAATAATTATATCAGTAAAATTATTTATTTCTGTTCAGATTTTATCTGATTTTTTATGGTATTTTATTTTCATTTTAACAAAAGATAAAAATTTAATGATAAATGATAATGATAAAAATTTGTGTATTGGTGCAGTTTGTTATTGTTTGGCAATGTCACTCGAGTATTTATAATGATCCTTTCAAATGTCTTTACAATCTACAAGAAGTTATTTGGGGACAGCTAGAACTCTCAATAATAACTTATATCTTCTAATAAATAGTAATAGAGGGAGGAATCTAATGGGCTAGATGTGAATTAATTCCTAACTATTTATACTCATAAACTTAAATTAATAAATTATGAACAGCAATAAAATAATTTTAAAACTGTCTTTATTCGTTATGCAATGATGTTCAATTATTTTCATATTAATATTTGACGGACTATAAAGCGAAGCAATTCTTGATCGGGTACAGAATATATCGGCACAGTCATTTATCAAATACACACTTGCTAAAGGCTGTGCTGAAATATTGTATTGAATTAAATAAAAGATCAAAGATGAAATCAAAAATTTATAATGATGCTTTGATGTATTTAAATATAATTTTTAAAATATTAAAAAACAAATAGATTGTTATTAAAAAAAATAAATCGAATGGTGAATGATTCAATGGAATAAGTGTTAAGAATTTCATTATTCTGAAAATTTATTTCAACTAAAAGTGATAAAATAGGAAAATATAAGTAAAACATCGGAGCGATAACAAATTGTCAGCACTGGGAGATTCCTTAGACATGATTCAGTGAAAATTTCTTAGAATTTTATGCTGTCAAAAGTTTATCGGGTCAGTGCATATTATATTAGCTCTTAAGGGAACATTGCAATTTTATCAGATTAGGAAAATTATGAAAAATATTAATCAAGTTAAACAATTATTGGATTATTCAAACAAATTTCCTTTACGCTTATCCGTTTGTTTAGTATTGTTTCGAACTCTGTTGTGAGGTTTAAAATTATTTCCATTTTCCAATATGTAAACAGGAGGATTTTTCTATGCATTCAATTTTCTGACCAAGAAATATCAATCACTTATTTTAGTTGACATTACATTGAAAAATACCAAAACAAATGAAATATATTTTGAGATTTTATTTTGATGATTATATGTTTTTATAATTTTCCCCTGTCCGTAAATTTGTCCATATTGCTAGTTTTAGTAACTAAATATAGGTTTATATGTTATTCATTAAAATAAATTTAACTAATATTTATTTTATTTAATGAATTTAATCAAAACTATTTATTTAATAATATTTTATTTTATTTAGCAAAATAAATTAATGACTGTCAAAAGTTAGAAAAATTATAGTTGTTATTTTAGAATGCTCATTTTTAGTTAAATTATTTACTACAGTTTGTGAAATTTTTAAATTTAAATTGTGTTTAGGTTGTTGAATATTTGTTGGTGAATATGGAATCAAAATCTATTTATTCGGAACTTTTTTAATTTTAAATATAATTTGAGTGATTTATTTTACCAATTTCAGTGAATTTGTTAGATGAAACTTTAAATTAAAAATATTAAGCTCAAATACGATTAATTCAAAATAGAATTATACAATTTTGAATAATGTAACAGATTTCATTGAAACAAAATTCATGTTAAGTAGATAGCCAAACACTGATCTATAGTTTGGAAAATGAACATAGACGAGATTGTATATATGTTAAATTAAACAGTAATACTTTTTTACAATATCCTATTTAATTAAAATTATACTTTATTTTAAAATAAATTCTTTAAAATACAAAATTTTAAATTAGTCGATTAAAACTATCTTTGTAATTATATTTCATTTTAAAAATACTTTAAAAGTGATAAAGTTTAATATTTAAATTAATATTTTTGTAAAAAATATTTAATTAAAAAATTTATTGAATTGAAAATATATCCTAAAGACAATTTAATTCCTGAATATATCAAAAAGTAATGATAAAATTAAATGTTGGTTTAACTAGAATTTATTTTAAATAAAATTTGATATTGAAAAATCACTAAATTATAAGTTTGCATGATATTGAGAATTTTGCATTGGTATTAAATTATTATTGTTATTATTATTATTATTATTATTATTATTATTATTATTATTATTTTATTATTATTATTATTATTATTATTATTATTATTTTATTATTATTATTATTATTATTATTATTATTATTATTATTATTATTTTATTATTATTATTATTATTATTATTTTATTATTATTATTTTATTATTATTATTATTATTATTATTATTATTATTATTATTATTACTATTATTATTTAATAATAATCAAAATTTGCGATAATAAAAAGTTAATAAATATTTTAAAACAAAAATTGAATAAACAACATAATTTGAGTATAATTATTTGAATAAATTACTTTTTCTCTAATAAAAGCATCATTTCCAAATTAATTTAATTTAATGAAATAAATGTTTTACTGCGTTATAAATTTTCATTTTTACATTGATACCAATTCCAAATATATTTAAAATATTTATTAATAAATGTTATTTCAATGAAATAGTTACAATTAATTCCATTCTACAATGAAAATATATTCAATTTATAAATTCCTAAATATAAAAAATAGTTTTAACATAAAATATAAAAGTTTTTTATATTTAAAATTAGAATTAAAACAAATAAAACAATGCTGTATTGCGTCGATTTCAATTTATTTAATTTTAATTCCAGGATTTTTGATAAACCTTAATTTAGTTTAACATTTATCACCGAAATCTTTGATGAAAGTGTAAAACAACATCAAGATGCCCAATTTAATTTAAATTTCACAGTTTCTGCCGACATTTATTGTTTTTCCAATTGTCAAATACGCAAAAAAAATCTCTGTGATAATTGCTCGAATAACGGATTTTCCGAGATGAATGTAATTATAAATTACATAATGGATATTTGAGAAAATTTGTTCTTTACCTAATGTCTGGGTAATCTTTTGAAAATTTCTGGTAAAATCAAAACTAATATTAACAATTGACGAGATTATAAATATCGCAGTGATCAGTTTGTTGACTAAGTTTCCATTAGCCTCTCTGTTGATTCTTCGACCGACAAATTCTGGAGAATTCAATTCATTGCCGGATTCTCTCAGCGCTATATTGACTGGATCTTCGTTGAAATCAACATCTTTTTTCCTACAAGTCACCAAATAAAATATAACAATGATCAATAGTGTTAACGTTATAGATTCAGGTAGAAAGATTTCAAAAAAGATTTCTAGCTTGTTAATGAAATTATAATAGATGTAGAAAAATTCCGGTAAAACATAACACTGCCTATGACCTGATGGGTCAGGTAGAATCCAGCCGAATATCCACAAATAATTAAACAGAGCCGATAATAAAACCGCAAAAAACATAATCATACCGATCTTTAATCGGAATACTGTAAAATACTGACGAGATTTTCTTTTTGATATCGTATAAAGTAATCTATCAACGGAGAGCCAAACTCCCAACCACTCACCGATTAACAGGCCTGTATGCGGTAGAAAGTTGTATAGCTTACAAATGAGATTTATGCCAAATTTCGATGATTGGATTTTCAACATGACTTCCGTATAGTTAAATAACCAATTCAAGAATCCAGAATTGAATAGATTCAAAATCTCGACAATTGAAACGCATTCAAGGACAAACAAGCCACCAATTTTACGATGCATCGAAATCAACTGTCCCAGCTGTACAATTATTATTATATTCAAAACGATTCCTATGGCAAACGATGGCAATAGGAAATATTCTCCAACAACATAGTAAATGTCAGGATCATTGTCAAAATATTGGGATATGTTTTTGACGCTTACATTCATAATCTAAAATTAAATGAAGATATTTATTTATTTTCAGAAAATATATATCTATCAACCAATTAAAATCATTTAAAAGTTTTTATTTATATCGCTTTTTGATTGGTTAATTATATTTTATCAGGGTAAGTAAAGGTTTATGTTTGTAATTACTTTTCTTTCTGTTTTTTGTAATAATTCAGTTTTATTAACGGAAAAAATGTAATTGGGATTATTATTTTTTTGGTCTTCATTTAATTTGGAAATTCAACATTAAATTTCAAACATTTCTAATGGAAGTCCTTAAACTTTGTATTTTGGATTGACTACAAAACGTTCATTAAAAATATCATACGATATATTTATTTATTATCATTTATTTTAGGAAATGTGTTTTCATTTTGTACTGCACCATAAATGTTGCCGAGATGTATAAAAAACTGGAAAACTGAATTTTTAAAAATTAATTAAAAACTAATTAAATATTCAAAAGTTACATATTTTTGGAGCAGGGCAGTAAACGGTGGCAAATAAAATATTAAAAACGTATAAAATAATTTTTAAATGATGAGAGGAGTCTAGGGGCAATAAACAAGTTTATTAATTATTAATTTTATAGCTTTTTTACATGGTTTAATAATGTATTGGTGATTGCGATTAACTAACTTTAATTAGATTAATTTTAATTGTTTGATTATGGGCTATTTATAGACTGTTTTTGAATGATTTTTGTTTTTCTTAATTGAATTGATAATCTAAAGTCTGCAGTGTATGTAGGTTACTTACTCGTCCCGTCTTGAAACACGGACCAAGGAGTTTTATATGATCGCGAGTCAAAGGGCTTTACGAAACTCCATGGCGTAATTAATGTAAAGGTTTACTTTTGTAAACTGAGATGTGACCTCGTGGCAACACAGAGTGCAAAATCAATAATGGAGAATTTTTAAGCTGAAAAGCTAAGAATGATTTCTTACATCAAGTAAGGAAGGTCGTTTAAATAATACTTGGTTGTTTCGGTCGTCGAGGAAGACAGATCCCCTTAAGGAAGATAATATCGGGAAATAGTTCGCCATTAATATCAACTCTTAAAGTAAGTGTTGTCCACTAGAAGGATTTGAAAGGTGAATTCAGATAAAGTTAATTTTAATTTTAAATATTAAAAGCGTGAATAACTGCACCTATAATTATGTGAAATTGATTGAACAGAGTGTATTTATCAATGATTAAATAAATGAGTTACATATCTATTGAGCTTTGATTGATGTATTTGACTGAACACGGGAGGCCAATAATTTCTACAATTATCTTATTAATATTCCAAAAAATAGAAAAAAAGTAAAAGCTTCAAGTTAATGTCAATTCCGCACCACAATATTCATCAGAAATGTTTTTTTATTAATCAATGAAAGATCCAGCTTTCTATAATATCTGTTTATGTATCTTTGACAAATAAATACATTTTTTTTACTTTAAAGCTCCTTGTTAAAAGATTAAAAAGTAAGTAAGTTGATAGGTCATTTTATCTCTTGTTAAAAACACGCTAGGGTACAGAGAGCCAATCGGTTTAAAGTCAATGTGACACATTGTAATGATTGTCTATTAAATAGAATTTATTTGAATCTCGCTCAAAACACAGAGATTTATTCATTAATTTATTCATCAGTTACACCACTTGAACATCACTTGAACATTCAGAAATACACACCTGGCTATTATTAATAAACTATTTATTACATTGTTCGTTGAAACTACAAATTAATATACTGTTAAATAGTCAAAATAATTTTGTAAATGATTCTTGTATTTTGTAATATTTCACAAGTCAATATATTTAACTTTTACATATAAAATTATATTTATTTAAATTACATTATTCTGCAAATTCCTTCCTCAAATAAAAATGTCTGGATCATTTACATCCACTGTGTATTCTCAGAATAATTAAAATATGCTTGAGTAATTCCTTAAACATAATCTCTAAAAATTTCACATTTATCTTTATTTATTTTCAGTGATTGGCGCTTCATAATATTATTTATATATTCTTTTGAAACTTTTCAATGGAAAAAATAAAATAATTGTGAATAAAAATTTCATTATTGTACAAAGGAATTGTTGTCGGGTGGAGAGAAATTTGCTCTCATTATATTCATAATTTAATATATAAAATATAAAGTTTATATTTGAAAATTCTTTGAAAGTTATTTTTAAATATTAATTTACTTGTGACTTTTTATCAAAAAAACCTTTTTTGATCCATAGCAGTAATGAATAAAAATTCAAAAGATCTTTATCAAACAAAATATATATTTTTTGATATTATAATATTTTTCTGATTTAATTAACGTATATAAAATATTAAATTAAATAAAAAATTAAATTAGCACAAATAAGTAAATATAAATATTTATTATCAGTGGAAAGACACTATATAAATTAAATTAAATTATGCTAAAATAAATTAGGAATTGATTTAGTTTGAATAATTATAGAGGATCTTATAATTAAAATTCACTAAAATTTAATGAAAAAAAATAATTTGGCCCCGTTTACTGATTATGTGTTTTTGTTTAAAAAAGAAAGAAATTAAAATTTTTCAAATGAATAAAATTTTAAAATTGATTTGATTTTAATATTGTTGGATATACATTAAAAGGTTTCCTAGTGAATTTAGAAAATTTTACTATAAAATCACAAGAAAAGCACGAAAAGCTGGTAAAACCACTAGAAACTCGAAAAGGAAATTTTGCTGAACGTGTCGGAGCTAGAGCAACAGTTTATTTAGCAGCAGTTTTGGAATACTTAGCTACTGAGTTACCTGAATTGGCTGGTAATGCTTCAAGAAATAACAATAAAAGTCGTATTATTCCTCGAATTTGGCAATTTGCTATTAGCAATGATGAAGAACTGAATAAATTATTGAATGATGTTTCGGGGCGAATTAATATCCGTCAGACCAATATGAACGATAAATTCAGTGAAGAGCTGTTCTATGCCATCAGGCTCAATTGTTCAGCTTCCATCAAAGATCTCGTGGATGCTAATTCGGACCAAATTGCTACGCGTCCAAACAATACAATTCCTCGTTATACGAAATCTTTTTAATAATAGAAAAAAATCATTTTGTAATGTTAGTTATCATTCTAAGGATATTTTGTGGAAAGGTTGAAATATCTATCTCAGATTGTGAAAGGCACGCAATTCATACCTGTTTGTTCACCAGTGGTTACAGTGGTCCTTATTGTATATTTCAAAAAACGTAATACATAATAAATAATGGCTCTGGTCTGTATAACGATATTACATATTCTACTGTAAGATTGAACGTGTAAATCTGTGGATATTTGCGATAATAATAAATTACTTAATTCATTATACCAAAGATAAAGATACCAAATGTGAAAGTAAAGTACAAAATGTTAATTTTAAAAATTATTTAAATTGTAATTGTAATAAATAGTCAGGTTGCGGCCATTAAAAGAATTCAAAAAAAGAAACATTTACCATCAGGAGTCCGAATACTTGTTGTTTCGGCCAAATGACTGTGTTTTTTTGTGCATCTGTGTGTACACTGAAATTTTATCTAATTATCCTCGCGTCTGTGTGCGCGTTGTCTTTTATTTTATAGATATCTATCGCGTCTGTGTGTGCATAGATAATTATTGATTTAAATTAGATTTTTTTGAATTATCGATATTGTAGAATTAATTGGTTTGCAATTTTTTTGGAACTTTAAATAGGTAATTGAATTGTTGTTTTGTCGGATCAATCGAAATAAATTTCTCTTGGAGTTTTTGAATTTTTTGAGGAAGTTTATTGGAATTGTTGTGAATTTAATTTGAAATAAATAAATTTTGATAAGTTTTGAACTTTTTGTTCGTCAATATCCTTAATGTATTATTTGTCAACGCAAGATTGTAAATTTTGTCAAAATCAGGATTTATAATGAAATTAACGTTGTTAATGATCAGCTATTAAACAGAATAATTGGAAATTTTGGTCAATTTATTAGTTGTCATATTATAATAGATTTTACTTGTCAAAGAAACCTATATGCGTTTATCCAGAGGACTTGCATTCGTTTCATTTTCAAATCCTAATTGGCAACTAGTCGAAGAAATACTTATAGAGATAAAGAGAAAAGATGAAAAAATATCTTTCAGTATTTAGATAATTTAATTACAACAATTTTATTCAATAATAAAAATACAAAGTAAAAACAAATTTAAAGATTTTTATAACTTTATGAAATATAGACTAGGGTAATTGCATTAACATTTATTTCTTGTTCTTTTTATTTCATTAAAATTTTAAAAATAATATTATTTTTGAATAAGATATTTTAGGACATTTAGAAATAAAAAGATTAATAGAAACAATTTTCCTGGGCTCGAAATTTCCTTACTAGTGATATATATATATATATATATATATATATATATATATATATATATATATATATATATATATATCCACATCCTTTTAAAAAATATATTTTTTAACTATTTTCATAAATGAATCATTTAAAATATCAAAACTTTTCGTTTTAATAAAATTAATTGTAAGCATCACGAACCGTTTTTAAGTGGAGATAATTTTGAAAAAATTAAATAAATAAATATTAGTCATTAAATGAAGAAATAAAATTATTTTACAATATATTTTGTGTTTATACATATTTTCTAAGAAATTCATATTTATCATTGGATTAAAAGAACTTTATAAATTGTCTTCATTATATTTCATTCAGCAAAATGTTATTGTTTAACCATTTTATTTTATATATAAATATAATATATAAATTAGCATCTTTAAACTAGTGCGTGTAACAAAAACTTTCATCACTCAGTCACACCAGAACACATCAGGTTCTTCTGGAACATCCAAATGCATAGGTTGGTAGATGGTTTTGAACCATTCCGGTCATCCACCATGCCGAGCTAAAATATTAAGCCTAAGTCTTTATGTAGGCCACGATAATTATATACATTGATGACTGATTTTCAGAAAATTGTGTTACAAAGCCACTTTAGTAAATAAGTAGGTCACAGGCAGACATACACAAAATAAATATGTACCAAATTCACAAACATTGCATATAGGTTTAATAAATAAATAGGTGATAAAGTTTTATTAATAAATAAGTAGGTCATATACACATATTAAATAGGTCACAGACATACAGATCATATGATCATTTCCAATATAGTTTATTCAAAATATTATGATATTACAATTTTATTTACAGCCTTTTTTCAACTATTGACAACTATTACGATGTAATTAAAATATTTAACAAGCACTTAATTGTAAAAAATTAAATGTTCAACAATTACTTGAATATTTTAAAAACGTTTCTTTTACATATCTGTTCCTACCAATTACACAACCATTATATTGTCTCTTCGTTTCCGTGTCTGAAATGATCAGTTAATTAGCAAGTTGTTGATGAATGTAAATCGGTGGTAAATCAAGTAGAAAAATGGTGAATTTGGTAAATATTTTACATTCAGACATTATTTAGGAATCAATAAGTCGACTGTTGAATTTCCATAAGGTTTTTGTCTTTTTATTTATTTTTTTTTGTTGCAAGATTAAATTAATTTGCATTATTATTATTTTTATTATTATTATCAATAGTATTATGATTATAACCGAATAATTATTATAGAGTGATGACTTTATTTTATGACTTGAGTCTAGTGGGTGCAATACTCCTCATCAAATTGCATACTGAAGGTTTCGAATCCTATTATGGGTCACTTATTTTTATTTTTTATTAGAAAATAAATCAGTTTATTTTATTTATTTAAATTAAAAATATTATAGAAATTGGTTAAATGTTTCTCTAGACAAATAGGATTTTACAGTCATCACTTTGTAATTTTAAGATTCTAATTCCATTATGTGTAATTTATTTTTCATTAAACATTGAACTTTTGTAAGAGAAGGTATTGTCCAACATGTTCTCATGAGAGTGCCGATCTTTTAATTCATGTTTCAGCAAAATTCTAAGTTTTAAATTCTTTAGACCTTTTAAGGTTTAAGTATCTCCATAATGTAGATCACTTGACTCATTCTACACGCCAAAAATTGTATCTATATAATATATAGAACGCTATGATCTGGAAGAACTTTAAAAGCTTGAACCCCTTTGAAAGTTTTGATATACCATAATTAAACCTTAAAAGATCGAATTATCACCATAATATAGAGCAACAACAACTCAATCTTCATAACAAAAATGCTGACAATTAAATGTAAATAAATCTTTTAATTAGAAAATTTTGAAGGGTGGATTTCTTTGTTCGGACTTTAAAAAATTTTCAAAAAAGCATGAGATATATGAGTATATGACCCACACTACTTTTTGAAATAATATCTTTGTTTAAAGGGCACAGCCAAAATTTTGAAAAATCTTTTTCTTAAAAAAAGTAGAGGGGTTTCTTAGTTTTGACATAAAACGACTCATCCGATCACATTTTACTTTTGTTCTCCGATTCTACGATTTATGCGATAACTTTATGGTATATATGGCTTACATTTCACTAGTGTAACATTGCGATTCAGTATGTAATCTTTTCTAATTAGGAGTTTCACAATTTCCTCCATTTCCATAACATACATTCTGTTTACCCTACAAATTGTTTTCTTAATTAGACTCTTCTTGGCTCCACAGACATTCTTATTCAATTATTCAACTTTCAGTAAATATTAATATAAATACTAGTCCGACCAATTTTTATAGAGAAAATGTTTTCAATTATTATTTTACATTGTACACCCTATTACTTGAGGAGGATTAGTTTAATACTCACTAGGTAAAATTTGAGAGCAATACTACAATACAAAATGGTCTCCCAAGGGGTCCTCAAGTTACCTTAATTGCTGGTTAAAGTAGGTGTGTAGACGTTTTGAGGCATAAATAATAATGTTTTTAGCCAATACCATATTTTAACATACCTATATTATATTTATTTACTTAGTTGTATCATTTGATGCATTATTGAGGGATAATATGGAAAACAACAGTTGTCTGCTCAAGTTGGCAAATATTTTTAACGTATTAATTACGATTTTGAAGTTGTAATTGATCGTCAGATTTTGGTTTTGTATTCCATTATATACTACTTGATATTTCGACTCACGATAACAGGTTTGTTATTTTTTTAATAGTTTGAATGAAGTTGCAGTTTAATTAGTATTATAATTTAATATATGATATTTTAAGATAACTTTAAATCATAAAATGTATCTTTCATTGGTAGAAAGGAGGATGGTTTAATTATTTCATTTATGATACCATTTCAATGCATGATGTTGTGTTTCAGACTGTATGGATACTCAAATCATATCTAATAATCTATTTTGATGAGTTGGACAAGAAGTTAATTCATGTCTCAGAAGAAGTACATTTAGTTGATAGAAATGGCAACGTTTTAACTCATAAACATATGTTCTCAAAGATGCTAACAATAGAGATTTTTCCATCAAATTCACTGAAACAATTCTCAAAATATATTCTTGAATTTACCATATTTTAGCCAAGGTTCTGCAAGGTGATCCGATTCAGCCATTGGGACCATTTGTATGACACTAAATAAATCAATTTGAAATTATCGGGAACCATTTGATAAATTTTATATTTTAATTATTACAATATTTTTTAAGATGATCGAAACCGGTCTGAAGATTTCTAAGAACAATTGGCCTTTTCTCAGTACAAAAATATGCTAAGTGGTCATTCTACATGTCTTCGTTAAATCTCACAGAACAATTCATTGCCATTGGAATACACAATACAGTTTTAGTGAGCATGATCAGAACCTTTTTCCTTGACCAACTTCAGGATTTTACAGCCCGGTAATAAGTAATTCTTCATAAACGATAAAACTGCAATACAAGTATCTGATATTTTACATACACAAACAAAAATGCAGTCCGTAATTAATGTTATTTATAAAATATAATTTAGTCAGAGAAAAAATTATTTTTACAATATTAATTTCTACAAAATGAAATTAGTTTGACAAACTACGAATATTTTTATAATATTATTAAAATTAAAAAATATCAAAGTAAACTTGCAACCATAAATCTATTATAACTATAAATATAAAATAGTTAATTCTTTTATTTCAAAAAAATAGAATTATCTCATCTCAAATGACAAAAATTATCTTAAAATTAATTTGATTTTTCTCTAATTTTTGTTTAATTAAAAAGTTATAATTCGTTTTTCTTCTTTTAAATTTTAATTAAATATGAATTTAAACATACCCATTTTTAGTGTTGGTGGTTTTTAACTAAATTTATTAAAAATAGCTAAAAGTTTAAATTTCAAGGTTAAATAAAATTAAATGGATTTTTTTCTTTTTCCTTATTTAATTTAATTAACTTTTTTATTATTATTGTTTGTTATTATTATTATTATTATTATTATTATTATTATTATTATTATTATTATTATTATTATTATTATTATTATTATTATTATTATTATTATTATTATTATTATTATTATTATTATTATTATTATTATTATTATTATTATTATTATTATTATTATTATTATTGTTGTTATTATTATTATTATTATTATTGTTATTATTATTATTATTATTATTATTATTATTATTATTGTTGTTATTATTATTATTATTATTATTATTATTATTATTGTTGTTATTGTTATTGTTATTATTATTATTATTATTATTATTATTATTATTATTATTATTATTATTATTATTATTATTATTATTATTATTATTATCCTAACTATCATTATATAAATATCACTAAAAGATTTATTGTAACTGGTCGAACACATAATTATTTATTTAATATAATTCTATAAATATATAAATAGATAATCTATTTCCGCAGTATTTATTAATTGAAAAGATTTCAATATATCAAGCGAAGAATAAATAAAATAAAGATTCAATTTGTAAGGAAGAGAGAAAGATCGGTTCAATTTCGTATTTAAAAAAATAAATTTTCTTGATATCAGCTTAAATTAAATGATAATTAATTTATCAAGAATAAGACAAACTTTTACTGCAAACTTTTACTGCAAATGAATAATTCTTTAAAATGAAAAAAAATTGATGATTTTTCAAAGGTGCTGTGACTTGTTAAAATTTATTTTGATATATTTCTCTTCTTTCATGATATTTGGTGGGTTTCTGGGTGTTGAGATTTTGAAGCTATATGGTTGTTACCCAGACAACCCAATACAAATATTTTCGCTTACCACTTGGCACCATAGCAACGTTGGAACTGTTTTCGAGTGGGTGGACAGTCTGCAAAAAGTGAGCGCTATTACTAATGCTATAATTGACAGAACGATCCATGGGTCCAACGAGCTGCCGATAGAAGGTCTGTGCTCGATTTCGATTTTTAGGTCCCATTCTTCTCTTATCTCATCTGAATTTTAATCTATACTGCTATGTCATTTTTAGCCTTCATTTTCAAATCATACGACAATGCACACCATCTGAAAATAAGACTGCAAAAAAAGTCTGCAAAAATACGACTGCAAAATTAATATTGCAAAGTAAGACTGAAAATTTGTCAAAAAACATCAGTATATATATACCTATAATTTGACCTTGAAGTTATTTATGTTATCTAAATTAAGTTTTTATTATTTTCTTAATTTAAATTGACAATTTATTTCCTTAATTTTTAATTGGATTTATTCAACCAAAAATATTTTATTTTAACTCATTGAATTTATTAATTTTCTACTTTTATATAAATTGTCGCTTTTCGGTAAAATTTTCTTGTTATTATGTTATTTTTTTATGTAAATTTCGTGCGGTTCTTGATGCATTTTGTATTTATTTTATTTTACTTTTATGTTTTTTGATTTTATATTTATTTATGTTCTCTCAAATTTTAGAGTGTCTAGTTGATGTTGTATGTTGTATTTTAAGTTATCTTGGTGCTGGGTTTTCGTGTTGTATTACTGATATATTTAAACAACTTTCAAGGCCGTTTGTGTTCTTGCCCAACATATTGATGAAAATTTTTATTGCAGATAATAATTCAACCGTATTTAAAGGCTTCTTATTTTGGTTTTTCAATGTAAACTTTTGTTTTGTATTGCATACCCTAGATAAAGGTTTTGTAGAAAGATTTATTTGAGTACTTGATAGTTTTTTATAATAGTTTTATTATTCTACTTAACTTAAAAAATAAATATAATTTTTTAATTATATTTGTAAATATTGAACAATTTATTCTGCTAGTTAAACAATTTTCAAATGCAACTTTAACAGCAAACTACAGTTCATATTTTTTTAACAGTTAAAACAAACAGATTATAAAGAAATCAGCACCTAATGAAAACAAAATATGTCCCAAAATTATTTTCTGCTCTCATTTTCGGAATTTTAAAACCAATTTGAAATTCCCATCATATATTAAATATATTTTTTATCAAAACTTAAATAAATAATATTTATGCTATTTATTATATGTAAACAATTTATAAAAACCATTGAAAATACATTTTTAATTTACTTTTAAATATTACTAAATGCATTTAAAGTCAGTTTTGTATATTACTAATGTATATAATATATGACGAATTTTTGGACAAAGATAATTCGGTTTGACAAAGTCAATTTCGGATATATTTGCGTATTTATATAGAAAAAGACAGTGCACGTCTGCACTCGGGTTTATGATAACAATAAACAATTAATAATAATGTTGGGATATTAAATATTCGTCGATGAATCTCGATCCAACTCTTCGTGTTCATTAATCAATAAGACAAAATCCCAACAAAGAAATCTTTATTCACAAATATTTACCACAAGATACAATTGATTTTTCTAAACACCCTAAAGGTATCACGTATAAAGTCAATGCAATCTGATTAACTTCTTTATCGGTTTATTACTTTCAACTCATTTCTCAAACTCGTTAGTTTTTTTACTCTTCGACCGACTGGCAACTTATTTTGTTGTCAGTTCATTTTATAATTTTGGGTTGCCATTGATTTGGATTAGAGCTAGGGAAACAAATTTTCCCGATCAGACAATTTATTGCCCATATTGTTAATTCTGGGAAACCCATTAAGCTGTAGTTTGCTCGGCGGCCCTAGATTAATGGGTTCGTCTTCAAATAATGAATTAATTAATTAATTTGTTTTTGGGCTCCTGACCCTTCAATATACCTCATTTCAATCTAATAGTATTTTATTCGTCATCAAAATCAAATTTGCCACTGGTTACCACTTTTCCCCCGAAAAATATTGATTTTTACTTTTTTCAAAATTTTAATTAATTTTAATTGATTTTGATAATTTTACAATTTTGTTATTTTTATTCATGTTTTATTATAACCCCAACAATAATACCCGAAATAACAAAAAACTTAATTTTAATTAAAAATACATATGTAAACTATCTGCTAATAAATTTGAAAAAAAATAGAAAACGAAATGGAATTTATATTAAAAAAACTTATCCAGAGTGGTTTGTCTCCAATTTTCGCTTTTATCCAATTTTATCAGCCAGTCATTAAAAATTAAGGATGTGATCCAGACATTTATATTTGAAAAATAATCAACAGGTTAATTTTTGACACTTTTGAGACACTGTGGATTCTTGCTTTTGCCAATCACTAAAAGCTTTTCTTCGTTACCCGACATATTTTCACAACACAAAATTGTCATATGTTCTTTCAATGTCTTACAACCTTTTGCGGTGTATGATCAAGGAGAACGCGATAATAGATCCCATTAAAATATCATAAGAAGTAAATTCCCCGACAAATTCTAAAATCAGCATCCTTTTCCTCGCCGTGAGTCCGTTGTTTTCTCTATTTACTAACAGTGAAACCATATTCTTGAGCAACTTATGAATAACTGCTTGTGATGCCAAGCTAAGTTCTTAATAACGAAAAAAATGGTAAATAATAAAAAATAAATTATTTAAGCCATACCCTCTAATGGTCTTTGAATCGATTTCAAAATATAAACTTTAGTTCCTAAATAATCCTTTTAGGACATTCTTTTTTATGTGGTCAGTAGTTAGTTAGTTTCATAGCACATATAAAATCACCACTAGTCCGCTAACTCCGGGTACTTATTATATAACGCATACAAATTATATTGATTTCGCAATTGCGTAATCAGTTAATCATTTTTGTGTGTAATTATTCGAGACCTGCACAGACTCGGGCTGATATTTTGTTATTTCATTCGGGTTCGGGTCAGGCTCGGGTTTAATTTTAAAAATTAATCAAATTTTTTTTTAAGAATTTTTAATATAATTTTATTTGCCCTAATGATGAATGAATGAAAATAAAATTTACATGAGCAAATTTCCTTAATTTGCAGTAAAGGCTTATTTTATTATTCACTTATCTGATATCTTAATTTATGCTGCTACCAGGGAATCACCGTTTTATAATAACAATAATAAAACTAATAAAATACCAACACATAAAAAACAAAAACATTCTCAAATACAAAATTTCTTTAATTAAAGTCTTCACAGATCTGCTTTTAATAAGCTCTTCTTAATTTTGCTAAGAGAATATGAACTTCTTCTTGTAGTCCTTCCAACATCTAAATCTAAATGGACAATTTAACATTGATGGATCTGCATAAACAATGAAATCATTTAAACATTTCAAACAAGATCCTTGTAGAGATTCGTAATGCATCCGTAATATTTCTTAAATGTTTACTCCTGTCATTTGATAAATTCGTGTTGCCAACAGTTCATGAACACAAAATGAAAGCTTGTTCTTCATATTTGGAAAGAGCTCTTCCATCTTAATTAGAATACGTATGATTCTTGCTCGTCAATCATTTTTTTTGCTTTCAGAAAACTGTAGATTTAAACACAATCTTTACTTAATAAATATTCTAGAGTTTCTTCATTTGTTACTGGAATGTAAATATTTAATTTGATTAAGGTTATTTTCAATGAAAATCTTTTCAGAGATGAATGTCAAACCTTTCATTAAATTTATGCATGACACTAAGATTAAAATAATTCTACTAATTATTGTTAAATTGGATGTATTCAATTGTTAACCCCTCTAAAAACTATTCTATTAATTTAATTTATTGATAAAAAAAATTTCGCTGAAGAAATACATTTTTTATTCTTTTCACTCTAATTCTTTCATTTTAGTAGCATTAGTGAATAATAAATTAATTAGTCATTGTTAATTTATTTGCCTATGACGATGAAAACAAACTTGATTAGAAAAGTATTCTTAAATTAATTTCACTAAACCTAAAATATATAACTTTTATGGTACTTAGGATAAATTTTCACATCTTTAGTGAAAATTATAAAACTTTAAAAATTAAGTTCCTAAAGATTTTAGAATTGCAAAAAAACACAGCAAAACTAGAAATCAACAACAAACTTTTCATGGTTAATCTTTCAAGATTAAAACCGTTCTTTGCACCCCTGAATAGGATGAACTACCAAAAAAACACATTACTAAAGAGTACAACATCGATGAAGACATTCTAAAAGATACGGAACAACAGTAAACACTCTCAGAAACGTCAAATGTTCAGAATCTTCAAAGCAACCCTCAATTCCCTTCTACGCGAACACGCATATTCCTTCAATACCTCTCAGATTATGACCTTCAATGGTCACCTCATAGTTCACAACATTTTCAGATGCACACACGCTATATCTGTCAATTTAAATTTTGATTTTATGTGTTGTATTTACCCAAATTACTTGAAAAATATTGTTCAAATAAATAATGGTTCCCATATTTTACCTTTGCTAAAATATAATACTTTAAATTGTTTTTGAAATATTCATAAATTGAGGATCAGTTGAGGAAAGAAATAGTCATGTCATTTCTTAAAATAATAAAAATTATTATCATAATCACTATATGCAAAAGGAAATATTAAACGGCTATATTATACTGAAAAGCAGTTTTGTAAATGTTGGGGTTAGGTAATTTTACAAAATTATAATAAATAGAAAAAAATGGGAATATAAAATAATTAATTAAAAATAATAGAAAATCAAAATCAAAATTTTCCGAGGGATTTCGGTATGCCAATTAACGAGAAGAAAACAAAAATAATAATATAAAATTTTATTTAGAACCCCTAGAAAAGTAATAAAGAAAATAAAAATTAATTAATAAAAATGACGAAAACAAATTAAATTAGGGAGAAATTCACCAATTTTTATAAATTTAATTATAAAGGAAACTAATTATTTAATTTGCGTTGAAAATTTATCCCGGAGAACTGCCGAAGTAGCTGAAAGATAAAACAAATTAGTCCACTAGTTCATCAGGAGACCAATAAAAATTTTACTCAATCTAATTAGTTGTTGAAAAGAGATAAGGGAATCTCGTATCAACAACTGGGGCACAAAATCGGAGCCACCAAATTGACAAAAAATAATAATTGAAAAACCTTTACGAGTTTGCGAGAGTGAAAAAGAAATATAGCAGAAAAATGAGTAAGAAACTAATTAGACTTATCTCCAAGAGATTTTGAGAGTTCTTATAAATTATAGATTAAAAGGCGACTCCCAGCGTTAATTTATTTGAAAGTTTGAATCGTATGCAATTTTTGTATCAATAAAATATATTCCCGTGTTGAATTACTTCCGTGGTATTTAACAACCATGGGGATTCAGAGAAAACAGTTCCTACCGAAACATTTGAAATATTAATTCTACATAAATATTCCATATTGTTAAATTGCATATACCATTTTCAAATTGAATCTACTATAAACAAACAATTTGTACTCATCGTCACGTAACACCTTTTGTTATTTGATCGAAAATACATAAAATAATTAAATGTATATTTGATGAATTGTTTGCATTTGACTTTTGTCTTATGGTTCCTACTATGTTTCACTAATAAGGCTATAAGAATCATTGAATAGTGTTCACATTTTTTTGCTTATAAGAAATTGAAATACAAATTATGTATTTTCTAAGCTAATTTTTAATTTTAGTGAAGATGATGTTAATCATTGTCCTCAACATCAAGCGTGATGAAATATCCTTTAAGTCAAAGGTTCCCAGGCTTTTACGGTATTCAAATCACTTGGTAACAAATTAGAATTCCACATAGTCTTTAATATTTTTCAAAATCATAAACATGATATAAAGTTTTTTTTAACATAATCACATTAAATAGTCTTCAACAGCGTTCAAGGCCACTACTGTCTTTATTCTTAGACGAAAAGATTTAATCACTCAGCCATCAGGTCCATTATTTATGATTATTGTCTTTAATAATAATTAAAAACCCAGCTATTTTTTCGGCACAACATATGCTCCTGAGAAGTGCTTTACGTATCCATGTGGAGTTCACGAACCCTTTATTTGGAACCCTTCATATAAAGGATGAAGAACTCTTTACCTTTGATTATTAAAACAATTGTTAATTGATTAAAATCTGAATAATCCATATTTAATAAACAAAAATAAAATATATTCATCCATTCCGGAAAACGTGCAGAGATCCAGTGATATGGATATAGATTTTAGCAGGTCAAAGTCCCGGATATTATATCTTTTATTTGCCTCTTTAGTTCTATGTTTCAGCGGATGTCTAGAATCATTTGTCCTAACTATAGCTCCTTCGATTCTGGCTGCCAAAAAATGCTTTTATCCCCATCCCATTTTTCGAAATATTTCCCAATCTAAAGAGATAGAAAGCTATTTATTTTTCCTTGAAACGTCCTACGTTGTGGCAAGTCAAATTCTAATAAGATTACCCGGTAATATTCTGGCGGGATATTTTGTAAGTAAATTGGGATCGGAATATATTATAATGTTTGGATTGATGATTTATGGAGCTTCCTTGGTCATGTATGTGTTTTCGAATAATTGCGTCAACATTTTAATATCAAGAGCTGCGGAAGGGATATCAGAGAGTCTTACAGTTACTTCCGCATATTCATTTCTAACTTCGGTATTCACAAAAAACACCAATAAGTCATACACAATCGCGTTTGCAAATTTCTTTTACTACATTGGAATTTCCTTCGGTTCAATGCTAGGGGGTCGCTTTTATTCCATTTATGGGCACGATTTCGCATTTATTGTGTTGATTTCAATCCATCTGTTTCTTTGTGGACTGAGTTTGGTTAGTTTGTTCTGTTGGAAGAGACAAATAGAAAAGTTCCGAATCCTTAATAATATTCCATTCATCGGAAGTCATGCAATGAGAGAAAGCAACTTTTTTGAAATCGGTGTGGTATTCTTTAACCCCTACATTATCATAATATGTATTGGAGTCGCTATTTGTGTGGGTTCCATTTCTATATTGCTGGCTGTGTTACCCCTATGGACGGGAACTTATTTTCACTTAACAAGAGAGAATCAAGGAATGTTTTGGATTTTAGGAGGACTTATATATGGGATTTCAGAATTACTGTCTGCATTGATGCAAAAATATTGGAATACCGCATCACATCTCTGTCCGTTGGTTGGGGTCGGTCTCATAAGTTTTGGGTTGCTTACTATTACCTTTCATTTTAGGGTTATATTACTTTGTTTAAATATTGCAATATTATTTTTTGGAATTGGATTCATAGACTATTTTTTATTCCCACTCATGTCCATAATATGTGGATTAATAGTTAATAGGAAATCCAACAGCATAGCTGCCGCAATGCTTACCACTTCACAGTCGATTGGCAATTTATTGGGGGCCCTTGTTGGTGGATTCTTATCACAAATTTTTGGGTTCAAGGTTACTTGTATTATTTTTGGGAGTTTAATTGGAATTTATGCTCCATTTACAATTATTTTGTCAAATTACTTTACAAATGACTACGAAAATATGGGGAAATAAGAAAAAACAAATTTTCCCAGTTTAAGAAAACAATGAAATCGTCCAGCAAAATTTTATTTGAAAAAATGTATTATGTAAATTTACAAATATAATAATAAAAATTTATTTGTAAAATTTATTGATAAAACAATTAATTAAATTTTATTAAAATAATTACCGATAAATAAATTGTATTATAAAGTTATTTCTTTTTATTATTTTCGAAAGGTCTAACATAAAATTTAATTATAATGAAAATTATTATGAAAAGTTAGATAAAATTTTGGAAAAAGAAAAAAAGAGTTAATAAAAATAAAAAAATATTACTGAAAATATAAAAAAAAATCAGTCACACGTATGAAAATTCCCACACATAAGGACTGGCGAAAACAATGCCCTCTTTTATCATCCGTCCCTGGGACTGAAAATCTGTTTCAGGAATACGTGCCTGGAGGGTTAAAAGTTATTATTTGCAAATTTAACTGAAAACACTAAAATAGTTAAACAGAAACATAAGAGATTTTAGGAAGGATTGACAGAAAGTCAAAAGCGGGAGAATGTTTGAATACCGTTTAAATCGAATTTGAAATTATGACATTAAATCAGGAATTAGAAGATATTAGATCTCAACTTTATCAAAATTAATTAAGAAATCCATCCATCTAAAAGCTTATTGATGGTTTTGAACTAAGTAAAAATGCAACAAACTAATAATGAAGATGTGTTTTTAAAAAAAGAAATACAGTATACGTTAAGCCAGCGTTTCCCAACCTTTTTGACTTGCGGAGCTTTTTTTAGAATCAATTTCTGTGGCGGAGCACTTATATCTTATAGTCTTATAAGTAAATATTTTACTAGTTAGTGAAAAAACGGTGGGGGTAGATAATATAACATAACAAAACATAAAATAATCTTAAGGGTTTAATGAGAATTCTGTGGTTGTACTACTTTAAACTTTTTACTTACATCAGATTTAATCGATGATAATTACAAGCGAATATCTGGCTATGAATTTAAGCAGTTTCTGCTTCACACAATTATGTGGTTGAGAAAGTTAGCAATAAAAACTTTGCTTTCGCGGACAGAATTTGAAGTTGATCTTGTAAATTCAGCCAAAAACCGTTGTACCTTGCTTTTGAAACGTAATTTTTAGGTCGCTATGATATGTCAAATCTATAAGAAACTCGCATTCTGCTGAGTTTAACCTTCGTTGTTTTTAGTTCACGCTGAACACATTCTGTACCCACATAAAACCCTCAAGCACCTTCTGGTGAGCTGTAGGAAAATAATTTTCAAGTGAGTCCTTTAAGCCTTTGAGATGTAACTGAATATTTTTCTGCATCTTTTCTTTAATCTTCATTTTATATTTATACAGATATAAAAAGCCATATGATACCAATTGCAGTTTTCTCACAGAAGCTGTCTAAATCCAAAATGAAATATTCAAAATTTGACAGGGAATTGTTGAATATTTCATTGACTTGCAATACAAATTGCAACGAAACCTGTAGAAGTTTTTTCTTGCAAGGATAGATTAATAAAAGTAAAAAGAATGTTTATAAATATTATTAAATGTTATATTTATTTTTAAGTATAAATAGTTTACATATAATAATATATACTTATATAATCATTTGAACGCATTTAGAAAAAATGAATATTGCTTCTTGGTGACTTGAGTCGACTTATACTACCAAAAGGTTAATACATAACAGTCAAAAACTTTAAACAATAAAGTGTAATTATGAGTAGACTTGTTAAAATGATAAACTAACATTAGATTATCACCAAATGTTTACATTAATAAAATGTTCCTTAAGGTAATTTTGGAGCACTTCACTTACTTGTTAAGTCACCTTTAATTTGTTATCTGGTTTTGATATTCCATTAATTTTAATCATGACAAAAGATAAAAATCCATTTTTGATCTTCTGTCACAATACAAATAAATGCAAAATAAAAATAAATGAAATAATATAATTAAATCATCTAAATAATTTTATCAGATAAGTGAATAACAAAATAAGCCCTTGCTGCTAAGTAATAATCGAAACTTTTTTCAACAATATAATTATTACTTCGCAGCAAGGGCTTATTTTGTTACTCACTTATTTGATATATTAATTTATGCATTTACCAAGGAATCACCGTTTTATACTTATACATTTAAATAATTATTATAAGTTCCTAAGGATTTATCATAGTTTGTTCAATAAAATGTAAATTGCGTACCTTTACTCAAATATATATTGTAGTTTTTATTATTTTTTTATACGTTTAAAATACGTTAAAAAGGAAATTTAAAATAATAAATTTTCGCATTGCTCTTTTCAAGAGCTTAATCAAAATAGTTTTTTTATTTTAAGTTTTTTATTTTTATAATTTAAATGAGACAAGTGCGAACGTGACTTTGAATGAAGAAATACTTAAAAATTACATTCGCATTTCATATTAATAAGTATATTGTGCTTTAGGTAAAATTATAAAAATATTTTTATTCTTTATTGCAATTAATTTAAGGTCAAAATAAAATTATTGTATATTAAAAAAAATCAAAAAACATGACAATTAATTTTGTTGGGCTTATATAATTTGAGTAGGAACAAATTTTAATTATAACGGTGAATTCTTATTATTCAATCTCTAAGTTCCATCAATATTGAGAAGGTAAGTAATGCCCCCCTATCCTCTGAGTTGACTTCGTAGTGTAACTTTTTGGTTTATTTTACTGTTGGTCAAGATAAACTATGTGTAAGCAGGCCACTATAGTATTTTTGGATCTTACGGCAAGCACGTGGATTTTGGACTCTCAATAAAAACACTAGAATCTCGTCTTATAATTGTTGGGGTTGTCGGTGAATTCGAATAGGAATTATTGCCAATCTGACTCCAAGCGTGCTTTTAAACAACAGTAATGAACTCCGAACGATATAAACTTTATTGATTAATACATTTTTTCTACACTTTAAAGTGACACAACGAACTATCTATCAATCACAATTTGGTACTTATTACGACCCTTCGGGAAGAATAGCACTTTTAGGATCAATTGGATTTCACAATCACTTGACTATTGTGACGGGTTTCTGAGATCGGTAACTCTGATATAGTTGCTTTACTTTGACTTCGCTTAATTTCTGTTTCAAATTTCTCTTTTCCTTGATTTTCTTAAGTTTTCTCCAAATTTCTCTTTAATACTTTCTTCAATAATTTTCTGTAATTTTCTTCTTTCCAATTATTCGTCGAATTTTGTCCAATTTTCTCTCAAATCTCTTTTTGATTTCTTTGTCTAATTTCTCTCTAATAATCTCTTTTTCTCTCTTTGATTCCAATTGCGCTTCCTCTTTATACTCCGTCATCCAATAATACTTACTGATATCCAATAGAATTTCTGATATCTTTTACCGCTAATTCCATTTGAGCCTCTATAATCACTGACAGGTGTCCAGATAAATAATTTTTTAGAGATGCCCTTTCCCGGATTCCCAAACAACATTCCTTCCCTTATCTTGAAAGAGCTTTCGAAATAACGTGCAAATTTTCCTTTTGTTTTAGTTTTCCTAAACTTGCACTTGTTAATTATAAATGACCTTCTTTTATTTAATTGTCTGTTTTTATTGATTTTCTCTTATTCCCTTCTCGTTATTCGACATTTCTTTTTCATTCCCTTTTTATTAATCTCCAGAACCACATCTTAATCACTTATCCTTGTTCCCCCAATCCTTTTACATGTTTATTAATTATTTTACTCTATTATTTAGGTATCCTCAACATAATCTTGTGGTATTTTTCCATCACAATAAAAAACGCTTGTAATTGATTTAAAGTTTGATTTCAGTATTGTAAATTATTAAATATGGTCTGAGTAAAGGTGGTTAATTTTTAATAGAAAATGAATAATGTAAAAATTTATTATTAAAGTTTATCTTTTTATTTTTGGTTGTTTAAAATGCTCAAAAAATTAAATGAGCAAAAATGGTTGTAAATTAAAATTTATATATTTATATAAGTTTTCGTGGATTGAATTTTTATTATCGTAAATTTTTATATATTATTTGGATCTATATTTTAATAATTGTTTCTTATCGTTTCTTATCATTTATAGTAATTTATAATCAAGAAGTTATGAAATATGATCCCACTAAAGACATGAATCCTCATCCGAGTGAAGTCTTTGAAATTTCCGATGAAAATGAAGCAGAAGGAGATATCGATGAATACGATGAAGATGAAAATTACGATGAGAAATTTATTGATGAAATCATTGAAACTAATGGAAAAATCAAAGATAGCAATTATTGTATAAAAGAAACTGAGGATGATAGTTATGACGATGACTATGATGATGAAGAAGATGATGAAAAAGCGGATGATAATAATATTTGAATAATTTTATTAAAAGACAAATTAAATTTAATGATCAATGGTATCCATATGACAACATATGATGGAATTCTAATAACTTCTCTCAAACGAAAATATACTGTACTTAATTATTCTTACTACGAAGATGAATAGTGTGATATCATATACTTTAAGAATAATTCAAATTCTTTAATCGAGTCTTTTCATGATCACAACAACAATATTCCAATCAGTGAGATATATCAATAGGTAAATATGGTCTCAAAGTTTACTACGTTGAATAAGATTTTTTTGCGTTGTTGAAAAATTAAAGTAAAATTAGTAAAGCAAATAAAATTTGGTAAGTTACATCCGAAATTCTTATAGTTCTACAGCGTTGGGTTATTATTTAGAGGTCTTTCAATCTCTGACTCCTCGTATTCCTTTTACTATATATCAATTAACCAAAACACTAACACAAAGAAATGCAATCTAAAATTATTTTAAAATTGAATAAAATTAAATAAAAAATAAATATTTCCAGTGCAAAAGGTACACGTGGTCAGCGAAATTATATTGATGAGAAGTTCCAGATGACGTACTAATAAAAAATACTATTTAACTAATATCTTATTAGCGATATTAAGCATTTATTTTATGGAGAAAATGCTTAGCCTAGCAGTCGCTCTAGTAGCATGTCAAGAAACTCATGCGGTTATCTAATTAGTGCAAACTGAATTCTAAATGTATAATTAATTGAAAATACAAATGCAAAAGAGAATATCAAAATTTAAGAGCTTAAATTAATTTTTAAAAAATCAAAAAATTGAAAATTAATATTTTACAAGTAAAGAGTGTGAGAGAATATCAAAGAAAAAGATAAATACAAAAATAATAATTAAAAATCAGTGAAGGTTCCTGGACAACGGTATTACATAAAATATGCTAATTAATTATAATTTTGTTTTAAATTATACTGTAAAAATAGCAAAATCGCTTATCAGATTATGGCTCAGTATAAAAGATAATTTTGATAATTATTTCTATAATTATATGAAAGAAAAGATTGATTACTACAACAAAATATACAAGCTGTGTACATTCATATATATTTCTATTAATTTGCTAATGCATATATGCATTTTTATTAGTAATAAATGTTTGAAACTTAGTAATTTTTGTGCGGCCCTTCACAAGTCTAAAATTGTTAATGCGGCACAAGACGGGTTGAGCTTAACAAAGCTGTCGTAGAATATCGTAAGCCTAGCATTTCTCATTAGGAAACTATACCATTAAAATGTCATTATTATTATTATTATTGTCTTTAAAAAGAAAAATGACACAATACATTTATTAAAAGTATTATTATGCGTATAGTTTCTTTTAAAAAACGTACAAAATTTTATATATATCGCAAGATGAAAAGATTTATGTCAAGATTTATACTCAGTTACATCAACTTTATATTCTTTAACAAAATAATGTCAATATCTATGAAAAATGAGTATTTTTCATCATGGAATTATATTTCTAAAATCATTTAATATATAAATATATCGTTTTAATTTATTCAATAGTAGTGTCTTTGTTAAAAATTCATATCTGCTTGAATTTCTACGTTAATCATGCAATTGTCTTGTGTAGATAAATTTAATCCATGTATGTCAGAAATTGACTATAATGCCTACTTATTAATTAAATAAAACTGTATGGAGTGTGTGTGGCATACTTATTTTATATAGTGTTCTGGTGGTGACTAGGTCTGTGCTCGTCTTACTCGTTTAGGTCCCTTACTCTCCTTGTTTATTGAGGTTAGTTGTCATTCGTTTATCCTATGGACTATTTTCATCCTCAACATGTTTGATTTATAAAACAACCAAATTTCACGAAAAAATACTTTTATTTGAAATGCGGTACAATTTAAATCACATAACAAGGAAATTTCAGTCTTTTTGTTGTCTTTGTAGCTTCTGACGCTCTCGTTCGGCTCTGCCTGGCCTTGTACGGGACTTCGGTTGACTTGATCGTTCCGCTGGATTCATCTGATTTTGGAAGGCTACTTGGGCTGGGGTAAATACCAAAGGGTACGTGACCGCCCTTCCTTTCTGGTTTGCCGCTACAGCCACCTACAATCCACGGATTTGGATCTTTTGGGCCTGGTTTAGTGCCCTCTCATCTTGCCAACCCTTCTGAGCGGCATCAATTTTTTGATATAGCCGTTTTACTCTGGACGGCTCGGATCACGTAGCCTTGATTCGCTGGAGTTCACGGCTGAGCTTAAGACATTGTTGGTGTAGGTTGTTGTTCTCCGGGCGGAGCTTCTTTAACTTTAGTTTAATCCCTTGGATGGCATCCATAGCTATAACATAATAATAGTATTAATACGGTATATTAGATACAACATCTAGATCATTTAGTGGTCCTTGAAGGAATAAGTGTTTTCCATTATGTCTTATCCAAATATGATAACCTACTATTCTTTCGCGAATTAATATTAATAAAAAAAAAGTTTTTTGTTTCAATTAATCCTTATGCAAGTAAATTAACTCAACAATGTACAAAAACACACTTATTTCTCGTCATTTATTACAGCGGTTCATTCATTATTCGTTTTCGCATCAGCCGCCTTCGGGAGTACGCGTGCTCTTCTTCGCCTCTGTCCTCCAAAATTTCCCTGATCTCTGGTTGGAGTAAGCTTTTGGGGACGACCAGATGTACGGGAGCATCAAGCTTTAGTAGAGTTGGATCTTCTGGTTTTGGCGGATCTTAAATGTATCGTTCTGATGCTGGTGGATATATCTGTAGTGTCAATGGGTGGAACTCGCGCTGAGTATCTTGTGATTGTTCTCATTAATAAATAAATTATTTGGGTTCGACTTTTATTTCTTTTTGATTGAGGCGATGATGAGTTCGTATCTGATGTCGATAACTGTTGCAGGTGTATATTCTCATTAGTTAAAATTTAAGCTGAATATTTCGGTTAAGTAGTCTTTATGGGCTATATTTTTGTAGTTAGAAGCTCAGTTATTTGGCCGACGATATCGTTTAAATTTTAATTACATTAAGCAGATAATCTAAAATAAAGCGATAATGGGAGCTTGATATTTAATTATTACGGTATCTACGGGAAACCTTTTGTTCTTCATATTCCCATTTACTTCCTTATTAATCAGTATCTGTTCGGTTCTAGTTAATAAATTCACGTTGATTCGTTGACTGAAAAAGTGTTAAAATTATGTGAAAATGGATTGGTATTTATACCTATTGGTGGGTTTCTGGGTGTTGATATTTTTAAACTATATGGTTGTTACCCAGGCAACCTCATACAAATATATTTCGCTTAACACTCGGCACCCGTTGCTAAGCAACGTTGGAACTGTGTTCGAGTGGGTAGATCGTCCGCAAAAAGTGAGCGCTATTGCTAATGCTATAATTGACCGAACGATCCGTGGGTCCAACGAGCTGCCGATAGAAGGCCTGTGCTCGGTTTCGATTTTTAGGTCCCATTATTCTCCTATCTCTTTCCAAAAATTAATCCATACTGTTATATCATTTATCATTAAGTCCATTTGCCTAGTCCTTCTCATCGTTGTCCAAATTGATGATTTTTCTATGGCCTGTCAACCCTCTGTTATATTAAATATTCCCACAGTATATCTCTTATCCTTATCCCTATTATTACTACAATGCTCCTTATTATTATTACTAGCATTATCATTGTTACTATTACATGTATTACCTTTATTAATTGTTACTACTATCACATTTGTTATTATTCGTATTACTATAATTACCATTACATTTATTATTATTACTACTATTATTACTAGTACTATTATCATTATCATTGTTATTATTATTGTTATTATTATTATTATTAATATTGTTATAATTACCATTATCATTACTATTGTCATTATTATTATCAAACTTTTAGTAGGGATCCTCCCTTATTCCTCAGCTTTACAAAATATTTTTCTTATATAACAATTTAGTTTTGCTCCATCCTTATTCTACAGTTTCCAACAAAATATTTTTATTGATTCGGAAAATTTGAGCAGCGTTCCGCCCTTATTTTATAGTTTTATAAGAATATTATACGAACGACTGAACAACATTCCATTTTTCCTGTAATTGGAAAAATTTGGGCAGCGATCCGCCCTTATTTTATGGTTTATAAGAATATTATACTAATAATCGAATAACATTCCACCTTTCCTTTACTATTTCCGATAAGTATTTTAATTAATTCGGAAAGTTTGAGCAGCTTTCCGCCTTTATTTTATGGTTTTATCCGGATATTCCACCAATTATTGAGCCCGATTCTACTTTTACTTTGCTAACTTTGATAAGTATTTTAGTGGGTTCGAAAAATTTGGGCAGCGTTCCGCCCTTATTTTACAGTTTTATGATAAAAGTTTCAATTATTTCCGAAAATTTGGGCAGCGTTCCGTCCATATTTTCCGTCTCAATTCAACATGATTTATTTAATTCTTATATATTATTTAAAACATTATTTTTCATGATTTTTGTCGTTCGGATTAATCTTTTTCCGATGGCTATTCATTTTAACTGTTGCAACGATTTCGCAATTTTTTCCCGCTACCCTTTCCCTCTCTTTGTCCTTATGGTCTACGTATGTTCATGTTATATTTGATAAGTGCCCACTGGACTACTCAGTGTTAGTGATTTTTAGCCGATTGTTGTTAAAGATTTTAGGTCGAATTTACAGGAAATGAGTGGCGGAGGAGCAGCTAAAACAGTTCTTTCCTTCCTCCCAGTTTCCAAAAAACGGTAATATTGACGTTCAGACCTGCGTTATTCACGCCGGAACCTTCACAAGCACAGGCTATTGGCAGGTAAACTGCTCCTACACAGCCTGAGTTGTGTGTAGATTTTATTGACTTGCGGTGCGTGAGTGGCTGTGGGCCGAAAAAGAAATCATAAATAAATTTTACCATAGTATTTGGAATAAAAGTTTCGACGCACGAAGGTTGTAGATAGAAAATATTTATTCAGCATATTACATCGTCCATGTTAAATTCGTTCGGCCACATACGGCAATTGGTAATTCATAAAAACATTGTGAGTATTTCGTAAATACCATTCGAAAATGATTGTGTCCATTCCATAAATTTAATTCAAAAATTCATTGTGTACATTCTATTAATTCCAGTCGAAAAATTCAATCAATAATTATACACTAGCCGTGAGTGGTCGCATTCAGGCAAAACACTTACGTGTGTTAATTGCCTGAATGCACGGCTCTCGACTATTGTTGGGCCAGAACACAAACGGCCTTGTAAAATGTTTAAATGAGTCGGTAACACATATGCAAATATAACATGCAAATTTAAACTCAAACCTATTAAAACATCAACTAAACCCTACAAAATATGAGATAAAAGCAATTACATATAAAATAATAAACATAAAAATAAATTAAAATAATAACAAAATGCAACAAGATCCGCACGATACAAATACAAACATAACATGAAAACCCAACAAATTCGACCGAAATTTAATAATTTAACAAAAATGAAAATTTCATGAAAATGAAATTTAAATCAAAGAATTTGAATTAGAAATAATTCAATAAAAATTTCAAATAAAAAATTATCAAAATAAATTAAAAAATAATAAAAATAAAGATTAGAATACACTGGAAAATATCAGGTCGAATTTTGTTTTACTAAATCAAAAAGAACACGTGAGGTTAGGGACAGAAAATAGGTATAAATACCGATGCATTTTCACATTAAAAAAAACCATTTTTAAAACCAATTTTGAATTAAAAATTGTAGCTACTTTTAAATCTATTTTAGGTGAGCGAAAGTATTATTTGGAAACTCTCTCTTCACGTCCCGTACTCGCAACCTCGGTAGAGCTCTGCTTGGATGTCGACGTGGGGAGTTATGTAATTTTATTTTTTATTGAATGATGATTTTGGCAAGTAATTTGTTATGTTGTTTTATTTATTAATAAATATTTTATTAAATAAAATCAGTTTATTTTTAATAAATTAATTATATTATTTGTCGAAATTTTTCCGGCCCACAGCAAAGACACACCGCATGATATCAAAATCAACATACTATTCAGATTCGTGTAAGTGCGTGGAATATCGCCGATGATCTGTGCCCGTGAAGACCCGGCGTGCGGAACGCAGGGATCGGAACGTCAATATTATCCCGTATAGAAGAAAGGAGAAATAAGGAAAGGGTCTTTTGGCTACTTCCTCCATTCCTCGTTTTCTTTAAATTCGACCTAAATTATTCTACACACGGCTTAAAATTACCACACCGAGTAGTCCAGTGGGCACTCATTAAATATAATATGAACATAAAATGCGCCTAAGGCTTATTAAAGGGGAAAGGTGACGAGGAATGAAAATACAAAACGAAATCACTGCTATGTAATTAAAGCAATTATTCCCATAAATCTAAATTTGATATGAATTTTAAAAGGTATAAATTAAAGTTATTATTAAGTAGTGAGCATGAAACTTGATAAGGACATAAATGTAATGATAATTATTAAAACCTAAATCACACTGCGGAATCAAGACAAATTTTTTCACCAATAACAGTAATAATTAAGTCCTTTAAAACCTTCATAATTAAATGTATATATCAATTATAATTTGTTAAATCCAAACGCAGACCCAAAAGAACCCCGCAAAAGATTTAAAACAAAACTAAATAATTAATATAATCAAATCCAAAAACCCGATCAGATAAGAAAATCCAGTATGTCCAACCACTCCCGTCGACAAACCATAAAAATGAATATTATTCCAAATTTTGGATTGGATTGATAACACTTCCGTAGCTCGGTCAACCATAAAAGATTCTCAAAGTTACCTCCATCACTACAAATAATTCGAAATCACGATTTAATCAACATCAGAGCTTTCCTAGAATAGGCTAATGAGTGCGTAATCAAATAATATAAACGTACCCAACTTGCTCACATCTAAACAAATCTAGTCCTAATAGCGCGTATTAGTGGCAGGCCAAAAACTGGAAAATGCACTAAAACATGTATGACCATCAAATAAGAGAAGATAATAAATAAAAATCAAACCTAAAAATTCCGAATAATGTTTATCATCAACCGAGAATAATTAATCGGATCTTACAATGTAGAGATTAAAACTGCCACGATCATCGAGATTAACCATTGATTTAATATTCCGTCGACGATTTGACATAAATAATTCAATTAAATAAACATAGATTGAATCCAATGTACATTGACACAAATGTTTATCTTTAAACTAGTGGTGGGTAGCGGATGCACACACATCTATATAATTAGGTATGATGAAATACCAACTGATCGTTTTTTGTTATTATTATGCACCAAGATTTTGGAAATACTAGCCCTACAACCGCGACGTCGGGAGGAGATGTAGTAATGGAATCGAGTCCAACAACTCATGGTAATTTATATTCGAGAATTTTCTTACATAAATTTTGAATTGATAATTATTACATCGAAAATAACCAATCTTTATATCTAAATTTTAATTAAAAATTTTTAAGTAATAAATGATTGATCCCGAATATAAGTACCATGATTAACATTTATAGTTTATCAGTTTTAATGGAGATATAATGATACAACCAATTTAATAAATGGCAATTAAATTCTCTTATAGTAACATTTAGCTAAATTTTGAAGGGTTTTTATTTGTTTATATTTTTAATATATCATATTAATCTTATACAAATGATTTTTGATGAGCATGGAGTGATAGAAAATCTTGAGAGCCAGTTGGGAAGAAAGTAGTCCATTAGTCGTGATAGTTTCGTAGACGAGTTTGAACCCCTCCTAACAGCGCCCAGAAGAATCGTATAACCTTTATAAATTATTTGAACATCACCGGAATACCTGATTCCTAAACTTTCGCAAACAGTTTATGACGCACAGTAACAGCCACCTGATTCCTGTAGATAGGCTAATAATTCATCTGGGGAGAGTTTCGTAATGTAATTGGGTTGTCCGAATCAACTTATCTCTCTCCTCATAAAATTTTTCTTTAATCAATTTTTCGCAAACATACGTAAGATTCAAGATAGGTAGACTTGTATTAACTTGAATTAAATTAATCATATACATATATGAGAGTGGATAACGAAATTAGGTGCAAATAATCAATTGTATTAATTCCTTTTGATAAAACCATATATACGCATTTGATAATCTTCATTTCAGCAACTAGTTCGAGCAATCACATGCCGACTTCCCTCGCAGACCGATGGAGATGGGCATGGGCCCGCTTCAGGCAAGAGAGATGACCAGAATTTCCCCCGTCGAGATTCCTCATCGAAGACAATTTGGGTCAAGAGCTGGTCGAAGAGTGGAGCCCAGCTAAAGAAATTCACTGGCAGGCCCAGCGTCTGCTTGAGAGACTGGAGGCCCACCAAAGACAGGTGGATCTACAGGTGGTCCGAGCTCGCCAGTATCTGGCGAACGTCGAAGAGGACCTACTGGCGGGTCGGATCGCCAGCAATTACCGGCACCCTCGGCAAGACATTGCCACACGTGCCTCTCAATCAACAACGGCCCGAATTCGCAACACCAAGCGGCCGACCATGTCCATCTCCGGCTATACGCCGGAAGAATGGGTAGAGAAGAGCTTTCTTTGATCCATTGAGAAATCATTGAAAACTCAAACTTAGATAAATTTTTGTTTGGTAATGAATAAAATTAAGTGTACTCTTGATGATTAGTTTGGATTTCTTTTGTAAATAGTTTTTCCATTCGTTTGTTTGGTTAAATATAGTTCATATAATAATGTCCTGTTAGTAATCTCCCACCTTTAATCATTCACTTTATTAGAAATGGAACCTATTCAAATACTACAGAAGGAATTGTCCCGCCCCCAACAATCAAACAAAGGTCTATATGAGCAAATCATTCAACTTACAAAAGAAGTCCAACAGGTGAAATCCACCTGGATGGATCCAGCGAAGCTCAAACCCCTCCATCAACGACTTACGGCTGCTCAAAAGGGTTGGGCCGAGGAACGACAATTGAATCAGAACCTCCGGACGCAGATAAGGGGGTTGGAAGTTGCCCTGACCGCCAGTCGTGAGGGAGAAGCGGTAACTTACCCTCTTATCTTCGCCCCATCACAATTGGCGTACTGAGATTCAGTCAACAACACAACGCCAGTTGTGACCCCATCAACAATACCCTCGAACAGTTACAGGCCGGGGCGTAAAGAACGCGCCCGACGCAGAGCCGCCCGCCTGGCAAATAAACATAATTAATTTGTCTCACATTGCTTATTAATTTGAATTAAATTATAGATATTGTCTAATTTACCCTATTTTGTTTACGAATTGAACTAAATTATAAATATTATTAAATCTTTTAGAAGTGATACGTTAAAAAATGTGAATAATATTAAATTACTACAGAAAAGTCATGAGCATTTACGTCATTCCATCTCTACCCATCAACATGAGTCTGATCTTGAACCTTCTCACACAGGGGACATTGCAAAGCGAGCATAGGTCTTCCATCGACGGCTCGTTGAACCCGAGGATTGTCCGAGCAATTACAGCATTAGCAATAGCGCTCACTTTTTGCGGACAATCCACCCACTCGAACACATTTCCAACGTTGACTAGCAACGGGTGCCGAGTGGTAGCTAGAAAATATTTATATGGCGTTACCTGGGTAACAATAGGAAGATACAAACAAACGTCAAAAACCAGTAACCCACCACTAGTTACGCACATCAACTAATTTTCTAAAACTAAGTTGCAACTAAAATTGAAATTTTTCTCTCCGAAAAATAAGACTGAAAATTTGTGAAAACACATCGGTATATATACCTATAATTTGGCCTTAACCTTGCGTGTTAATTTTATTGCGATTAAACGAAATTCGACCTTGAAATTTTTTATGTTATCTAAATTAAATTTTTATTTATTTCTTAATTTAAATTGGTAATTTATTTTTAACATTTTTAATTAAATTTATTCGGCCAAAAATATTTTATTTTTATTCATTTAATTCATTAATTTTTACTTTTATATAAATGGTCATTTTATGGTCAAATTTTCTTGTTATTATGTTATTTTATATGTAGATTTCGTGCGGTTCTTGATGCATTTTGTATTTATTTTATTTTACTTTTATGTTTTTTAATTTTATATTTATTTATATTCTCTCAGATTTTAAAGTGTTTAGTTGGTGTTGTATATTGTATTTTAAGTTATCTTGGTGCTGGGTTTTTATGATGTATTACTGATGCATTTAAACAATTCTCAAGGCTATTTGTGTGCTGGCCCAACAAAAGAAATTCTGTCAAGTGTGACCTTAAACAATGGATGGTTATTTTTTATAAATATTCAATTGAAAAGAAAACCTTTCAAAATAATTTATTAAAATACAACATTAAAATTTAATTGTAAAATATAATTCAAAAATAAACCAAAGATTTATTTCTGAAATTGTTTTAAAGCTTAAAGATTAAAATTGATTAAATTATTTCAAATTGTGAAACTCCAATTTTTTCAAGAAATGAATATTCTAAAATATTCTAAAAATCAATAAATATTTTAATCCTGAATTTTAAATTTTAAAGTTTGCTGTTCATTCTTCATGATTAATTTAGAAATATCTTCATGTTTTAATAAAGAACTAAGCAGCTTCGGATGATCTTTGTATTTTATTAATTTCTTTGAATAAAACGTCGACTGTATCCAATATCTTTTAGACTTTGGACCCCAATTAGGAGGAGGTTTAAAACACAATTTTAGGTACTTTCGAAGACCCAATTCTGGATTTCTGATTTTGGTTTTTATTAACACATACAAAGCTCCTAAATAAATAGGTGAAATGATGAGAACTATTATGAACCATGAAAAATATTTGGTCCATGTTGGAAATGGTATTCCTCGCCTGACAATAGTGTCAGTATCGGCAATAGCTGTTAGCATTAACATAATCGCACAAATTGGTATGAAAACCCAAATACTTGCTATCCAAAATGTACCAAGGTTTTCACCAGTCATCATTTTTATATCTTCTCGGAAGTTCCGTATTCCATAAATACAGCAAACAGAAATCGACTCCATGATTATTGTAAATATTAAAACTATTGGCACAATCGTATTTTGTAAAAGAAGTGACAAATTAAACCCCCCGGGTGTTGTCAGAATCATTCCACAAATAAAAATAGTTAAACAAACAAATATTGTTAATCTGATTTTGTTGTTTTTAGTATACAATTTTGTATAGAGGTCGGATATTCCCATTATTATTGTCTCTAATAACACAAAAATCGTATCTATCCCTAGAGTGATTGCCATCATCATAAACAAAACAGACCACATATTTGGGCTGGATATTGTGGACAGTGCTTCAGGATATGTCAAAAAGAACAAATTAGATTCATCTTTAAACAGATCACTAATGTCCTTTCCCCTTTGAAGGGATATATATCCTATAACGGGAAAAATAGCTAATCCTGAAATGATACTGGTAAGGAAATCCGTAAGCATTACTATAATTACATTTCTATGTATTCTGTCTCGAAACCGATTAAAGCTTGACATTGTTATCAAACCTCCAGCTCCAATTCCGCATGACAACATTAACTGCTCCAAAACCATAATATAAACACTGGGATCAAAGAATTTGGATACATCGGGATATAGATAAAACTTTATCCCATTAGCCGCACCAGGTAATGAACAACCCAAAAATAAGAATTGAAGTATCGATATGTATGGAAACATAACAGTAACGTACATGATTTTACCGCTTACCTTTACTCCAAACATTATTGTTAAAGCACCTAAACAAAGTACGACAAATACACAAATCACGGTTGGCAATCTCGGCGCACCGAGTGGATCTGTAAGCTCCATAAAGGATCCATTTAGTCGTTGTTCCCCAGTTACAAAATAATACCAAAATTCATCAACCGACGATTCATAAGAAGAATTAGAGAAATTCCCAGTGAATTTTGAGGAATTAATACATCTAGGGGTATTGAATGAATTAGTGCATACAGTCCAAGGAAGAACGACACGAAAAGATTCGCCTAAATAAAGTACACATCGTGCTATAGCAATAGTATATTCTAATAATATAACGAAAGACAAAATAGTGATAGTGTATCCAATTCCTTGTAAAGCAGGACAAAATTCAAATGCTCTTGAACAGCCCTGACTACAGAACTGTCCTAAACTCATTTCCAGCATCATCATAGGTCCTCCAAATAAAAAAAAGAAAATGAAATAAATTATAAGAAATGATCCACCTCCTCCTTTATATACCTTGGCAGGAAATCTCCATAAATTCCCAATGCCAACAGCATATCCGACACATGATAACAAGCATTCAAATTGAGTTTCCCAATTTCCTCTTTCTTTATCTCCATGGTCAATAACAATTGTCTTTGATTCGCCTTCATGATTTGAAAACATTTGCTTTAAATAAAATGGTAAAGGTGTTTCATCCATTTCTCCAAAATCATAGTCAGCATTTGACGTGAATGCCTCATTATGATCTCTTTCCAGAAACTCCTCATATTCAATTTCCTCGTCGTCCATTTGTACCTACGATTGGACTTAGATATAAAAATATTATTTTCAATCAATTTAAAATTGATAAAATAAAATATAATATGTGATGGATTTAATATTAAATTTTTATAAAAATGTAAACATGAACAAATGTAAATTTATTTACTGATTATTTTATTATTCCACATTTATCCCAGAAGATTTTACTGTCTTTTGAAATGGGACAGTTGCATGACGAGTAGTCAATCGTGAACCTGTAAAATGAGATGAAGCCAATGTCAATTTTTACTTATAATATAGAAATAAAATTGTAAAAAATTCGTTTAATTGAATTTCTCATAATTTAAGTCTTGTTTAAAATAATTAAGTGAATAAATAAATTAAAATAATGATAATAAATTTAAATAAAACAGATAAAATAATAAAATTTCATTAAATGACTGCAAATTAAATGCAATTAAAAAACGTTAAAAAAATAAATTTTAATATATCGGTAAAGTAAGTAATTTAAATAAATTAATAATAAAAAAGTAATTAAATAAATAAATATTTAAAAATAATTAATCAAGGTATATAAAGCAATACAATAATTAATTAATATAATTAAATAAAATAAGTAATTGATATAAAATAATAATAATAAAACTAAATAAAATAATTACATTAAAATAAAAATAAAACAAATGAGTCAATAAGCTTATATTTGATGACTGTGACATACTTTTAATGAAATGCTGATGATCTTGAAAAGTTAATGGAGTCAAAGTATGTCGAAGATCTCAGAATATACTTCTGAAAAATAAATATTTCCTGATGAAAAAGGTATAAATGGGTTGAAGATTAATAGATAAATACGAATAAAATAACTATATTCTGGTCAGGGTCTCTTGGTGACTTAATTAATAAAATCAAACTAAATAATTAATTAAAATCAAATCGACTACATAAATCCTTTGAGTTGGAAAACAAAATCCCTGACCCTGATGATATAATATAAGCTTATCATGCAACGGTAGGAGTTAAAGATTTTTTTTGATTATACATGTCTGTTGGGATATTAAAGATTTGTCGATGAATAAAACTCTCGATCCAACTCATCGTGTTCAATAATCAAATTTGACACTCGAAATACAGCATATTTAGTTGTCGTTAAATTGATATGGTAAATATTAAATATTTATTTAATACAAAATTAAAAATGATTTACAAAAGTTAATGGAAAACTGATTTAACATCCAAGACACGGAGTCATCGAAGCTTTGACAAATGGCTTCCACAAGCCGAGTCCATCGCGCCGCTGGTTATGAGAAATGAATAATAAAATTTTCAATTTTTTTTTCATTTTGGTTTTTAGTGACATTTAATCAATCAATTAAAATTTTAAGTTAATTTCAAGTGAATAGAAAAGAAAATTAATTATCCTTAAAACATTCATATTTTATGTAAAAGAAAACAAGTCGGTGAAAAATATGTCATCTGATCTGTACGCTATTGTTTCATACCCGCCCTAGGAGCTTCATTTTTCCATCAATTTAATCCATGTTTACTTGTTTCAAATATTGAAAATAGCATTAATAAGGATTAAACATTTCAAAATATCTCGTAAAAATAAAAAATGTATAATTTTATGAAAATACATTAATGCAGCATAATAAAATAATTATAAAAATTGATGTCGTTATAACTGATAGTTATAACTATACAATAAATTCAAAAGTTCTATTAAAGTTTTAATGAAATGGTATAAATTGGGTTAGCTGGTGGATTGACAAAAATAATAATCAAACAATTTGCTAATTCTTTAAATAAAATAACGTAGATGGTTATGTCCCATTCCCGCAACCACCCTAAAAGTCTTTAAAAAAAGATTTTTAAAAACAGTAAAATTTCGGTCAAAATTTATGTTGAACAATCCAAATATTTGTACATGTTAGGGTGATAATACATATACAGGATATTTTAGAGTTTCTATTATTGCTTGAGGATTATTCTTTTATGAAACTTTTATCAAAGAAACTTTACATATAAAGTGCGATATTATCATGATCCAACTTTCCCATTGGGAAAATATTTCCAACTCAAAATTATTCCAGAATTTAAAATCCCTAAAAAATTATTTCAAAACTCAAAAATATCCGAAAATATAAATAATATACGTTGAAAACTGAGGTTATAAGCCAACGACGAATAAACAAAATTTTCAATTGCGATACTGTTAAAAACTCAACATTTAAGTTTAGCTTTCGTTAAAAACCATTATTATTCATCTTTATCAGTGAGCAATGATTTTATTTTAATTGTCTTTATTTTGTAATTGTTAAACCTTATATGTTATAATGAATTCGATATATATAAAACAGTTTTTTTAAAATTTAATTTTCGGGTTTAGGCTTAAAGCGTAAGAAGGTAACTTGGAGGTTATGCCACTGTGGAATGGTAGGACAGTATTTCCAAAGAGAAAGATCACCGAGTAATGACACCAATTTTGAAACCCCATGTTGATGAAGAGAAAGACTTCATTAAATTGCGCCAATTTTTAATTTTAAATTTAAAAAATTCAATGGAAAAAGGTGTGATAATAAATTGATGATTACTCAATTTTAAAATAACTTATTGCATGTGTGCGTTTAATTTCCACAACACCCGATCGTCTTAAAGACAAAAATTCTGGAGAATCTTAATTTTCCTAAAAAATGAAATTGTGCCAGCATTTTTCAAATCCAATGATGTTCTAGTTTTCTTGATTTATTGCTATTGTTGGGCCAGAACCCAAGTTTGCTTAAATGAATCGGTAATAGAACGCAAACATAGCACGCAGATTTAAAATCAGATCCGAAAAACACCAAGTAACCATGCAAAAATACGAGAAAGAAATAATTAAAATATAAAATCAGAAACATAAAAATAAATAAAACTATTAACAAAATGCATCAAGATCAGCACGAAACAAACATAAAAATAACACGAAAACACGAAAAATTTGACCAAATATTGACAATTTAATCAAAGAAACAAGGGTTCATGAAATTGGAACTGAAATAAAATAATTTGAATTAGAAATAGTTCAATTATTTGTTAAATGAATAAATTCTCAAAATATATTAAAAAATTAAGAAATTAAAGTTAGAAAATACAAAGAAATGCCCAAGGTCAAATTTTGTTTTAATATATCAAAATTAACACGCAAGGTTAGGGTCACAGAATAAGTATATATACCGATTCATTTTCACATAATTTTAATGATTTAATCACTCAGTTTTGAGGAACTTGAAGCAAGCACTTTTATTCTGAAACTCTATTTAGAAAAGTAAGCAAGAATGACTTGCAGAGACAATTTTGTGTGATGCTCATTTCATAAAGAATGTAATCGATGTCAATATTTATCAAATATATGCTATAACTATTATAGACGTTTTAAAAAGTCGAAATTTTTCCGGCCCACAGCCACACACCGATAAGTTATTAAAATCAGACATATCTTATTCGAGCAGTGTAAGTGTGGTGTAAGTCCGCCAACAGCTCGTGCTCGTGAGAGATCTCGCCGTGGGTAACGACGGACTCGAACAGTCAATTCATATACCATTATAGGGGCAGCAGGGAGATCGGGAGACAATCTTTTGGTTGCCTACCTTTCTACCTACTCCCGAAAAATCGACTTAAATTATTTTACTCATCGGCTAAAATATTAACACCGAGTAGTCCAGTGGACACTCTTAAAATCTAACTTTGACACACAACTTTCCTAGGATCAACTTGAGGATTAAAGGGAACAGGTTATCGGAAATCGATGCTTCAAATTCTTTGATAAATTTCAAAATTTATAATGAAATCAAATACGGAACCCAAATAAAATATTAATAATACTACGACCCAAAGATAGTTTAAAAGATTTTAACGGGTGGGAAGAACCTAGAGTTCTAACTAAATGAAAATTTGCTTCGCCCAGACGATAAACTCTAGCATCAGATAAATATAATAGTTTGTTCCACAAAATTACCATTCGTTAAAAATGAAATTACCCATTAATCAAACTGAGAAAAACTAAATACGCCATCGGTAAGCCATAAATAACAACCCAAAACTCAGATACTAAGGTATCGAAAATTAATTTAGATGGGATCACAAACCGTACCGACCCTCTCAATCATCAAATATGGCCTCAATAGGAGTAACAGTATAGAACGCATAGTTGACTTTGCCAAAAATACCAAATAAAAATCATCTTTATCTTGAATAAAGCCGGTTAATAATTTTTGGACGGCCGATATAACCCAAACAACGTTTTAAAATTATTAATATTGACAACGACAACCCGACGTTATACAACTGACATTGTTAGCAACACTCTGAATAATTATTTAATACAAAAATTACCAACAAAAATTCGAGCATATATTAATTAAAATAAAAGTAAAAGATCTGATAACGAATCTGGAAAAATATGATAGAGGAAAGGAGATTCTTCACGATGTCCAGTGATTCTTGTAGAGGAGTCAACGGTGCGAACCATAAGGGCTCCTGTTTAGTGAGGCATTTCGGAATAACGTAAGACTAAATGATCTAATAAATTAAGTATAAATCATACTCAAATGGCAAACCTCCAATAAATGTATTAAAGTAGATATAAAGGCAAATTCTATATAGCGGCAATCGAGAAATATGGCGGAGCTGTCACAACTAGAGATTGAAATTTCTCCGCTACTCTTCCCTGTGTCGATCAATGAGCGATTGATAGTGCTGCCTGTAATAGTCCGACTGACAATTCCAATAGCGCCAGTCCGATAGATGGGAGATTTAGAGAATGGGCTGAGAAAATTTCCTATTTCGCAAGCAACTAAAAGTCGATTAGACAGTTGCTATCCACGCATGACGATCAATAGAAAGGCAGAAACAGAAGTTGGCCAATCACATCTCCCCAAGTATGATAGCACTGCCATGTGGCGACACACCCACACGACAGTATAAATAGAGAGACGGATTTTGCGAGAGATTGGAAAATGAAACTCGCGGAAATGGGAACGGGAAGAAGAGTGCAACCAGTCAGGAGAAACCCCAGATACATTCAGGCTCGGTTAGATACGACCAGCGAAAAGCAAATCATCCAGAGCCCTCAACAAGTACGGCTATTTTCAGCCATCTAATATGTTCATAAAAGCAAATAAATATTTTGGTTATGATGCCATTCATTATTAGAATTTTTGGATGAAACTCGTATGCAATCTAATATGTTCATAGAAGCAAATAAATATTTTGATTATGTTGCAACTCGTTATTAGAAATTATGAATGAAACTCTGATGCATCCTGATATGGTCATAAAAGCATAATAAATATCGGGGTTAGGATTCAACCCGTTAGTTAGAGTTTTTTTGGATATAAATCCTATACGTGAATTTACTAGAATACGACACGACTCAATAATTTCCTTAATATAACAAAATTAATCATCGTGTCCTTATCTTTCTCAGGGAGTGAAATCACTTCGATCAAGCTCCGAGATAACAACTGATAAATTGTACCACTGCAGTAATGTACTGATTAGTCGACTGGAGTAACCGTTTTCCCCTTGGAGATAATTTTTCTTTCCCGTATCATTGCCATAGGAACATCGAAAGCGTAAATTAGTAATTCTAGATAAATTGGATTTCTCGATAATCAATTATTATATATTTAGTCTTGTCCGACCAATTATCAGATACACTTAACACTTCGATTTAATAAAAAGATCATTTTATTTTCTAACCAAAGTAAACCAATCTTAGTGAATTCGAAAATTGTATAAATGCGCCTCTTTCAGTTCGTTAGTGAGTCTTAGTCCCCTCTCTACCGTGCCCCAAACTGCCATACAATGCAGTTCTAACGGAAGTTTAAGATGAGTTAAGTTAACAGCTCAGACGAGTTTGACCCAAATTGATAAAATCTTAAAAGAAAGAGAAAGCAATAACAATATATTCCTATTATTATTTCTATTTTTGACATTCACTCCACATATTGGATGGGAAGATGCAGACCGTACCACTCTGACGGTGCCGACCAGGTTTGCCGGCCGGTATCGACAGGCCTTGTGGGATAAGGGTTATACCATATCAACTTATGGTACCCCCGAGTGGCCGAAGCGCAAGACTGACGAGCTGAGAGATGATATTGAACTTCCCAGTGTCCTGATTAAACGGAGCCAGGCCGGAATCCCGCGCGTGAAATCCGACAAGAGGCAGAACGTGAACTTCATCGCCTAGAACAGCTGGGATGGCGTTATCGATTCCTGGCACGATGGCAGAAAGAATACCTCGCTCGGATTAATCGAGATATCCGTAGTGAACGTATCCCAAGCTCAGATGGATATTTACCTCTTTACGGGATCGCCTATGACCATAGAGACCCAGCCTTGCTTGAAATGTATGCACCAGTACACCTTGTGGTCCCAAAGAGCCTCCTCCAGCCCGACATTCGAGATGTATTGGAGTATCGGGGCGTCGAGGAGCACGCTTATTCACGGAGGTGCTTTCCCAACAAACGACCACACTGAGGCCAAAGAACCCGTAGCATAGTTCATTTATTTTGTTAATGTCCTCATCTGTACTGTTAATAAACTTATGGTAACAGTAGTTCTTTTAATTGGTAAATAGATAAACTTATTGTAACGGTAGTTCTTTTAGTTATTAAATAGTATATTGTCCAGATGAAAACTAGAGGAATAAAGTTCTGAACGTTTTTATGTGTTGTTTGTTGTTACGGGACACGAGATGATCATCCGGTAAGAACTAAGGCCGTGCTTTATATGTTTTATTTTTCATTTTGTTCTAACGACATCTCCTAAACCTAATTTAGATCTAATTTATTGTTAAGGCAACACGTCTATGAATATTACACGGGAGCTCAGCAAAGAATTGAAGGACCTCCGGAAGGAGCATACGGATCTCTACCAGCAATGCCTGCAATTGAGTCGGGAATTACAACGAGTTAAGGCCACCTGGTCTGAACCGACTAGAGTGAAACGACTCTATCAGAAGATCGACGCAGCACAGAAAGCCTGGCGGGAAGAGAGAGCCCTGAACCATGCTCAGAAGATCCAAATACGTGGACTGGAAGCTGCTGTGGCGGCAGGGCAGGAAGGACAGTCTGTGACCTACCCGCTGGTATTTGCCCCAGCCCAGATAGCTTGCTCAACTGCCACCAAACCAACGCAAGCCCAGTTTCAACCTAAACCTCACGCGAGACCAGGCCGTGCTGAAAGAAAGAGACAAAAGCAGAATAAATCACGAAATGAACAGAATTGAATACGAATCAGTAGTGTAGGAATAAATAAAACTTTGTTATCCTATTGTTTTAATTAACTTTCCGATGCCCTACTAGGGTGAAAACGTATATGCTAGAAAGATAAGTGGTGGGTTACAGGGTTTCAAATCTTGCTTATCCTTCTAGTTGCCCTCGTAACGCCATACAAAATGATTCTGATCCACATGGCACCCGTTGCTAAGCAACGTTGGTAATGTATTCAAGTGGTGGATTGTCCGCAAAAATTGAGTATTATCGCTAGTACTGTAATTGCTCGGACAACCCTCGGGTTCACGAGCTGTTTATAGAAGACCTGTGCTCGCTTTTGATTCTTAGGTCCCCTTATTCTCCTATCTCCTTCAAATGTTAACCTATACTCTCATATCATTCATTGTTAAGTCTATTCCCATAGTCCTTCTTCTTATTGTTCATGCTGATGATTATTCTTTGACCTGTACTCCCTTTGTTATGTTAAATACACCCACATTATATCTTTCACCCTTATCCCTATTATAACTACAATGTTTCCCATTTTATTACTAGCATTATCGTTGTTGCTATTATATATATTACCTTTCTTAATTGTCATTACTAATACCTTTATTATTATTTTTATTACTATAACTACTATTATGTTTATTGTTGTTACTATGATTATTACTACTATTATTATTATCATAATTATTATCATCATTACTACAAATACCATGATTATTATTATTATTACCATTATTATTATTATTATTATTATTATTATTATTATTATTATTATTATTATTATTATTATTATTATTATTATCAATATTATTATTATTATAATTACCATTACCCTTATCATTATCGTTCTTATTATTAAGATTTTGTAGGGATCCGTCCTTATTCCTCAGCGTTAAAAAATTTTTTATTGATATACAACATTAGCCGTAGTCCATCTATATTTTTCGGTTTTCGATAAAGTATTTTTGTAAATTCGAAAATTTTAGCAGCGTTCCGTCCTTATTTTACGGTTCATCCCTATTCTACAGTTTTCGACAAAGTATTTTCATTGACTCGGAAAATTTGAGCAGCGTTCCGCCCTTATTTTTCGCATTCCATTTTTGCGTTACTATTTTTGTTAAGTATTTGAATTAGTTCGGATAATTTGAGCAGCGTCCCGCCCATATTCTCCGCCTCAACTCAAATTAAATTATTTAATTTTTATTTAAAAACATTATTTTTTCATGATTTTGGTCGTTCGGATTAATCTTTTTCCGATGGCTATTCATTTTAACTGTTGCAACGATTTCGCAATCTTCCCCGCTACCCATTCCCTCTTTTTGTCCTTAAGATCTATTTATGTTCATTTCATAGTTAATGAGTGCCCACTGGACTACTCGGTGTTAGAGATTTTGAGCCGATTGTTGTTAAAAATTTATGTCAATTTTACAGGAAACGGATGGTGAAGGAGCAGCCAATAAACTACTCATTTACCCTCCAATTTCCCCTATGTACGGATAATATTGACGTTCCAACTCCTGCGTTCCGCACGCTGAGTCTTCACGGGTACATATCATTGGCGATTTTCCACGCTCTTACACAAATCTGTACTATGTAGATTTTGCTTTCTTGCGTTATGTGTTGGCTGTGGGCCGGAAAATAACAAATAATATTTTACCATAGCATTTGGAATAAAAGTTTCGATGCACTAAGGCTGTAGATATAAAATATTTATTCAGCATATTACATCGGCTGCATACATTTGAAATTCATTGTATCCATTCCATAAAATTTACTTCGAAAATCCCATAAATTTAATCTGAAAAATCATTCATAAATTCAATTGAGAAATTACCCACAAATTTGATTCAAAAACTCATCCATAAATTCAATTGGAAAAACCAAATTATCCATAAATTCAATTTGAAAAAACAAAAATCATCCATAAATTCGATCTGAAAAGTCATACATAAATTCAATTGAAAAATTACCCATCAATTCTCTTCGAAAAAATCAACTAATAATATTGCACCAGTTGAGAGTGATCGTGTTCAGGCAAAACACTTACCCGTGTTAATTGCCTGAATGCACGGCTCTCAACCAGCCATACAACCAGCCACACAGCTCTGCAATGAAATTTTCCTCCGAAAAATAAGACTGAAAATTTGTGAAAACACATCGGTATTTATACCTATAATTGGGCCTTAACCTGGCGTGTTAGTTTTATTGCGATTAAACAAAATTCGACTTTGAAATTATTTATGTTATCTAAATTAAATTTTTATTTATTTCTTAATTTAAATTGGTAATTTATTTTTAACATTTTTAATTAAATTTATTCATCCAAAAATATTTTATTTTTATTCATTTAATTCATTAATTTTTTAATTTTATATAAATGGTCATTTTACGGTCGAATTTTCTTGTTATTATGTTATTTTTTATGTAAATTTCGTGCGGTTCTTGATGCGTTTTGTATTTATTTTATTTTATTTTTATGTTTTTGATTTTATATTTATTTATATTCTCTCAGATTTTAAAGTGTTTAATTGGTGTTGTATCTTGTATTTTAAGTTATCTTGGTGCTGGGTTTTTGTGCTGTATTACTGATGCATTTAAACAATTCTCAAGGCTATTTGTGTGCTGGCCCAACATAAGCAAGTAAGGGACTAAAGTACGTAAGACGAGCACAGACCTTTTAACGGTAGCTCGCTGAACCAGCTGTAGACTGGGTCATAGCAGTTTTGGAAACAAAGCTCACCTTTGACGGTCACAGAACCATTGGTTACAGTACCAACGTTGCCTAGCAACGGGTAACCAGTGGCAGGTAGTTAGCATTATTATGACTGGGGTCAAGGCCACGTCGATCACTAGCCAGCAACCCCACACTATTCATTAAATTCTGATAACTTTCCGTATTACTAAACCGCCACCTATTATCATCCACCACTAACCTCCATCGTACTAATGCTCTTATCAGGATAAAGTGATATAATTTAACTTAAAAACTGCCATGATTATGCTATTTCGATCTCATCATTGGTTTTCAGTGGCCTTACTGTCATACATATTTTGCACATTTGATTATGAATCCATTGAAATTTTAAAGTATAATTTTACTTAATTATTAATCAATTACAACATTAAAGTAATTATTTTAAAGTTTTCATAACGCATTCAAAATGAAAATTAAATAAATACATTTGTTTTAGTGTAACACTTTAATGTAAGAAATCTCGTGAAAATTAAAAAGAAAGTAATTAATTATTTAATATTATTTAACACATATTTTACATAAGATTTTTTTATTTTTTAAATATCCTAAAATCATAAAAAAATTATTGAATTTCCAGTTTTAAACATAGTTTTATCATAATTTTATCAATCACCTAAAACAATCCGATGGAAAAATTTCCAATAAAAATTTCCTTCAGTAAATCTATTGGTGAAATCAATGAGAAATTAGAAATATTTGTTTATGGAAATGAATTGTTGCTTTCACTTTCAAAATTGGCTTGTACAAAAGTTGGAATAAGTTTTCAGGAGAAATATGAATTTATAAATTCTTTAAAAATGCCATTTTCAATGTTGAACACTATTGAAAGTAATAATATCAATAAAGATGATCATTTAATACTTACAGATCCAGGTATATAATTATATAATGTTTTATAAATTTCTGCTTTTACCTTAGCTATCACGTAATATTTATTATTTTTCGTATTGCCACCCTAATACTAAAAGCAATTGTTTATAAATAGATAGATAGAAAGATTAGAGTCGAGTAAAGATAGTTCTGGTGCACCTTTGTAGTGGGAGAAAATTGAAAGTTATAGCCGCATTATTATTGAATTAGCGGTAAATAATGCCGGCACATTATGCTGTTTATATCAATCAACAGAAAACCCGACTTTAATAAGTTTATTTAAATTCAAATTATATCCACATTAATTATTACACATTTTGTTTAAACGATCTAAATATTGGCTTTCAAAATCGGTTAATAACCCAATGGATAACTAACCTCACAAATTCGGCTTTAATTCTTCACAACTCTCTTTTTATGACTCCTGAACTTAAAATTCGTTTCAATACTTTCAAGCATACTGATGGGTTTTTTATTTCTCTTGTTCCCAAAATGTGACACTCTCGTATTCGTTATCTTCATTAAATCAACTTTCATCATGACGAATTTTCACCACAGCCTTTTTCAAGTGATTTCGAATATTACTTATTTTTTTAAAAAATAGGAGAAAAATTAATATAAAAATTTATATTCATAGTCAAATTTTGTAGAAAATATTATGTCAGCAAAAATAAAATTATTTATACTTTCACTGATAGGCTGTCAAGCTCAAGAATTATATTTCTAATTGGATTGATTAATCGATTTCAATTAATTAGTTAATTAGTTTGTATTTTTTGAATAACATTTTCTAGAAATCTCAAACTATTTAAAATTATTGTCTCTCATCATTTTGCAGTTTTTTAATTAATTTTTTTAATTTTGTTAAATTATGCTTTTTATTGTTTTGTACACATTTCTTTTATCATCCTATACAAAATAAAACCATTTCTGAGAAATACTCTAGTTTTGGGGATCCTTGCAAATGTTACTCATACAATGATTAGTTTCCGAAATGCAGCTGCGTTGTAAAATCTGTGATTTCATCTTTCTTTGGCGAGGTTCTTAGGGAAAGAATGTATCTACTCTACAAGAACTTTGAGAGTAACTTGAGGAAAAGCTCAGTAATTTCAGAAAATATTAAATTATAATTGCGAAAGTTAGACTTTTCAATATTTACTTAAAGATCAAATTTCTTCTAAGGAACCTTGGAAAATCCCTAAAGTGCAATACATTGACAATCGATAGGATACTCTGAGTATGATATCTATTCACTCAGGCGATTCACGGTCTCGATTTCGGTTTGTGTCGTGACATTCGATTCCATTCATTTCTTAAAATATTGAAACCACTTAGAAATACTAAACTATGTTGAAATATTGTTTTCTCATCATATTCAGTAAGAAAAGACCATGATGGATACTTTCCGTTTCAATTTTGCAGTAATACCTTCTAATTGCAGTTGCGCGAATAAATATCAGTGTAATTTTATAAAAGAAAAGAATTAAAAAATTCTAAATTTTCTACAGGAAAATCAACGAAAAATCTTCAATAGAAAGAATTATAATTTGAGAGTTTTCAGTAATAATTTTCATAAATACCTTTTATATAACATTAATTATTAAATAAATAATTAACTAAACATACCAATGTTTTTATTAAAAGAAAACACCATTCAAGCACACGTTTTACGATTTATTTCGACAGATTTGTTGTCATCATAAGATAAAATACCTACCAAAATAATATGGATAAAATAATATTTATATATTCAGACAAATTATTACTTTAATGAATTTTTTATTAAATTTTTTTATCCATATAAATTAACTTTTAAAATTATATTTTATTTAAAATAATTTGGCAAATTGATAAAGAATCCTAAGAGTTACTGAGTGAATTATATGATTAATTTGTGTAAATCGATTGTTGGTGTAAATAATATTAAAAACGATGAGCTTAAATGTGTGCCGTTCTCGAAAGGTTTTTACAAATTATAAGATAAATATTTGGGAAATTTAGATAATAATATCGTTTCTAATTTGTGTAAGGTACACAATATGTTCAATAATAAGTAAAAGCTTAGGTTTGATTGTGCTCGGATCTCGTTTATTAATTTACATATAATTGGTGTAATGCCACATACATTGCAGAGACTTCCCGTAATCTCTATACTCGAGTTCTTACCAATTAAACGAATTCACCAATATTAGTGAGCACAATTGGAACTGCATGCGTAAAATAGTGATGTATGATCTACATTAATTCGTTGCCCCTCCATAACTCGCTATCGGGCGAAAACCCAAAAAAGCGAATCAATCGAGCTTGCTCGTATGCGTGAAAGACCGGGCAAGGCTGAATGAGCACAAATCATTTTCTCATTGGTAATGTAAATAAGGAATAGGCAGAAGATGAGACTAAAGGAATGTTGCTTTAATTGTGATTGGTTAATAAAAAACGTTTTGATTAATATTAGGTTTTTATGTTGTTTAATTATTGTTGTATACAATCTATTTTTTATCGCCAGTTATCATCTTTTCGCTAGGAACCAATAAAATATAACTTTTTTAAGTAGCAAAGGTATTTTAAACACTTTTCAATACAGTTATGTAATGCATTGAGGTTCTCTGCAATCTCATCGGTTGTATTATGACGATCCAAATCAATTATTACTTTGATTTAGTCGTTATCAACTTCAACTGAATGTTCAGAGTGTTCCTGATATTTGAATGGAAAATCACTTGAACAAAATGTATCATACCGATTTTAACACTGGAGTTTCTTAATCCTTTCAAGGCTACTGGGACACATATGTTCCTGAAGAAGTTTAACAACGGTTTAATGCTGATGGGACATATATGACCCATTATAAAAGACGAATGGGATATATCTGTCCAGCCCGCTCCAGCCCACCTTCTGATATTTTTTGTTAAAAAAGTATTTATGTATTAAATTTCAGACTATAATAAACACAATAAATTAAAAAAAAGTTTTTGAATCGTAAAACGTAAAGCCGCTGTGAAATGGTTAAGGCCTCATCACCATACACAGCACATAGATTTCTGTGAGCTTGCGATTCATTTTTCCTTTTCGAAAATAATAAAGTAAAATATGAATATAATAATCGTTTTACTTCACCATATTTTAATTTATGTCACACAGACAATCTTCAACGGGTCAATACAGGTTTGCTACTGAATGTTTAATAGAGTTCCAAATTATAATATATCAAACGACTTTCAAAGTTTGCCGACATAAACATGTCTAAAATTCAACTAATGCTATCTATCAGTGAAATTCGCAATTATTTTGTTGTGAGATTATTATTTTTAAAAGCTATTAACTTTAACCCGGACAATGGGGTTGTCTGAGCTGGTACATAGAGGAATGTGTCTGTAATTATAAAGTACCTTGGTAATATTTATGAATAAGGTCTTAATAATTTTTTATCAGTTCTACTTTGTACACATTTATTGATTGAAATTTAAAATGACAAAATATTTTACACTTTGGTCAATGTATTATTTGAGTATTCGAATTAGTTTCAATTAATTCTTTAAAATAATTATATTTACCGGCTTATTAAATTGTTGAGGATACTTGAATAATAAAATTCAATAATTGTAGAGAAGCTTTAAATAATTTAGGTAGGAATAAAGATATGTTGTTCCAGAATTCTGTGAACTAGGAGTGAAAAGAGAAATTAAAAAACAAGAAGAAAATACCGAAAACCAAACAATGATACAGATAAGGTCAATACAAATTAGTGAGTACAACTTTAAAAAGATACAAAACCAAATTGTGTAATAAAAGTGTCTTATATCGACAGCTTGTCCGAGATAACAGATGGACAAACTGATCACATTTTAAATCTGACAAAGCAGGACAAAACATAATTTCTGAAAATAGATCTTTACATAATTACAAAACTTAAAAATGTCTTTCGTTTTTTGTAAATACAATAAAAATTCATTTTATTACATTTCTTCCAAGGAACCATGAAAAATCCCTCAGTACGGTATACATACATATATATATATATATTTACAGTCTCAAACATCAAATGGTAAGAAATTCGCAGCAGTTTAAACTATTTGAGCCGAACAGCCAATAAAAATATTGTTTCTCTCTAGTTTTTTCAACCAAAACCCCCCGTTTATTCTATCTCGCAATCAGCCATAACTTTGTTTTCTAACGTATTTTTTTTCTAGAATATTAATAATAGATTCGGAAATATTTGAGAACTTTGATCGGACAGCGAAACTAATTGGAAACAAAAAATCAAAAAAACAATTGGTAACCTGACAAAAAATTAGTTTGGAATTATTTTTACATGAAAAATGGCTTCTTAATTAAATGTAATGAATGCGTCAGAGAAAATAATTAAAATGTTTTAATAAACTAAAAAGTCATTCGTCTGTTAGTTTTGAAATCATAGAAATAATTATTTTTCAATAATCTTTTTACTCGCTAAAAAATAACTGATTTTCAAATATATATGTATATTTGAATATTGTTAAATAAAAATGAGAAAAGGCAATGATAAATTGATGAAGAATTTATTGAAAAAGAATGTAATGAATGCGTCAGAGAAAATAATTAGAATGTTTTAATAAACTAAAAAGTCATTCGTCTGTAAGTTTTGAAATCATAGAAATAATTATTTTTCAATAATCTTTTTACTCGCTAAAAAATAACTGATTTTCAAATATATATGTATATTTGAATATAAAAATGAGAAAAGGCAATGATAAATTGATGAAGAATTTATTGAAAAAGAAATTTCATGACATTAAATAATCAATAAACATAAAATGATCAAAACACGATATATTATTGAAATATTTATTTACTAATCTTTCCACAAAAACCCAAGCATGCAATCAAAATAAAATTTATACTACTTTCCATTTGCATAATTTATTATTATTATAATAATTATTATTTTTTTATTCAAGATATGGAAAACAATAGTGAATATCATACAGAATATAAAACTAAAAACTATCAAACGCTGATGTGGAAGCCTTTGGCAATAGTTGCATTTTTTCTTTCTTTGTGTGGTATTATTGCACTAATAACAATTTATGTTATAAATTTATCATCAATATTTACAGTAAGTCTATAGAATGTTTCTTGTTCAATTATATATATATATATATATATATATATATATATATACACTATTTTAATAATCTATGGTGTTTATTTTTGGTAAAGAAAGGGGTAAACTAAACTTGTTATTTAGGGTACTTGAGAGGTGGTAACTAGTACGTGATAACAGTGAATGTAATCGACATCAACAATCTAAAAACAAAATTTTTGAACAATTTCATATGAAAGAAGGTTATCTTGCTGCAATTATTTTCCTTAATCTCACGTCTAGTTAAGAGTATTTTGACCATCATCTATCCAAAAAGATATTTACGGTTTTGGCCGAAAATTGTTGACATCGGTAAAATAATGAGTGAATACTTTGTTAAAAATTAAGCGAGGGAGCTTATTAAGAATCTGTTTAAAGCTATCAGCAGTGTTAGAAAACGAAAATATAAAATGTAAAGTTTCATTTTTCGTTATGAAACAATTTTTTTTTGTTTTGGTATTTCGTTATCTAACGAAAAAAGAAAACCTTTATGTTATGTTATAATTTTATATTGAAATAAAACTACTAGAATGCAAAAAAATTTAGAAAACCATTGAAACAAAAAATACTTATCTTTATTCAAAATTTATTAAAAAAGTCAAGGCCAATAACAATTCATCTAAATAAATTTAATAAAAAGTTCTAAACAAAAATAATATAAAATGTTTTTGTAATAAAATTATTTAATGACAGTCGATAAACATAAATTTAATATAAATAAAAAATGAAAAGCAATTTCATTACTATATTAACGAGGGATGACTAATATTTTTGTATAAAAAAGGTTTCAACTAGATGTAATGCCTCTTCTTGTAAATTCTTGTAAATTAAACATTTGCATATTTCATGTTTCGTGAAAACGCCACTTGAACATCACTTAAACTACCATATATTTCAGCAGATCCACTATAATCATCAGGTAGAATTGAAATAAAAACTAAATAGATTTTAAATTTTTTGTATTTCTTAAAATATATTCTATTAGAAAATATGAATTTTATAGAATTTAAATATTATTTTACTTTTTTAAATATTATCAATTTATATTATATTTTTATTATTTGTATTTTTCTGAAATATGATATTAACCCTTAGTCTTTAGACTTATTTTGGATTATTTTATTTCCCATTACATTTGCTTCAATGTATAAGAAATTTGTCAGCACCGCCGTACCGGATAAATATTTTGAATGAATTTCATTTTTATCTTTATTTGTTTAATGACATATTTCTTATAATTTTTTGGTAATTATTATTAGATATTATTTTTAATTATATTTATTAATTATAATTTTCAAAATTTAGCAATTATAAAATAAAATTCTAGGTAAGAAAAGATGAAGTGCAAATAATTTATTTATTTACTTATGCCTTGTCGTAATTCATATGTCCCAAAAAAACTCCCACCTTGAAAATAAGATCAAGTAGGTCTTCAATAAAAAACTATTAAGTATTGCACTTATCAAAGCATACGCAAACGCAGAAATACTTTCGTTGTTTCATATAAACATTCAACAATATTGTCGCTATTGTTTTACATTTACCACGAATTTTTGACATCGCATTTTCATGATATTAGTTATGCCGAAAAATTTGTTAAATATTAAACGAAAAAATTAAACAAAAACATTTAATATATAGTGAGTCAAAATAAGCTAATAAAATAATTAACCTCTCAGTCACATTATATATTTATTTTAATATTTAACAAAGCTTATATATGTCGAGGTTTTTCCACAATTTTGGAAGGATAATAAATAACCGAAAGAAAGATTGAAGTTCTTTAATGAAATATTTTAAGACTAATAAATATGCTATTGAAATTGTATTTTCGAAGTATTTTTATTTTCTTATATATTTCAGTACAGTGTGATTATTGATGCTGGGTCAACCTCTTCTAAGATATATTTATATTACTGGGAGTCCAATAAATACATAAATAATGCAGACGTTTTGCAGGTGGCAATGTGTAAAGCTGGTTAGATTTAATTAATATATAATTATCATATTTGTTCAACTGAATTGTTTAGAATATCTATAATGAACTTTGCAATTTGATTTTACAAAATCGCTAAATTTAACTAACTGCTAATTGTTAATTGTCATATTTTGCAATTTTCAATGTTGATATATATATATATATATATATATCATAAAAGTTTTGCTTAGTTTATAATTTTCACAAAAACAAAATATAAGTTTGACTCCATGCGTTATTTAAACAAATACTCAACAATGTTAAATTTTTTTGTAAGTATTATTATAATGTTTCTACTTGCTCTGCATATAAATAAGTTACTGAAATTCAAACAGAGAACGGCCTTCATTTTTCATAGGTTTGATAGATAAGAAAATAATAATAAGAAGAGAACAAAGTTTGTAAAACAAGTGATTAGTCAATATATTTATAAGTTAAAATGAAAATATTGATCTACGGTTTGAAGTGAAATGAGGATTAAAAAATAGAACATATTTATAGATTACCAGTGAAAAATAAAAATTTATATCTGCTTTAATTAAAAAAATAAGTCTAACAATATTTGTATTAAATGTAACAAGTGTGTATGCGGAAAATGTACATTCAATATAGAGATTACATGTAAAAATGTTTTGAAGATAATAATGAATAAAAATATATAGCTTTTTAATAAATAATTTACAAAAAAATTACATTTTAATTTACCCGCCAAATTGACGGATTTCAGTAAAAAAGGTATACAGTATTGTTGTTTTTAAAAAATTGATGATGAAAATAAAATAATGATTTTCATAAGAATTTAGCGAGGGAAAATAGGTTTAGTGAAAATACCTCTATATCAATTATTTTTTATTTTCTAAAATAAAATCTATTTTCTTATCTATATTTATTTACTTATTTTCTATAATTCAGATTTGTACTAACAATTAGGGTATTATTTATTTTGTTAAGATCCTGGTATTTCATCGTTTTATACGAATCCAAATAAATCATATAATGGAATTAAAAACTGCCTTGATACTAAAATTATACCTTTAATACCAGCAGAGATGCGTAAGAAAACCTTTGTTTATCTTGGAGCGACTGCCGGAATGAGAATGCTATCGTAAGTCAACTTATTTAATTTTTTTTTAATAAATAATTTCATATTTTTCATTGACAAAATTTATTGTCATCTCACTTTGTAATTTATCAAATTATTATATCGTTAGAAATGGAATAATTGAAACTATTGTTTAACCAGGGATTGGCAAACTTTAAAGACCTAAGCCATTTGAAGTTTCATAAAATTTTTGAAAGCTTAGTTACAAATTTTTAACACTTTCATAAGTGTCAAACATGGTTAAACAGAAGCAAACAAATAAAATGATTATATGCAAATTTAAAAAAAAAATTGTTTTTGCAGCTAAAACAAATACATGTTATAATCACAAGCTATCAAAACCGAAACTGGATGTAAACATCAAAGATAGTAAACTAAGTAAACTATATAGATCAATAATTATTTATATTACAATAATCCTATTGGTAGGATAAGTAAGTCAAGTCAATCAGCACAAGTAATACATTCCTATCTGGAAAATGTTTGGCTATCTGCTGAGATTTATTAAAATAAATAATTCTAAAAAGTTTATTTGTATGTCATTCAATGTCAAGTTGTCGATAAACTCTTTCATTACTAACAGAGTATATAAACGTTTCGTGTATGGGACCAATTAACGAAGAGCGTTTTAACGTTTCGATGAGTTTTTACTTTGTTATGTAATAAATGTATATTTGTTACGATGAGCGTGCGTTGCCCTTTTTAAAATTATACAAACTTGTAACTTTAGACATCGTCCGTAACGAAAAGGTTAAAATTAAAATTAAGATAAAATTTTAATTATAAAAATCCTTAAATTAGAACTAAACATTTTTGAATTAAAAATAATGCTCAGAAATATTTATTCTCAATTTTTTCAACTCCAGAATAATTTTAAGTGCGTGTACATTTGTTTCTTTTTTACTTAATATTTCTACAGAAATAAAATTATTGTCAAAATTCGTCACCAAGTGTTATAAGCTATCTTAAATAATGATTGTAATCCATGTAAAATGTTAAAAATGTTGATTATTAACAAACAATAAAAATGTGGCACTAAAATTGTTATAAATATAAATCTGTATATAATTTTGTTTTAATTATTTATAAAAATATATATTTTTAAGTAAAAATATGTGAGTACAAAATATTTCATAGTTTATTTTACAATTAATAAACTTTCAATATTCGGAAACCTTATTTTGTTATAGTAAAAATCTTGCTGAACTTTTTCTATCAAAGGTTTTTGGTAATATTAATTTATTTGAATAATAAAAATTAATTTTAGTTTTGTTTCGCTTAATTGGTTTGCTATAATATATCAGTATTTTCTATTTAACAAAAATTTTCGGTCATCCCTTTTCAATAATATTAATTGAAACCTTCTAAATAGTGTATTTTGTTTAATCATGCGGTGTGAAAGGTTGCCGAAGTAAATGAAAAATTTTGAGTGAATTAAATAATTTATTTAAGAAAAACTAATTAAATTTAAATCTTTTATTTATCTATCTATCTACCTTTCTATATATAAATGAATGCTTGTCTGATTGTCTGTTTTAAAGTTTTTTTGGTTTATTTGTTATATATGGGTTTTATACCATTTATCTAGTGGCAATTGGTGTGCGACATAACAGGTATTGATTGTGACTTTCAAATTCCAAACTACACTGCATGCATAATAGTGACATTGTAACGCATGTCGGTTACATCTAGGTTTTAATAAATTTATTGATTAAAAATTTAATTTAAAACATGACTTCATATTCTTCTTACTTTTTCTGATTTTCAGACATGTCAGATTTACTAAAAATCTCGCTAAATTATATTTGGTTCGATTCCGCGTTCAGAAAACGCCAGAGGATTCTCTGATACTAGATTTCCAAAATAAATTAATATTTTAGACATTTTTTTAAAATTAAAAAACAATTAAAATAACATCCATAACAATTCTGAAGTTTTTTTTATTTTCGTGTTATGGTTAATGTTAATTCTGATGCCTTCATTATTTTACTTCGTTTTTATCATTATTAAATTCTTAATTTAAATCCATTGAAAATGATTTCATGTCTCTTTTCAACTGATAAGATTTATTTTTGAATTTTAGGCTGAACAATCCTAACGCATCTCAACAGATAATGTATTTCATTAGAAATTCTTTAACAAAATCTCCTTTAAAAGTGAATAATTCCATCTCAGATATTGCTATAATTACAGGTGCTCAAGAAGGTCTCTATGGATGGACGACAGTAAACTTTTTACTAAAAAATCTACCAAAGGTTGGTATTGTTGAATTATTACAGAATGTTTTTCATAGAATATTGAATAAAAGGGAACTGAATAAGATAAAACTTGCTGATAACAAAACTGTATGTTCTCTAATGCAGATATAATAATAAGTACATGTGAACACTTAAAATCATTTTTTGGACCAGAAATATCTGTCTCATCAAAAATTTATATGATAACCTTTTTAACTTTCTGATTCTAAATATATAATTTTTATTTTTGTATGACCAATATTTCATATGACTGATGAGGAGTGTTTGTGTACTCTTTTATAGGGCAGAAAAGAATCATTAAAGATATTCGAAATTTTTAAAGTACTATCTTCTAGAGAATGATTTTTTGATTTCATTTATACAAAATAATTTTAAAAATTTCCACACAATAAAATTTAAGTTTAAGGTTTTATTTAAATTTCAAGTTTGAATTTTGCACTTTTACATATGTTTTTCTTAACATGCATCTTACGAAGAATCTCATTGGGCGTCCAAAAGCCAATAAAATTCAATCAGTCCATGCTCTGTCCAAAAATTTTTTAAACTAATTTTGAAATGTCCATCAAAAACTTTTAAGATTAAATTAGCAACATATTCAAAATAATCATATAAAATTCTACAGTACAATTAAAACAAACATAAATCCTTTATTTGACGAGTGTGATTCCGGCGGTCGCATCTATTTACTATTTACGTATTTCAAACACAATAACAATATTGATTGAAAACACATTTAATAATTACAGACTTTTTATAATCAATTCTTATCGTAAAAATATATGTGCTAAAAATTTAATCATTTTCTGACATTTTTCACGTTTTAAACTTGCTGGACAGCTGAAGAACATCAAATGAGGATACGGGCAATGTATATAATGATATTTATTCTACCTCTAAATGACATATATTTTATTGAATAATACTGAATTCCCTTCATAACATTCTCAAATCTTTATTTCAGAATATTGTCAAGAAACCAAACGTAATTGGTGCCTTGGACATGGGTGGAGCCAGTACACAGATAACATTTATTGACAACTCCCCAAATAATTGGACAGAAACCATCAAGTTGAAACTTTATGGGAATTCATATTCCATTTACAGTCATAGTTATTTGTGTTATGGTAAATCTCAAGCGGAATACCGATTTTTAGCAGAATTGATAGAGGTAAATAGTTATGTCAACAAATTGAATGCTTATTTCCTCTGGTAATAAAGATTGAGAATTTTACTACGAACATTTCGAATCCTTGCATGTCAGAAACGGAGTCAATTACATATGGAGCAAAAGATATTTTTAATGTACCATGTGTCATGGGGAAATTTGCATTAGATCATTACGGCCATGAAGTAATTCCTCCTTCGGATTGGTTGCAGGTAAATTTTCCGATAATGTTGCTGGTAATGTCAAATTGAAATTGGAAATTTTAATTTGTTGAACGTTTTTGACGAGCATATACTTCATGACTAAAGTTTATAACTGGGGCTTTTGACGAATATATTCGCTTCGTACAAATGTCACTGGTTTAATAATTATAGTGAGTGACTTCAGTAGATTATACGAAACGTTTAGAAATAGCAACATACAATTTAGATGTAATAAGTATTGCAATTTTAATTGGATCCACATATTCAGATGTACACCTGTTTGCATTGGATATACGCTTCATATAATACAGGTTGGTGTGCAAAACTAATGAATTATTTATAATTTCCCAGTTAAACTTTTATCTGTTGTTTCTTAAAAATAAAAATTTAAAATCCGTTTATTCATGGAACATTTAAAAAATTAATTTTTCTATCACATTAATTGATTTTATTTATTGCAACCTTAAAACTCAACATATGTAAGTTTATGTGTTTCTAAAATATAAACTTATTTGTTTTGCATTCACGTTTTTGATATTTTTTATAATTTAACTACATGCATGCAGGGCCGGCGCTAGAGTATTTGGCGCCCTAGGCGTACTAAATATACGGCGCCTCTAGTTAAGAAACAAACTCAATGATGCCTCAATAAATAAAACAAGTAAATGAAAATAAAATAACTGAATTTCATTTATTCATTCAACAAAAATATATAAAAATAAAGAACTATTTAAAATTAAATTTTTATTGCTTTGAGTTTAGCAAAATCTTCAAGCAGCAACTTCGTGTCTATATATCCCGCGATTTCGTGTTCAATCGACGCCATTGCTAATCCCACAAGCCGTTCTTGTGACATTGTAGATCTAATATATGTTTTGATCTGCTTAAGCTTCGAAAAGCTTCGTTCACCGCTTGCTACCGAAATTGGTAGCGTTAGTAAAATTCGCAAAGCGACGAATATATTTGGAACGCTGTCCACTATATTAGTTTTACAAATATAATTAAGTACATCTTCCGTTAATAAGTTTTTCGGAAAATGTCTTGCTACATATATTAATTCGTTTTTTAAATCTGTACCATCAATATCTTTAGAATCATCGTACCGTAAAAAAATTTCAAGTTTAAGACAATCCTCTAATATTTTCGTCGACGAAATATTTTGCAAATTGTGTATGTTGTATAGGAATCCAAATGTGGAATTTATCATAGCGACAGGTATTGCGATCGCATCAAAATTTTATACCCGAAACTTTTGCATAGATGCGACCAGGTCGCTTTTCATTGGATTCCTCCCAGAACTATTTGGCGCCCTAGGCAGCTGCCGACGTCGCCTATGCCCAAAACCGGGCTTGCATACATGTTTATTAATAATAAAATGTAACATGCATAATTTACATGATCTCAGATCGACTTTTTACGCTGAGTACAATGAACTAAAACTATATTTGGAAATATTAATTATTTCATTTCAAATTTGAAAACTTTGAAAATGTCTAACTTCTAAAAATTATATATGATTTTACAGAGAATTTTTTACATAGCCTAATAACCTAAAAATATTTTGAAAATATCTTTGATAGTTTTTAAAAATATTTCTGATGTACGTCAAAGAAATGAGAATTTGACTATCTGTAATTTCAAAATATTTTACATGTAACCTTGGAGAATATTTAATTTTGTGTCAAACAACTAAAATTACTATGAAAACTATCGAATAAAATTACTAAAAAATCAAAATTTTTGAATATCGATATTCAGAAACAAATTCAGACATCGGTTTTTGGAATTTTTTTTTTCTCTTTGGAATTCAAAATATTAAAATTTTTATTTCTGATTTATTTATTATTTAATACTAATTCAATGTTAATTTTCAAAGATATAATTTAAAAATAAAATTTCTTTATTAAAATTTAGTAAATGGAGACTCAATTATTGATTGAATCTAAAGTTTGAGAACCAGTTATTAATATTAAAAAAAAATTATTTTATAAAATTTTTCCTTCAGTTATTTGTCAAAAGTTAATATTTTTAAAGTTTTTTCTTACAAATTAACCCCAGTGTATAATTTTCTTATGTTTACAAACTAGTAAAAACCCATGCAATAAAGGTTTACATACGTATTTATATATATTATCTTTAATGTGAAATTCATAGAATTTTCAAAGTTAAAACAATGTCAATACATGCAATGATCGTAATGAACATTGGGACACTTACATATAGATTGCAATAATTGCATATAACGTATTTCATATCCTTTCATTTTGTAGATAAATCAAAATATAACTTTTAAAGGAACAAGTAATTATACATATTGCAACTCAACAGTTCAGCATTTATTCAACAAGAGTAGATGCGCATTTGGATCGTGTCCTTTTAATGGAGTCTACCAACCACCAATCTCTGGGAAATTTGGGGTAATTTTACTTTTAGAAATAAAAATTAATGTAATATGTAAAATGCTAGACAATGAAGCTGAAAAAGAAATTGAACTTAATACTTATAATTTGTCAGTAAAATATATAGTATTAAATAAATTAAATCGTTGTTTTGAAAATGAAAATTGAAAGAAAAAATTATAAGTTAAATATGAAGTTAAATTGTTTTTTCATTTTAATTTTCTTAAAATCTTTTTAAAAATACTATTTGAAATGATTGATTTTGTTTATATTATTGACATTTGTTACACAGTTATGATTTAATTAGTAGTTATTATTTTTGAAAGAATATTTTTCTATGCATTTTTTATTTTCATATTGACTATATGTTACCAGGGCCAGCGTTAGAGTATTTGGCGCCCTAGGCGAACTAAAAATATGGCGCCTCTAGTTAAGAAACAAACTCAATAATGCCTCAATAAATAAAACAAGTAAATGAAAATAAAATAATTCACGAAGTATTTTAATCCATTCCAATCCTTTTTAAGATTGTATATGCCATTTTGGGATTGTTTTTTTTAATTTTTGCTATTAACTGTTTTTTGTCGCTTTTCATTGGATTCCTCCCAGAACTATTTGGCGCCCTATGCAGCTGCCGACGTCGCCTATGCCTAAAACCGGGCCTGTATGTTACTGATTATTTTTAAACAGAATTCTTTGGCACTGTCATTTTAAGTTAAATAAGTAAAATAAACATTGATTTATAATCTGAATGAAGGTAAATGAAATTCTAAAGGATAAAACATGTCAAATGTGAAAAATTTGAGACAGTTTTACAGAGTTGTATTAAATTTTTAATTATAAAAAAATAATAGTGATCTATTTATTACTAGCCCAATGGCTCATTATTACAGAAGTAAACTCAGAATTTTTGTTTTTCAATTAAGAATTTCAATTGAAAAGCAATTATTTGAGAATGTTCTATTTCTTCAAATTAAAAGTTCTGAAAATTGAAATGAGAAATCTGGGGAAAGTATATAAAGATATACCATTTCTTGATTGATCAGAATAAGTAGAAAGTGAAATATGATAACACTTTTTGATAAAATTCATGTCATGAAAACATGTCTAATTATATTTTAAACGAGTTAAAATTTAGTTTTTATAAGAATATTCTGTGAAAAAATAAAAGATCTCGTTTTATATATTTAAATATCGAAATGCAGTAATCTTTCTTTATGTGTGAGGATCCAGTAAAAGGCCATGGACAACGTTTTAAATGTCGATGATGCCTGTCAATGCAAGTCTTCTTCAACCATTTTATTTATTAAATTACAATTTAAAGTTCTCTAGTTTTTATGAATATTAAATTCACTGAGGTGTCGTTATTATTATCTGGTCATAACTCTGATTACATTATTTTAAGTTGCTTTAATATAATATGATATAGAATAATATAGATTTTAGTTTACAAATTTAACAAAAATAGTTATTTCAACTAACTGATGCAGTGGCGTACTTAGGATAAATGGCGCCTATGGCTAACACCAATATTTCGCCACTCTTAGACGATAGGTTACTTACGTTTTATTTTCTAAAAAACTACTTTAGAATTAGGTAAAAAAATCACACAAGTTAAATCTATTAACACTTTATTACATATTTATATTTCTTGCTTTAGCTGACACAAATTGTTTAATTATATTATCAAAGTCAATTTCTTCTGTCATTTCTCGTTTTATGCTAAGTAAAGCAAGATCAAATAATCGACTTTGGCACATCGAGGCTCTTTCTACGCGACGGGGATTCCACGTATTCCGAACGGCTTTAGCACAGAACACAACACACGCTACTATTCTGCATTTATTTTTTTCAAATACAAAATCACATTTGTAGTGAGAAAGAGAGCTAGAGGCATAGAGGACATGGAGAAACAAACGAAAAACGAATGCGTGCTTTTTTATACGCAGTTTTTTAATACCCATATTTATATCTATAAAACTATTTTTTTATTTTCATTTTGGTTAGGCGCTTTTTCATTCCCCTTCAGTTGGCGCCCATGGCACGTGCCATGCCTGCCATACCCTAGTTACGCCACTGAACTGATGACACTCATAACATTTAAACTATAATATTGTCAAATAGGAGTTTGGAACGCCTATAATTTTCATATCATTTATATTATCTTTAAAAAGCTATTTTTCAAAAAAATCTCGACATTTTTAATGCATAAAATGATATTGCTTTGTTGTGAATTACTTCAAGAATATTTTATTATAATTTTACTGATTGTTTTATTAATAAATTTAAATTCTTTCCTTTGCAGGCTTTCTCAGCATACAATTTAATTAAAACAATTTTAAATGAGAAAAACGAAAATTTGGATTTTGAAAAATATAAAACCAGAATGAAAAACCTATGCAATTCCAAATACAATAGCACTGTATTAATATTTTCTTTTTCTCAGAATTATGTTTTGTGAATTTAGTTTGTTTTAAATGGCGAGGACAAGTGGACTAAATGGAGATGCTTTGATATTGTATTTATGATTCAAATGTTAATTAATTTGGGATTTAATGAATCAAATTGGAGCAACATAGAATTTATAGATAAAGTAATATTTATTTTAGACAGTTTTTTTTAGTAAATTACTTCATATTTATTTAATTATATTAATAATTATAATAAAAATAATAATACTGTTATTGGTACAAAAGTGGTCAGCAGAGTAAGAAATAACAAACGAAACACAACAAATATAGTGGAGTCAGATTCTCAGAATCAGACTCAGTGGCGTGTGGTCACGTCTGACTTTTTCCGTGTTTTCGAATACAAAATTTGTAAAAAAATGTAAAACCGGGATAATAAACCGTCCCTAAGACATTTTTCGGGACAGAGTACCTTTAATCGGAACTATACCCGAAAACCGGGACGTCTGGTCACCCTAACTGTAATAAATGTTATTAAAAACGTGTGTGTTGTTTTTATCATCCACTATCACTCATGCAGAAATATAAACATACAGTAAATAAAATACTGTATTTTGTATAAGTCGCTGTTTTGTATTAGTCGTACTTGCCCACTTGTCATTAAATAAAAAAAAGTAGTGATTTGTGTGCCGGAAAATACGGTTTTATTTTTCTTGGAAAGTAATGTGGCAAGCAAAAAAGGCTCTTGAGTTATTAATCATGTTTTGGTAATTTTTATTTGAAATTAATATTAAGCATCATTAAGTAATGAAATTTGCATATTTAAATTTTTTCATACTATAAAAATATAAATTAAAAGACAACAACAGAGGGCAAGTATTAAATTTTTTCTCATTCAGTACTCTAGTATGTACTCAATGACTCTTCGATCAATTTACACAATTTCCAATTTGAATTTGCTATTAGCAGACAGTTTGTAGGACACTTTCACATCACGCTTTGTAACAATGCTTCAATGTATACTAAACAAAAAATTATGTATACCTTTGTCATTTTGGTTGATATGGATAAAACTGGATTATTTGCACATCGGTCTCATAGATTCGATAAGTATTTTTGAATGCATTGAATAGTGTACATATTTTCTGCTTACATCAAATTAAATTTGAAGCCATCTCTAGTTTTCTGCATTCTTTACGTCATATTTTTCCTTTGTGTTAAATATAAACTAAAAGGAGCTCCATTTAAATTGAGTGTATTTTTTTTCTTCTATAATGCAATTTGTGTTATATTTCAGATTGGTGATGCTAATGTTGGATGGGGTCTTGGATTTATTTTTGACAAAACGTCTATTCTTCCTAAAGAACAACATTTTCTTCCGATTGAAAACTATTTATTCGGAATTCTCCTAGCGGTCCTATTGGTTATTATGTGTTTTGCCGTTGCCTTTACTTATTTCTTTTGTGTAACAAATAGACAAAAAGGGTTGTTTATAAACCATCCTAATTTAATCGAGGAAGAGAAATTGCTCACGTAACTGTTATAAATGGGAAATATCTGTAATGAATACTTTCTAGTATACTAAATTTCTATTTGTAAATACTTTGATAAAAATAAATATTGTCTTTATAAAAATTAAATTAATACGCTATGTCAGCCAACTTTTGTGTGGTAATTATTGCTGGGTTCAATTAGGTAAAAAATATAAACGATTTTTGTCGTTGCATTGGTTTTATATCTTCCAGGAGCAACATAACTTTTAATTTATCTCGATAATACCTGTCACTGAGTGACATTGATACTGTATCAACAGGTTTAGAGTTTAAATAAGGGTGAGTTACTTTCTTTAATCCCTGTGATACTCTTTACCCACTTCCATAGCATTATTAATATATCTCCATATATATCTTCTGTCTCTCACTATTAGGTTTCCTTGTGTTCTATCTATTTGTTTCTCTTTTTTATGGATTATTATTAGCTGGCATTTGGGGATAATTCCAATGTTTTTGTTTTCTTTTTGCAATCTCCGTCATTTTCATCTCAGGTACCTGTTGAGATATTCATTTTTGTTTGCTTTTTTATTTTCCATAATTTTCAAATGGTTCGTCCGTTATGTTGGCCAAGCTGTAGAGATAAAGCGATTTCATTTTGTTGATTATTGTTTGTTTCTTCTTATACTTTTTAATTAATGTAGACCTTGTCGTATTTCATTGTTTGATTTTTGTGACATTTCCTAATCATTTTTTAATTTTTTTCTTATTCCACTTTTCAGAGTTGTTCATTTCCCACTCATTTTTTTCACTTTAATAATTGCTTAATTTTATTATTTAGGTATCCTCAACAAATTGAGAAATGTTTTAAAATTTCACGTTTCATTTTAAGAATAACAGTATTTGTATATATTTATAATTTAAATGACCAAAATATTACTTATGTTGATATATCTAACGAAATAGACGGGCTATATGAAACCTATGATTATTAGTTTGTTTGTGATATGGTGATGTCGGATATTATAAAATTTATGTGTGGTAGTGACAGCTTTTTTGCTTTAATTTTTATCTAAAGCAGTGTTTCTCAAGCTTTTTATAACCATCGCCCCATTAAGACAAAATTTGATTTGCCACCGCCCCCTAAAGATTATTTAATTGTATAATATACAAAATGTATTACATGTAAATAAATTTTAATGTTACAGAACAATTGCTACCGGATTGCTCCAATAGCGTTATTTAACAGAAACTTGTTACAACTTGATTGCCTATGGCATGCGGGCTATCCTACGAAATCTATGTTAAGTATTTTAAGTTTTTATACCATCATACAGGGTAGAAATATAAAGTAAATGAAATTACAAATCTACCATCGTCCTCTTAACCCAGGTCAACGCCCCCCCCCCATTTTTCTGGGCCCTTTAACGCCCCTTCTAGGTCTGAAACGCCCTCAAGGGGACGTTATCGCTCACTTTGAGAAAGACTTATCTAAAGGTATTTTACTAATGATAATAAACAGGTAGTTGAAAAATTTATTAAGAATTCTAAAGATTCAAGTATGTAATTTTTTAATAATTATTTTGGGGTTATGTATACACTAGAGCCTCGAGTTGCGTTTTTCCAACTTTCGTCCTTTCGAGTTACGCCACAAAAATTTTGATAACCTAATTTTGAGTTGCGTTGCTAATTTTCGAAATGCGTTGAAAAAAAGTTTTAAAATAAAATTTAATCAAAAAATAGCATAACGTCTATATTCAAAAATTAAAATTTAAACCGAAACTAGAACGCCATAATTTATTTTTAAATGCATCTGCAAATAATATAATTTTTTATTCAGTATTTATTAGTATAAAAGTTTAGTTCTTAGTTGTTTGTATAACTTATAACGTTTAAGTGTTTCTTAGTTTTTTAATAATAATTTTTTTAAATTTAAAAAAATCAATTACAATATGTATTACATTTTGTTTATTGTTTTTTATTATTTTTTGGGTTTATAATTGATTTTTTGAAATGTTTTTATTGCCCTATTGTAGAATAGGGTTATGAATCGTAAACGATCGTCAGATGAAAAAGGTAAAAAATCTACAAAAAGAAATAAAAAAGTAATATCTTTGGACGTAAAACATGATATTTTACGTTTCCAATCGGGAGAAAAAGCGGTTTTAATTGGTAGAGCTCTCGGGCTAGCTCCAACAACAGTAAGAACTATCTGCAATCGCGATGCAAAACAAATCAATACATTACATGAAGCAGTAACAGATTCCCAATTAAAAAGTACTGTTATAAATCGAAATGCATTAATAGTTAAAATGGAATCACTACTTTTAATTTGGATTGAACATAAAACTCAAAAAAGTATGCCGCTGAGCAAAATGGTTATTCAAGCCAAAGCTAAATCTATTTACGATGATCTGCAAGAAATACTTCCAATATCGAATAAAGCAATTTATGAACAATTTAACCTATTTTTTATTTAAATATGTAGCAATATAACTAATTTTTTTTTAAAAAACATGGATTTAACATTATATCGGAACCTATTATATAAAAACAGGTACAAATGTATACAAAATTAAAATTCGAATTGCGCTGTTTCGAGATGCGTCGCGATTTATTTGTTGGATGATTTGGGTAGACCCATCACCACATTTATCCTGAACAAATACTACAAAGCAGGGCCTGGCAAGTACAGAGTGAACATATATGCCGAGGAACGGGCATAAAATAAATAAATCCTCAAGATGCAGAATCCCAAATCAATGTCAATTCCCAATATACAGAATCCCAACAGAACAATCAATTCCCCATGCCAAATCAATATTCGAATCCATTCCCTGTGTATCGAACAATTATTAATTTTTAAACAAAACCGTAAACAATTGTTATTATTTAATTGATGAACAACAATCATTTATTGGTGTTGATATTTATTTTATATTTGTAAACAATTTTTAAAAACAGTATTATTTTAGTAACAATTTGATGTGGAAATTTAAGTTGATATTTATTTTATATTTGTAAATAACTTTTAAACAGTAAAAATTTAATGTGGATATCTAATTTTTATTAATTGATGTTGGTAGCTAATATATTTATTATCATTTTTTTGATATTTTTAAATCAATAAACAAATTAAAAAGAAATCAATGTTTAAATAAATAAGACCAAATTTTCAACCATTAAATAAATAAAAATTATTTCCTTCTGGTATTAAATAAATAAGGCCGAATTTTAAACTTAAAAAAGAAATCAATGTTTAAATAAATAAAACCAAATTTTTAAATAAATAAAATAAATTATTAAATAAATAAAAAACCTTTTTGCTGATAAGATATTTCAGTATAAATACTGGAGTATTTTTCAGTCAAATCGCCCTTAAAATTTTAACCGAAAAAGAAGCGGTCTGAAAAAGGAAATCTTTTTAAGACCTTAAATTCGAACAGATAAAGTTCCACACGATTTTTTGCACGCACTTATATAACACGCACCTACACACATTTTAACAGTTACACAACAATCATAAAATTTTCAATTGTTATTAAATAAATTGTGTTTATCAAACGAAGTTGAATTTGATTTAGAAAGAAAGTGTATACTTGGTAAATTTTTATTAATAAATTTTTATATATATCTGATCTGTCTTTTGATATAAGAAACCAGTGCAAGTTGAGACTCACTAAAATCGAGACCTCAACATATTGTAACGCATTAACGACGCAACTAGAGGCTCTAGTGTATTAACAAAATTTTAATAAATAGAAAAATTGTGAAAATAAAATAATTAATTTTTAAAAATCAATATTTTAAGGTGAAAAAGGTATGTGTCGATGGCAATTGACGAGACGAGTACGAAAATAGTAATATAAAATTGATTTGGGAGCCCTAGAAAAAGTTATTAAGAAAATACAAATTAATTAATTAAAATGATGAAAACAAATAAATTAAATTAGGGTGAAATTTTACAATTTCAATACATTTAATTATCAAGGGAACTAATGTGAATTTCGCTGGCGATTTCTCCCGGGAACCGCTGAAGTGGTCAAAAGATAAAACAAATTACTCCATTAATTCCCCGGGAGCACAATCAAAATTTCACTCAATTACATTTGTTGTTAAGGAGATATTCCTGTATAAAGGAATATCGAATCAACAGCTTTGCCACTAATTTGAGACGCAAATTTAAACAACAAAAAGTTATAAAATTAATTTAGAAACGGTACGAGTTTTGTGAGATTGAAAAATGACAACCGTATAAAGAGAAACGAGACAGAAAAGTAGTCAAACTTGGTTCAAGGATATTTTTAGAAATTTAGTATATTATAGATTAAAGTCAGCTTTCCATAGGGATCCTGCTACTAATAATTGATATTGAAAGTGTGAATCGTTGTGCAATTGTTGGTATTAATAAAGATTTCTCTGTGTTGAGTTATTTCAGTGATATTTAAAGAGCAAGTGGAGTCAGAGCAAACGGTTCTTGCCGAATCATTTAAAATATCAACGTAACAATTATTTGGAATGTGTAATGTGTGAAAACTTGTGATAAGATCGTTGAATCCAAAAATTAATATACTGTGAGCATGTCTGTTAGAATTTTTTTCAATTTTTTGGGCGATAATTTGAGTACTTGTAGATTGTTTTTGTAATTTTTAAATATTTTGAATGGTTAATTTATTAGTCTAAATAATTTTGTGCCATTTCCTATTCATTTTTCAATTTCTTTCTCTTATTCCACTTTTCAGTGGAATTTTGTTTTTAAACCAGATAATTAAAATAAGTTTTAATTGAAAAAATATTTAATTAGTTAAATATAATTAAAAAGAATGTAAATAATATAATTTCATGATTTATTTTTAATTCATAACTACAGAAATTGTTTTTTCAGGAATTTTAAATAATCCCTTTGTCTTAAAATACTCTTGTGGACAGGGTTAGTGATTTTGTGGCAATTTAGGCGATAAAATTTAAGTAAAATCATATAGTTATTTCATTGCATGTGAGGAAAGTAAAGACATTAAGGGCACAAATCAAATAGTTGTGTTTTTTGAGGAATTATTGGAATTAGTATAAATCCACTGCACTACTACAGAACAAAGTAAATTTAATTTTGCTTAAAAATTTTTGACTATCTTTCACCAAGAATTGTTGAATCATTTCGCGACGTGAAGGATGTCAGTTTTAATAACCGAAAATCAAAACATTGACTTGTTTTCTGATTCAGTTTGATTGTAAAATTTATTTTTCAGATGCAAATAGTAAGGTGACCAACTATACTCATTTACTGAGTTTTGTACTTTTTTTTCGCAAACCGTACTCTTTTCAAATCATGTACTCTGAAAGTCTCATTTGTATAATTTTATACTTATTTGTATTTCGAAAACATTTTTTTAGATTATTTTATTTCAATTTTATTAATTAAATATTTAAAATTATTTTGACAGTGATTTGAATTTCACGCGGCATATTGCTTGCTGTTTCCGGCACAATTGAGAGGCTGTATTATGTACCCTGAGAGATAGATAGATACTATAGACCTCTTTTTCTAACAACGTCAAAATTACATTTGTGAAAAGAGATAGATACATCTATCTCTCCAATATGCTGCTGTTGAAAAGATATTTTCACTAGGGTATGATTATTGGAGCAGTGAGAAGTCGCAACTTTCTGTAAAAACATTATCGGCCGCTTTAACAGTCAAATTTAATATGCAAAATGAAAGTTGTTCGGATGTGGCTACATTATTAGACGAACATCTTCATTTACCAAAAAAAATCCACTCCAAAGAAAAATATGTTTTTAAAAGAAAATATAATTTTTATCGTTTTTTCTTCTTTTTTTCACCTATAAAATACTTGCAAAGTGTACTCTTTTTGAACAAAAAATAGTTGGTCACCTTAAAATAGAGGTAATTGAGTTTGAATACCATTATTGTTTAATAACTAAATGATAGAGGCATTTTTTTAGAAGAATGTTGAAACATAAGTACCAAAACCAAATTAAAATAAAAGTTGACTTATTAAAACTAATAAATGAACATAAAAAATAATAGAAAATTAATAGAAAGCAAAAAAATAACAAAACTTATTAAAAATCAAAAAAACTCAAAAATTTATCAAATTTAATTTTGTAACAAAAAAATAAAATAATGAAACATTAAAATTAATTAAAAGATAACGCCAATAAAAACTTTTCGTACGATATATTTCGATAGCATAACTATCATCTTCAGGTACTCAAAACCAACTAAAAATATTATGAATTAAAATTTAATTTAAACAAATTATTTTTTATTAATTTAATTTTGTAATAAATAAATATTTATAAAATATATTCAAATAACTTTTAATTAATTTAAAAATTTCATTTATATTATAACTTTTTAAAAAAATCAATGTAATTTAAAATTTCTATTATTTTAATAATATTAAAAAAAGTTTTTTTTTAAAAAACAATACATTAACATGATTTAACATACGTAAACTATTTAAAAACATTCAAAACATTCGTAGTCAAAGACTTTGCACATTAATCTTTGAATCCAATGACCTTATCAACAATGCTTCACATATCACGCGTTCCCAATAATTATTAAAACTTTTCAACAAAATTCTAAAATCAGACATTCCTATTTCACTTTTACAGCCTCTATTGTGTTCACTAATATTGGTCAAACCCTTCAATCGACAATGCTCTAGAACTCGAGTACAGAGATGACGGGAAGTCTCTCCAATGTATGTGGCATTACACCCATTACATGTAAATTGATAAACGAGATCAGAACACAAATCAACCGGAGTTTTTGATTTATTAATAAACATATTGCGTACCTTACACGATTTAGAAACGATCTTATATTCTAAATTTCCCATCTGTTTAAATTAAATGTTAATTCATAATATTTTTAGTTGGTTTTGAGTACCTGAAGATGATAGTTATGCTATCGAAATATATCGTACGAAAAGTTTTTTATTGGTGTTATCATTTAATTAAATCGTTGCCAAATTTATTTAATTATTTATTAAAATTAATGTTTTAATAGAAAGAAAAATTCGAAAATAGCTAATAAAAACAACAAATAACCAAATTTATGAAAATATGGGGCACTATTCAGATTTAAAGGATGAGATTAAAGTTGAGATGACTGAATTTCAGTGGCGTAGCCAAGGAGGGGGGTTTGTCGACGTCAAGTGCCTAAAAGATCATTCACCTAAATAAGAAAAATACAAAAGACTCTTTTTTCCTTTATATTATTTACTGTAAATGTAATACTGTGACATCTCTATGTACTCTGTAGTCTGTACTCTCAGTACATCGTGATTATTTATTCTGTTAAATTTTATTTTGGTTATTTTTTTCTGATGTCCAATTCGTTATCTTCGTACTTTATGGAGTTAGCTAATGGCGTCATTATTTCGCGCCTTCAGCACCCTCAATCGTGTTGGACGTATAGGAGTTTTAGACTAAGGTATTACTCATCTCACCGATATGGCCTTCACCTTCAAGTTCTAGGGATATTTACCTAATACGTCGCATGATTTTAATAACCATTGCGTACCCATGACCGCGATCATTTTGGTGCTCTACGCCAATGGCCGAATGTCATTCGAGCAGGTGAGCGTCATTGCTAACACTACTCCTCGAAGAACATTCGTTTTCCCGGATCATTAGCTGCCGCTAGAAGGACTTACGCTTCCAATCACTACCTTTGCCCTGACTACGTTGAGAAAATCATGGAGAATGGTTATGTCCCAGTACTTATTTACTAAGTTTTTTACGATACCCATTGTCAATCTGTACCTCACCTCTCATGAAATAAAACTAATTAATGTTGTTTCAATAAAAAAGAAAAAGAACAAGGCAACACAAAGATTATAAATAAGTTATATTGAAAACGATGTCCATTGATAACATATTTTACAGAGACAAATTGTTCATATGAGCATTTTCAGACTGAACGAAAGAGGCCTGTTCTTCCCTTTAGTCTTCTTCGGCATCGATGTCGGTGGGTAGACATCATCTTTTGGCCCGCCGATACGGCGGGGGATTTGCCTGGTGGTTGCCCTCGCTACGGGTGGAGGGTCCGGCGATTTCAAATTGGGAGACACTATTAGGCGTTTCGCCCGTGAGGATGGCGATATCTTCAATGTCTAGCCTCAGCCGGTCGAGAGCTTGTACGACCCGGGGAGGTTCAGGATCCTCATCCACTAAATTTATGTGGATGGATCGGGGAGGTGACGGGAAGATAACCTGAGGAGCGTAACAAATGTCTGAATCAAGCCCCGGAAACTCGAATTCCTGATAAGGGGGCCGTAAGTCATCGATCCGAAATGAGGTTTCGGTGGGTTCCGCTTCTCGGATAAGCTCTTCTTCCCGGCGGCGTCGATCGCGATGTCGCCGGTTTCGATTTGGCCGATGACGAGCAGTATTGGCGACAGAGTTCGCCTCGACTTCCGCTGGCGGAGGGATGAGAGCTGATGGGGTTGGAGGAATTTCGGCGATAGGGAGATGATGGGCCGGAATGATATTTAGCTGGCTGGCCCGGACACTCCCAGGAACGTGAGACCAAAGCTCTACGTCCATGAATGCTCGACGGAGTGCGACTGATTACTCCCGGATTAACAGCCGTTGGCTGCGTGACTCGGCGATTAACTCATCACGAGCCTGAGTGAGCCTAAAAATCTTCTGTTTCAGCTCCCTCACGGTTTCTGGTGGGGCCCAGGTGCCTTTCACCCGTTCATATTTAGCCCGAAGTTCGTCATGTGTCCGTTTCAGCTCTTCATATTTGTGTCTGATGGCCACTATAGATGGAGGAAGTTGGGGAATCCTCGATAGGCTGTTTAGCTCCGAATTGATGTTGTTGTTCATTCTAAAGGAAAGAAAAAGAGCAAAATTAGAAACGGAGGTTACTGAGAGGTGGGGTAAATGGACGGAGTGGCACCCGGAGAGGGTTTGAGCGTTATATTATTGAGTTAACTCCTACTTTTATTATCTTCCCGTCTTGTCAACTATGTTTGATATACATCCCTCCTGATATTGCTACGTTTTTTATTCCCTAATAAACTCTACTCCAGTTATTAAATATTAAATGACAATACAGTTATTGAATGAAATTCCTTAATTAATGACTATACAAAATGATAATACTAAAGGAAAATCAGCCAATGTTAAACTAACTATTAGTATTACAGAAAATTTTACTAAACAAAGATTACTCATAATAATAATATTAAATGAAATTTATTAATTAGTAGACAGGATATTGATATTAACTAAATTCTATTAGTTAGCCATGGAATGGAATGATAGTGTTACAGGAGACTCATTAAATGTGTCGATTGAAATAATAATAAAAGTGACACTAAAAGACAGAAATAAAATTTCATTGATTAGATATTGAACGCACTTATTTACGGTGATTCTAAGTGTCTCGATTTGTCAGAAAAATTCGTAAATTTCGCTAAAGCACTGTTTGTCTATTGTTATCTATCGATTAACTTTTCAACGTTTTAGAAAAAATTATGCGTAGTGATTGTACGGATTGGTAATTCTGCACATTGGCGTATTATCATCATCGATCTACTAAATGTACCATGCAAATGCCATTCCAAGATTCAATACGACTACTGGGGTAAGTTTATTGATATTATGTGAAATCTGGACTCTTTTCGCGAAGGGAATAACTATTAATGGTTCCAGTAGATGACAAAATCAATCTCGTTCGGGGACATTCAAGTACGGAGACATGTGGTAAGTGGTTATATGATAATTGGTGAAGTTTATCTATCGTAATACTATCAGTGAAGGAGTTGACGGAGATCTTGCTAGGACAGTGTTTTGCCAGAACAAAAGTATGGATTTGTACTCCTCGTTGGCCATAGAAACTCAATTCGGAATTTTTGCTGCACTCCCATGCTACGGAATATTCTACTCGTGTGAAAGAAAGTTTTTGTATTGATTTGTAGTGTAATGTTTATTTCGTTGTAATGACATGTTTAGAATAAATCATATGATTTCCGTTTTTTAATCTACACTACTCCTAGTTGTAAAATAATAAAAAGATTTTACTAATTAACTGTCAACGTTAAATGCTTATCCCTTCTACCCGTTCTCTATTTATTGATTTGTCCGAGGTTTGAAAAATTATTTTCTTGATCAACCTGTGATCACATCTAATCTCCCCCTATCTGAAATTTTCGCTTTTCCCTGGATTTTAATTCGACTCGCTCCGGCCACTTTTCAGCAGCCGCCTCGAGTATACAACGGCGCCCTGCGTAGCGGTCCTGTGCATATTGCCAGACCCGACTGCGGACTGCCGAGGGGTTCACGAGGCATGACCCACGAGCTCAACTAAGGGTTTTCACCCACTAGCCGGCACGAGATCCATCCCATGAACCGTCTATTACGATACTGTAAGTATATATAAGTTTAAGGGCTCGAACTATAAATATATATATGATGTTATTAAACGAAACATTACGCTTCATAAGGTTTAATTAAAAGCAAATTTACATTATCATAATAAGAGAAAATTCATAAATAACACAGAAAATTCCTTACGTTTTTTCAAATTGGTGATTCGTTGTGAAAATCAAAATTTTTGGTGAAAAGCATAAGATTAAAAATAATGAAATTCATCACTGTATATATACTATTTTCATGCGTGTGTGCGACCAATAGGCGATTTTTCGCCATTTTTAGGGCTTTTTAATTATTTTATTACTTTAAAATTAATTTTATTATTTTTTGTATATTTTTCTTTATTTTTTGATATATAATTTATTTTATGTTTGGATTTTACTTTTATTACTATTTTCTTGTAATATTATTTTTAGCCCTTTTTATTTGTTTTCTGGTCGCCACTTCTGCCTATGTTTTTTCTAAACCTTATTTTGCAAGGTTTTGGCAGTTTATTTTATTTTTCATGTTTCTTTCTGCAGCTGTAGGCTTTCTAGTAATTTAATTAATTATTTGTTTTTATTTAATTTTTTTGTTATCTTTTTAATTTGTTTTAATTAATGTTTTTATTGATTTTTGATATCTTCTTGTGGTGCATGCTTATGTACAGTGATTCGTTCCATTACTCTCACTCTCTGTCTTTAATTTTTATTTTTTGTTTAAATTGTGGCTCTGAGCCCAACAATCGTCTAATATTAATAAATATTTCTCACCTTCAACCCCATTCATAAATTCCTGGATACGCCACTGCAGAATTTTACAAATATTTACCAGTTAGTTTTGAAAATACTCGAAAATTCTCATGTGAAATTCTTTCCATGTTTGGAAATACTTATTGGTGTGAGCAATCATTTTCACTTGCCAGATGTCAAGAAAAAAAAGATGTCAAGTCTTACGATAAAAACATTAATTTAACCGTTGTAATTGTTCTGTTTTATACAATTTTTCATAAGAACTTAAGTTTTTATTTATTTGGTCAACTTTAGGCTTTAAGTTTGACATGGCTGTATTAAATTGTTGGAATATTTCAACAATAAATTGAGAAACACAGCGATACTCAAACTCTAAATTTTTATATTTGAAATACAAAATTAACGAAGTTCTAAATTGTTTAATTTTAAAATAATTTAATAATAAATAAATTTCAAAAGTAAATAACGATGTTTATGTTATTCAAAAGTAATTTATGAAAATTGTGTTTTCAAAGTGTTTATAATTAATGATAAAAAAAATAATAATTTTGAATTATTTAGATCATTAATAAATAGAATTTCTTCACTTTCTAAGCTTTTAACAGTTTTCAGAACGTTTGTTTAACACGATTAATGTATTCTGCTCTTCTGGTAAAATTTTAATTACCTTCAAATTGGAAATATTTTCTCCAGACCAGAATTAGCGCTAATTATATTGTATTATAGTTAAATTATTATTGAAATATTAATATTTTGATAACTTTTCTAATTATATTCATTTAAAATGGCAGATAATGCTCTTAAATTTCAAAATTTACCAGAAGATATACTTTTTAATGTTTTATCATATTTATCAGCCAAAGATTTATGCCGATTGTCTTGTGCAAACAATCGGTTTTATGCAATAAGTAATGATGAGTATTTTTGGCGGCGGAAATTATTAGTCGATAGTAAATATTGGAAGTCTCTTGGGAGTGATGCAAATCCCGAATTGTACATATCAAGATATCCAAATCAAATGCCAAGCAAAGAAATTTATTTGCGATGTTGCCCTGACGTTCAGGACTATTTCATGATTTTCAATTCATTTTCTTTCAATGATGTTTTCATCCGACTCAAATCTCTTTTCTATAAAGTCGTACCTAAAATAGCATTAATCGGACCGGGACTGGAGTCAGACACGAGTTGTTTCGTGAAAAATATAATGCGCGACAGTTCAATCAATCCGTTGAAATTCGTGAAAATGTTTCCCGGTTATGCCGGTGGAATTGGATCGGGATTTACGTTCGAATTGAAAAACAGCAGCAATCCTTACAACAAACAGTTTGATTTGAGTATCATTTACTCGTCGACGGAAACCGAACGTACCGAATCTGTGAAAACGACAAATCGAATGCAGAACAATAAATTGTTCCAATCCTCCAGCTCAGACGTTTTGAAATTGACTTCTCAAGCCAGCGATTTCTTCCTGTCAATGGACGCGTTGGTTTACGTTGTCGACGCAAATGTCGAACGGTTGTCATTTTGGGAACTGGCGAAAATCGAATTGTACTCAATCACCCAGCACATGTGGGTGAAACCGCACATCCCGATTCTCGTGTTGTCATTGGCTCTCAATGAGTTCCAGCCGCGAAAATTTTCGTGCATTTCTGTAATCAAGTTTCTCGACATGAACAATCTCAACGGAAAATGGCAGGTTATCAATTCCACCGTCATGGATATGGCCAAGGTCGACGAAGCATTCAATTGGGTGCTTAATAATTGTAATAAGAAATAATCGATACAGATTAGATGTCATTGAATATATTTTTTGTTTCGGTTTTTTGTGTTTTACACCAAACCACAATAAATTGACCAACTTTCGTAAATTATCAGCAGTTGGACACAAATTAAGGTCTACTATAATAAATAATCAATTTTGCATATAGAAAAAATAAACACTTACTTGAAATAACGACAAAAATTAAGTGACAGTTTCCTAATAAAGTTAACTCAGTTGAGCTAATTTTTTTTATAAAATATTATTTAAGAAATTTTAATGCATTAAATTAATAAGAAATTTGAAAAATATTTAAGAATTTTTGAAGGAATTATTGGGTCAGCAGAAGGTGACCCTGAGGTTTGTTTTGTTGACTTGGAAACATAGCATAAAAAGAAGAGCACCAAGAAAACTTAAACTAAAAATACAACATAAAATAGACACCGTAAATAAAATAAAGTTCAGAAAGAAATTTACATAAAAATAGCATAATAATAAGTGAATTTGACTAAAAAATCGATAATTTAGAAAATCAGAAAAAAAAGTGAATTAAAATAAGATATTTTTAAAAGAAAAAATTCGACTTAAAGTATTTTAGAAATAAATTGTCCATCTATATGGAAAAAAATAATAAAAAATTAGATCTAAAAACTCAAAAAATGGCATGGTCAAATTTTGTTTAGTCGCATTAATACAAAAACACCAGGTCAATTCACTAGTAAAACTATATATATCGATTCAATTTAACAGATTTCAATCACTTTTTAACTGCCAATAGTCTAAATTCTGCAGACAATGGGACGCTCGAACTTTGAAGAAATCACGATAACAAGTAAAGTTATCAGTAAGTCTATTGCTTGGGGTGATGTCTGACAAAGTCTTTTGTTGTATGAAAGATAATATTAAATCAGTTGTAATCGTGAATGAAGATTATATTTTGAGCTATGTTAGAATTAATCAAATTTTATGTCGAAACAGCCATCACACATCATAAGAAATAAAAATCCACACATGTCAACGACCTGTTACGTTCCGTTTACCTGGCACAGCTCCGTGAACGTGAAATCCTTTTTGTGAGTACAGCGGACTGGAACGTAAACAAACGTTATAGCAGCGAACGGAAAGTCTATTGGCTTATTGCTGACTCGCGACGTTGATGAAATAAACCTAAATTTCGAAAGATTCCACAGCTCAAATTTCATACACCGGGTAGCTCAGTGAGTACCTAATAAAATTTAACATTGAAATAGAGGAAATCATAAGGTCAACGTAAAGGATTCGGGCATTGGGGCTACATCGAAATTGTTGCGATAGATAAAGCCTATGATCAAACGAAAGAAAAATTTTTATTGGATAAATATGCTGCGATTCCCAGAATTTCAACTTGACGTCTTATATAAAATAGAATACAAAGATCTTTTTTAAAATTTTATTTATTATGACACTGGTTATAAAAAAATAAAAACAATCACCCTGTACAAATAAATCTGTTATGTGTAAATGATTAATCTGTGATGTGATCAAATACAGCTTGTTCATCAAGGATATTTTCTCTAGCTATGTTCTAATTTATGTTGTAATATCAGCTACTGAATTTACAACTTTACAAAGAATATGATTCTATGAGTGATTTGACTAAGAAACACTGGGGTTTATATAGTTATTTTTTGTGGTTCTTCATATCGAGTAGTAATGATCTTCAAATGTCAATAACGTTTATTTTTAATAAACAATTTTGTATTTTTAAAAGTTCAGAAAACAAATTATATTTTTAGAGTTATCCTTATTCCCAGCATTCCTGAGGTTTTAAATGTAAGAGTTGATGCCTACATATTATAAGTTGATGTCTTATATAATTTGAATCATCATTTGTTTTGTTAATTACAATAATTAAATTTTTTGATTTTTTTTGTTTAAATTGATGTATTTTATATTATTATTATTATTATTTTATCATATTATAATTTTTTTATTAATATTCCTAATATAAATTAATACTTTTCCTATTGTATGTTATTATTGTGATTATTGTTGGGCAAAAACTAAGGTTTTAAAACTTTTTTTTATCTAGCACGACATCCAATAAATTTTGGGGCGCGCAAAGTCCAAATGGACGAAAAATCATCAAATATAGACTATTTAACATTAAATAATACAAAAAGTTTAAAAAAAGTTGAAAAAATGCAAAAAATATGTAATAAATATATAAAAACATTTAAAAAGAATTGAAACACATTGAAAATTAACAAAATTAACCAATTTCATCACATTGGCTCCAAATTCATTGAAGACGCTTATATCCTAGAACATAACTATGAGAATTAAGCCTGAAATATAATTAGAAACATTAATTAAAAAGAATCACGAAAATCTGTAAATCAGGAGAAAAGTGATGAAATATGGTAAAAACGTGTAAGCGTTTTGTTTTACCGCATCAAAAAAATGCGTGTAAAACTCCCAATAAAAGTCTATGCCAGATCGATATAAATTAAGGCTATTTTTCAAAAAGCATTCGAAATTTTAAAAGAATTGTGCTAACTTTCCATTTTTTATTTTAATTTTAATTTATATATATATAATCTAATGTTAAATTTTAGTGAAATTCCATTGAATTTATTTTTTTTATTATGCAAAAATTTTAATAGGTCTTAAGAAATACCCGTCAAAACATCAGAACCTGCTGAAGAAAGTAATCAATCAGAAACCAAGAAACTCAAGGCATCAGTGAGACGAATACCCAAGTGACAGAATATTGAACTCATGATTAACAATGAACTAATAATCCTTAAACTATTAACTATTCTTTATGTGTGATCATAACCGGACTGTAGGTCCTCTTTCACTTCATCTTGTAAACCATATATTTATGTATACTGTATGATTATTTTTATGCATGTGGGTTTTGAGGTCACGACTCTGTAGCTCGTAGACCCAATTGAATGGAAAATGTAAACTCTGTATAATTCATAGCTTAGATCTTTTAAAAATTGTGGGTCGCAATTTTACGGGCCCGGAGTGTTTTATGTTGGGCCAGCACACAAATAGCCTTGAGAATTGTTTAAATGCATTAGTAATACAGCACGAAAACCCAGCACCAAGATAACTTAAAATGTAACATATAACACCAACTAAACATTTTAAAATCTGAGAGAATATAAATAAATATAAAATCAAAAAACATAAAAGTAAAATAAAATAAATACAAAATGCATCAAGAACCGTACGAAATCTACATAAAAAATAACATAATAACAAGAAAATTTGACCGTAAAATGACCATTTATATAAAAGTAAAATTTAATGAATTTAATGAATGAAAATAAAATATTTTTGGCTGAATAAATTTAATTAAAAATGTTAAAAATAAATTGCCAATTTAAATTAAGAAATTAATAAAAATTTAATTTAGATAACACAAATAATTTCAAGGTCGAATTTTGCTTAATCGCAATAAAATTAACACGCAAGGTTAAGGCCAAATTGTAGGTATATATACTGACGTGTTTTCACAAATTACTAACTACACAACTACTTGGCAGTATTATTTCTAACTTGATTAGAATATCAATTTTTCCGTCTCACTTAGAGACTGGTTGTATTAGTGTGCGCTATAGCACTTGTTGATTGGAATTTTAATGGATTATGCTACGAAATTTTAATGGATTATGCTACGAATTTTAATGGATTATGCTACGAAATTTTAATGGATTATGCTACGAATTTTTAATGGATTATGCTACGAATTTTAATGGATTATGCTACGAATTTTTAATGAATTATGTTACGAATTTTTAATGGATTATGCTATGAATTGTTAATGGATTATGCTACGAATTTTTAATGAATTATGTTAATAATTTTTAATGGATTTTGCTACGAATTTTCAATATATGATGAATTATGGATTATTAATTTCTATTATATGTTTACAAATTTCCGACAATTATTTCATGCATTCGAGACTTTTACCCAATGGATCTGGTAATTTCGGCCCACAGCCAAACACATAACGCAAGATAGAAAAATAAAACATACTATCGTAAATCGTGTAAGTGCGTGTACAATCGCCAATGATTTCGTGCCCGATAAGGCTCCGGCGTGAGAACGCAGGAGCTGGAACGTCAATATTATCCGTATATAGGGGAAATTGGAAGGTAAAGGAGTAGTCCATTGGCTGCTCCTTCATCATCCGTTTCCTGTAAAATTGACATAAATTTTTAACAACAATGGGCTCAAAATATCTAACACCGAGTAGTCCAGTGGACACTCATTAAATATAATATGAACATACATAGAACTCAAGGACAAAGAGAGGGAAAGGGTAGCGGGGAAAATAGCGAAATCGTTGCAACAGTTAAAATGAATAGCCATCGGAAAAAGATTAATCCGAAAGACCAAAATCATGAAAAATAATGTTTTAAAATAATATGTAAGAATTAAATAAACTATGTTGAATTGAAACAGAAAATATGGGCAGAACATTGCTCAAATTTTCCGAATCAATTAAAATACTTATCGAAAATAGTACAATAAAAGTAAAATGCGGCTCAACTGTTGGTATAAGAGTATTATGAAACTGTAAAATAAGGGCAGAATGCTGCTCAAATTTTCCGAATTAACTCAAATACTTAACAAAAAGAGTAAAGTAAAAATGGAGCGCGTAAAATAAGGGCTGGACGCTGCTCAAACTTTCCGAATTGATGAAAATACTTATAGAAAATAGTAAAACAAAAGTGAAATGTTGTTCGATTGTTAGTATAATATTCTCTTGAAACCACAAAATGAGGGCGGAACGCTGCTCAAAGTTTTTCGAATTAATTAAAATACTTATCGAAAATGGTAAAGTAAAATGAAATGTTGTTCAAATGTTAGTGTAATATCCTTATAAAACCGAAAAATAAGGGCGGTACGCTGCAAAAATTTTCCGACTCAAGGAAAATACTTTGTTGAAAATTTTTATATAAGAAAAATATTTCTTAAAGCTGAGGAATAAGGACGAATCCCTACACAAAAATTTGTTAATAATATTGATAATGATTATAATAATAATAATAATAATAATAATAATAATAATAATAATAATAATAATAATAATAATAATAATAATAATAATAATAATAATAATAATAATAATGATAATAATAATAATAATCATGGTATTTGTAGTAATGATGATAATAATTATGATAATAATAATAGTAGTAATAATCATAGTAGTAATAACAATAAATATAATGGTAGTTATAGTAATAAAAATAATAATAAAGGTAATAGTAGTAACAATTAATAAAGGTAATACATATAATAGTAACAATGACAATACTAGTATCAATAACAGAGAACATTGTAGATTTAATAGGGATAAGGATAAGAGAGCTAGCGTGTGAATATTTAACATAACAAAGGGTGTACGGGCCATAGAATAATCATCAACACGGACAACGATAAGAAGGACTATGGGAATAGACATAAAGATAAAGGATATGAGAGTATAGGTTAACATTTGAAAGAGATAGGAGAATAATGGGACCTAAAAATCGAAATCGAGCACAGGCCTTCTATCGGCAGCTCGTTGGACCCACGGATCTGTCGGTCAATTATAGCATTAGTAATAGCGCTCACTTTTTGCGAACGATCTACCCACTCGAACACAGTTCCAACCTTGCTTAGCAACGGGTGCCGAGTGGTAAGCGAAAGAAATATTTGTATGGGGTTGTCTGGGTAACAACCATATAGTTTCTAAATATCAAAATACCCACTAGCCCACCATTATTATTAATCGTTATGTTGGGCCACAACGTAAACGGCCTTGAAGAATGTTTAAATGGATCAGAAACACACACGCAAATACAACATGCAATTTAAATAAACCTACTGAAACACCAATTAAACCATATAAAATCTGAGAAATAAAAGAATTAAATATAAAATAATAAACATAAAAATAAATTAAAATATTAACAAAATGCACCAAGATTCGCACGATACCTATACAAATATAACAAGAAAACACAACAAATTCGACGAAATTGAAAAAATCAATTAAAGTTCATTAAAATGAAATTTAAATCGAAAATTTTGAATTAGTAATAATTCAATAAAAATTCGAAATAAAAAATTATAAAAATAAATCGAAAAATAATAAAAATAAATAATAGAATTTGCTAGAAAATAACAAGGTCGAATTTTGTTTTACTGCATCAAATCTTACACGTCATAAAATTAGGTATATATACTGATCCATTTTCACATTTAACTTAACCATTTTTCAAACCATTTTGAAAATTTAACCATTTTGAAAATCGTTAAAACCGTTTCGAAGTTTAAGTATTTTTAGCACTATTTTGAAAATTGTTTTGAAAATCTAAACTGTTTGAAATTATTGTGAGAATCCGAATTTTTTAGGTGAGAAATATTTTGGTTGGAGCCCTCTTTCCACGTCACGTTCGTAACATCTCTGTAGAGCTCTGCTTGACGGCGACGTGGGGAGAGAGGCATTTATGCTTTCTGTTATGATATTTTATGCTATTGTTTGAAAATATTTGGAATGGTTATGAAGGGTAATTCTGTTATTTTGTCCTAATTAATAAATATTATTAATATACATAAATTGTTTGATATATATTTTTCATAAACTAAATTGAAATGTCGAAATTTTTCCGGCCCACAGCCGACACATCACGCAAGATAGTAAAATCAACATAGTGCAGATGCATGTAAGAGCGTGGAAAATCGCCAATGATATGCACCCGTGAAGACTCGGCGTTGAGAAACGCAGGGGTCGTAACGTCAATATTATCCCTATAGCTGAAGCGAGAAATAAGGGAGAAGTCTCCGACTCCTTCCTCGTTTCTCACTTCTGTAAAATCGACCTAAAATTATGTTACACATGGCTCAAAATCATCACATCGAGTAGTCCAGTGGGCACTCAGTAAATATAATATAAACACAAAATGCGCCTAAGGTCTATTAAAGGGAAAGGGTACGGGGATAAATTAAATTGAATTCGTTGATATGACTGATTCCGGGTTAATGTTTTGAAATCATTAAACTTATTACTAAAAGAAAATTAAATTCTTATAAATTAGACAAACCTATTACTAACGTAAACTAATTTCATAATTTGAATTAAATGAAGTAAAACTTATTGCTAGAAGTAAATTAACTAATATTTTGGAGTAAATTAGCTAAAATTTATTGTTAAAGGTAAATTAAATGGTGTAATTATAAACGTATAAATTGTTTAAATTATTAAATCATATTTCTAAAGGTAAATTAAACAATCTCATTTCTAAAAGTGAATTAAAGTAGTTCTCTAAAAGTAAATTAATGAAACTTATTTCTAAAGGTAAATTAGATCAATCAAACGTTTCATTCAACAGTAAATTGAATGAATAAATCTTGTATCTACAAGTAAATTAAACTGATAAATCTTATTCCTAAATGTAAATTGAATTGATAAATTATATTACTAGAAGTAACTTAAACTTATGTTTGAGATAGATTAGGTGAAACGCATTACTAAAGTAAATCAATGCATATTGTGAAACGAGTTAAGTAAAACTCATCACTAAAAGTAAATTAAATACGTAGATGAATTAAATTAGTTGAAATTACCGGTGAATTGATCGAAAATCATTGAGTAAAGTAGTCATGGGTTAAAATAAACTAATCCTCTGAATTAGCATAAGGTAATTCAATTTCTAAAGGTAAGGCAACTATAGATAAAACTAAGCAAGCCACTGATTCAATTAAGGTAACAGCAGAATAAATTATGGAATAAGAATCTATTAATTTGAAATAAAACTCAACCCACGGATAAGTTATTGAGTGAAGCTGAACTAATGAAAAGTATAAGGTTAGAATGACATAAATTATAAATCGACCCTTCATTCAAAGGTAAACCAAATAAATAAATTGCTGAGAAGGGATTAATGTAGCTAAACCAATCAACACGAAATTCATAAGAGTCGTTGACGTAAGAGAAAGCTAGCAGTATAATACTATTCAAAAATTTGTTAAGAACCTGATCATAATAATGTCTCACACCCGTAAAGTTCACAAAACCTGCATCACTCAAATACTTATGTAAATTCCAAATACAATTCACATTAAATTCGTAGGCGAAAAATGACGTAACAATATAATAAAAGCCCAATGCGAATTCGAAGCGAAACGTTAATAATTTCAGAATACCATAAGGAAATCAAAGACACTGGTTTTTTCTAAAATTAAACAATAAAATATTTAAATATGAATAACAGATGTATCTGAAATATTCCAAATTTGCCTCATCGCCACGCACGACCATAGTAGATGCCACAATATAATATCAGACAGTAGTTAATTAAGAACCAAAGTTATCCGAATTAGTAAACCAGTCGACCGGAAATTGTAAGTCCAAATCTTAGTAAGTTAATGCCAGCCGAGAATTAGAAGTTTCCGTCGACAATAAACGTACCGGATAAACAGAGCGAAGGTCATTCACTAACGCATTCGCATTAGATAACGGATGTAGACGCCTACGCTAGTGAGATAACCTAGGGCGAAGGCCAGTTAGGTATTGTAGTACAATTCGAAACACAACGGATGTAGAAACGGAAACCCAAGTTAAGGTAAATCTTACCAAAGGCCGTGATGCCGCTGTCATCCGACTAGTAAATACAAATCGATAAACATCACTACGGATATAGACACGCTAAAGTCCCTGTATCGCCTATCTATATCGTAAGTTGGCAAAGCGGTAAATTATCGCGTGCAACGTCAACTCGTAGAACGTAAACAATTTTAACTGATATTATGTATTTAATAGGTATTGAACCCACCCCGATAATGGTAAGCCTTGCTCCTATTAAAATTTAGAATCAATTGATAATAAATGTTATTCAATATTAGGTATCCCGTGATTTCTAAATGAAATTTAAATAAATAGCACCACCATACGCGCGGCAAACTCTGGTTTGACGAACATTAATACCGGTAAATTTGTAGGTACAGACTCCCTCATTGCTATCGCAGTAGAATTTCCTAACGCCTCGCAATTAGGGCAACCACTAAAATAGAAGTGCCGTGACGAAGACGTGGTAAATTACATAGCTTCAGAGACGCACCACCCATTAAATCCACGAAAGATGGTACGGATAGTTAGCATTCGATAAGTTTAACTGGTGATAGACCCAACGATAATAACAACCTGGTCGATAGTGAGTTTAGTATACAATCTAAGTGAAATATTCAAATGAATTGTTTTTCATTCCCATATGCCAATAACTGATTTTGGTTTGTTTTCAGAATATGCCGCTCGAATGGACCAACACCCGAATGCCCGACGAACAATGCCGGAAGGACTCACACCCAACCCCAGAAGTGTTCAATAAGATTCGACAGCGGTGGCCGTACCCCACTATCTGGAGGGTACTGGGCCTAAACAGCGACCCATGCGGACTCGCCGGACAACAATACCCGGCAGCAGAGACGTATATGAATGCGCGAGAACTCCTCACCCAATGGGAACGGGTGCAGGAACAAGTGGACCTACAGGTGGTCAAGGCGAGGATGTATCTCGCCAACGTAGAAGATGACATCCTCGCCGGGCGAATCGCAGAAGCATACCCACCTCGCCCAGTCCGAGATACCCGACGCCCATACCCGGTGGTTCCTCCGAGAAAGAGCCGAAGGAAGTCATTTCCGAAAAAATTAGAAACTCCAGAGACCCTAACGATTCATATGAACTAGTTTGATGTTTGTTATTAGTGAAATAGAAATGTTCTTTACCCTGTCTTTGCGTTTGATCATTTGTTTAAGAATATTCGTTTCAATCGATGTGTTTGCGATAATGATAAAAATAACTTGTATAAATTATTAACGTTAGATTTAACGAACTTATCCATTATAGTTATGGCCACTAACCAAATATTACAAGCGGAATTAGATCGCGCGCGGAGCACAAATGCGGATCTTCTCCATCAAATACTCCAGCTGACAAGAGAGGTCCAACAGATCAAAGCGACTTGGTCGGACCCGAAAAGAGTCAAAATGTTATACCACCGAATATCTGCAGCACAGAAAGGTTGGGCCGAAGAGCGACAGCTCAATCAGAGCCTGCGCACCCAGATACGAGGATTAGAAGTGGCCCTAGCTGTTTGTCGGGAGGGGGAAGCGGTCACCTACCCGCTCATATTCGCCCCGACCCAGAGGGTGCAGAAGGACCCTCCACCAGTAGAGCAGTCCTCAACTCAACCAATAAATCGTCGGCCGGGACGCAAAGAATGTGCTCGACGCCGAGCTGCTCAGCAATCAAAACCGTCTCATTAACTGTTGATAATTCACATCTCTGTCTATTTAAATAAAATAGTTGTGCTTACGGTTACAGTGCTTCTTAAAAGGTGCTTACACGTAGATATTATTATGAGTACCCGCGTCGCAACTTTAAGTCATCTCTCCACATTCGCTCGTGAATTTACTTCCACAGGGACAGAGCTAAGCGAGCACAGGTCTTCTATCGACCGCTCGTGAACCCGAGGGTTGTCCGAGCAATTATAGTACTAGCACATGGTACTCAATTTTTGCGGGCAATCCACCACTTGAACACATTACCAACGTTGCTTAGCAACGGGTGCCAAGTGGCGATTAGCATCATTTTGTATGGCGTTACCAGGGTCACCATGAGGATAAGCAAATAACTAAACCCTGTAACCCACCAGTTATCATATGCCAATTATTAACTATCTGATCGTCAAACTACATGCATGTAAGAAATCAAAATTAAATTTTCATCAACTAGTCTAGAACTAGTACTTCGGGGTGGGAGGTACCCGTAGTGAATGGTAGTTCGCCGGGTCAGATCTACTCTCCAAGAACCTCAACATCAAACCATCAGTATAGAGCGAATGATCATGAGGAAGGATAAAATATCACACAAAAATAAAAGAAGAATATATTATTACTAATAACCAGAAAGAACAAATACCAAAGTAAATGTATTGAAAAGAAAGAGAATCATAGTAACTAACTGCCACTCAAAAATTATCAATAAAGCGTACAATGAATATGAATCTAACGAAAGAAAAGAAAATAACAATAGAAAAGAGTTTATCAAGTAATATGAATGAAAATGAATTCTTTAAACATAATAATTCATATATTTATTACAATTAAAAGAAATATTATTTTTCATCATTCATTAAAGTTTAAAAATAATTATTTATATATTTTTTGCAGTTTTTAGTTTTAGATCAAGGAACTATGTGAGAAAAGAATAATTTGAATTTGAATAAAAGATTTTCTTTTTATTTTATTTATTATTAGTATTATGTTGTCTACAAATTCAAAAAATGAAAGCCTTAGTGTTGATAAAAGAAGCATTGATCGCTACCATCGAATCCCAAATCAGAAATCGTAAATTATATAAAGACTTACTTAATCACAAAGAAAATTCTTGATAAATTTTATTTTATTTTTTTTATTATATCAATTATATATTTCCCGAGTGAATATAAATAATCATATAAAACATCTGCTAATTAAAGAATAAAAAAACTAAATTTTTTTTATTTTTATGATAGAAAAGGTTGAACCGCTACAGCCAACTCCAGAGCCGAAGATTTACAAATAAGAAAGGAGACTCTACATGGTAGAAAACTACTTGTGGTGTGAAAAATATTATTTTAATGTGGGATTTTATAATGGATGGGGTGCGAATATCATATTTTGGATAATATTTTCGATTAAAACAACATTATTAAGACCCTGTACATATGTTATTTAATTTATATCCCTCAATATTACTGTTGAAACAAACAACCTAAGATTCCCCAGAGTACAAAGCGATCCAAGATCGATCATGCGTTTGTAGTTTGCCAGATTACAAAGTTCACTGGTCGGAAGTAGGAGGAAACATTCGGGAAGGTATTTAATGTTTTGTTTTACCAGTATAGCCAAGAGCCTGTTCTTTTTTAATAAGTGTCTTGATCTTTGTCTCTTTAGTTGATGGAGTGTTTTATTTAGGAAATGGAGATATGACGGTAGGTAAATAAATAAATTCAACTTGGTTAAAAATTGTTCACCCTATAATGGTGATAATTTAAATTAATAGTTTACCCTAAGAGTACCAATAACTAAAAAGAGGGATGTAAAACGTAAGAAGTTAATATTAATAATAATTTTTTTTCAAATAAGCCAACTTACATTCTCACTGGTTAATGAATTCCGTGAACTTCAGGAAAAAATAAAGAAATTACATAGATAACGACTCCAACAACAACAAGACTTGTTGACGCCACATGGTTTCAGCGCACCAAATTCAAGGAAATATTTCTCAAGCTCCAAGTAGTGCAAGAAGGACTTAAGATGGAGTGGCAAAGGAACCAGACTCAAAGTACCCAGAATACGCCTGAACTACCGAATCTTGTGCATGTTTGACATTTTCATGATCGTTTGTATTAAACTTTCTTATGTATTTAGTCAATATATGAGTAGTAAAATACAATTCAAACCTGTAGTTGGATAACATCGTCAATCTAGATGAGACGAACCTTAAAGGGCACATCAAACACTGACATGGAAAATAAAGGAATAATCAAACGAAGAAGTCGAGAGCGGGGCTTCCATTGGTCTCTCGCTTAACCTAGAGTAGTCTTAGTGCTGGGCCAAGACACGAGTTTGTTTAAATGAATCGGTAATACACACGCAAATACAACATGCAGATTAAAAATCGGACCCATAAAACACCAACTAACCATGCTAAAATATGAGAAAGAAAACAATTAAATATAAAATCAAGAAAAACAAAAGTAAAATAAAATAATAACAAAGTGCAACAAGATCCGCACGAAATAAACATAAAAATAACATGAGAACATGAAAATTTGACCGAAATTTGACAATTTAACAAAAAATTTGAAAATGCATAAAAATGGAACAAAAATTAAATAATTTGAATTGGAAACAATTCAATTAAAAAATTAAAAACAAAATTGTCAAACTAAATTACAAAAATAATAAAATTAAGATTAGAATATACTAGAAAATCACAAGGTCAAATTTTGTTTTACTTAATCAAATTTAACACGCAAGGTTAGAGTCGTACAATAGGTATATATACCGATTCATTTTCACATAATTTTAATCAGTTTTCTGAAATCAGTTTTTGCAAACTTGAAGTAGTTAAAACTCGAAGTAGTTTCTGATAACTCAGTATCAATCAGTGAAAGAAATTTTCAATGTGAGTGGAGAGATGTTTTTGAAAACTTTCTCCACGTCGTCCCCAAACAACCTCATATGAGCTCTGTTTGAGGTGTCGGCGTGGGGAAAGGTTGGAATGTGAATTATGAAACAATGAATGACAAACACTATTTCAACCGATGTATATATTATTCAATAAAAGTTTTATAAATAACCTCTTGTCGAAATTTTTCCGGCCCACAGCCGACACATCACCGCATGAAAGCAAACTATACATACCCCTATCGAATCGTGTAAGTGCGGTGTAAGTCCGCGAATGATTCGCGCCCGTGAAGGCTACGGCGTGAGAACGCAGTAGCTTAAACGTAAAATCATCATTCCGTATAGGGGAAATGGGTTGAAGAGGGAATAGTCTTTTGGCTGTTTCATCATCACTCATTTCCCATAAACTTGACCTAAAATTTCTGTAACAAACGTCTAAAAATCAAAAAACACCGAGTAGTCCAGTGGGAACTCATTAATCTGTAATATAAACATAAATGCGCCCAGGATCAACTAAAGGAGAAGGTGACGGGGAAATAAAAAAAATTCAAATAGTTGCTGTGACTTCTAAACAATTCAAGGATTCTAGTATGATAATAAACTGCAACCGAATTTTCTTTAATTGTTTTACTTTAATCGCTATTTGAAAGTAATATAAAAGATTTTGAATGTAGTTTAATAAAACTTAGGAAAAAATCCGATTACGTATCATTTTAACTAATATAGAAATCTAAAGATTTTAGCCTTTGCTTGGATCTGTGAACCCGAATAGTCTTTTGACATTCAATTTAACCCCAGCCAATCGAGGAATAGTGATATCCAAGTTGTGAGGCACAAATACTAGAGATGATATATAGAATATTAATTATTACGTTAATCCTCAAATCTCGGATAACTAAATAAACTAGATCCTATAACCCCGGCGACAAAAAATCTATTAAGTAACTATAAAAATTTCGCCCGAAGACCCATATTCGCACAACTACCCAAAATGGAAAGAATGACCCTTAAATAAAACTCATGGCAGTCTCTAACATGTAAAATGATTTAATCAAATAAATTAATCATATTCGAACAATCATCTTAAATGTCTTTAGAAAAATCGGGTCAATAATTAAATAAACTACATAGTTACACGAGTAAATTATATTACCAGTAATACTATAATCGAAATATGAATCAACCACCTCCCAAAACTCTTATTTACGTTCAATTTAAAATAAACGACAATCGAAATTAGTAGTGGGATACCGACCCTCTAGCACAAAGGGCCTCTAGCTAAAATACCCCCCCGGCAAAAATTTTTTTTTTCAAAGCTTAAAAGTACAAATTTTTAGAACAAAGACAATGACTATTCCAAGGTCATTTAAACAAAGACCATGACTCATTCAAGGTCATTGGATGACTCATCATATATTTCAAGGTCATTTAAACAAAGACCATGAATCATCAAAATTTTCTCAAGGTCATTGGATGAGTCATCAAAATTTCTCAAGGTCATTCAAAAGTAAGTTAAGGTCTTTCAAAATTTTTCAAGGTCATATTATTTTTTAAACATTTTTTAATTTTAATTGACTACTTATAAAAATAAGTAGTATTTATTTTGTAAATTTATTTTATTATTATTATTATTTTTATTATTATTATTTATTATTATTATTATTATTTTATTATTATTATTATTATTATTATTATTATTATTATTATTATTATTATTATTAATTATTATTATTATATTATTATTAGTAAAAATATTATTATTAGTATTATATTATTATTAATTATAATTATTATTATTATTATTATTAGTATTATTTATTATTATTATTTTTATTTTTATAATTATTTTATTATTTTATTATTATTTTTTATTATTATTTTATTATTATTTTTATTATTTTTTTATTTTTTTTTTTTATTATTATTTTTTATTTTATTTTATAATATTTTATTATTATTTTATTATTATAATTATTTTTTATTATTATTTTTATTATTATTATTAATATTTTTATTATTATTATTATTATTATTAATATTCTTATTATTATTTTTATTTTTATTATTATTATAAATATTATTATTATTATTGTTATTTTTATTAAAAGTATTAATTTTATTATTATTATTATAAATATTATTATTTTTATTATTATTATTATTATTATTAATAGTATTATTTTATTATTATTATTATTATTATTATTATTAATATTATTATTATTAATATTATTATTATTATTATTATTATTATTATTATTATTATTATTATTATAAATATTCTTATTCTTATTTTTATTATTTATAATATTATTATTATTGTTATTATTATTATTATTACTATTATTATTATAATTATTATTATTATTATTAATATTTTTATTTTTATTTTTATTATTATTAATAGTATTAAATTTATTATTATTATTATAAATATTATTATTTTTATTATTATTATTATTATTATTTTTATTATTATTATTATTTTTATTATATTTTTCAAGGTCATTGGATGACTCATCATATTTTTTCAAGGTCACTCAAAAATTCTCAAGGTTATAGTATTTTCAAACATTTTTAAATATAAATTTACATCTTATTTTTATAAGTAGTATAAATTTTGTAAATTTGTTTTATTAATAATATTATTATTATTTTATTATTATTACTATTATTATTATTATTATTATTATTATTATTATTATTATTATTATTATTATTATTAAAATTTTTATTATTCTTATTATTATTAATAGTATTAATTTTATTATTATTATTATAAATATTATTATTTTTTTTATCATTATTATTATTTATAATATTATTTTATTATTATTATTTATATTATTATTATTATTATTATTATTATTATTAATATTATTATTATTATTATCATTGTTGTCAAAGTCATTGTATGAGTGTTCATATTTTTTCAAGGTCATTCAATACTTTACAAGGTCATAGTATTTTTAAACATTTTTTAATTTAAATTTGATAATTATTTTTATAATTATTGTTTTAAATATCATTATTTTATTATGATTATTATTTAACTGTTATTGTTACAAGGTAATATAATTTACTACTTATTTTTATAAGTAATGTTTTAATATTTTTTAATTTTAATTTTATTGTTATCATAATTTTCTTAAGGTCATGGTATTTTTAAACATTTCTTATTATAAATTTACTACTTATTTTTATAAGTATTGTTTTAAATATTATTATTTTATTATTATTATTATTATTATTATTTTTACTAATGTTATTACAATGTAATATAATTTACTACTTATTTTTATAAGTAATGTTTTAATATTTTTTAAATTTAATTTTATTATTATTATTTTCAAGTTCATTGGATGAGTTATTATATTTTTCAAGGTCATATTTAAGTAGGCCAAGGTCATAATATTTCTAAACATTTTTAATTTTAATATACTACTTATTTTTATAAGTAGTGTTTTAATGTTTTTTAATTTTTATTCTATTATTATTATTATTATTATCACTAAAATTATGATTACAAGTTTTTATTATTATAATTTTCATTTTTATTTTATATAAATTTTCAACAAAGTATCTAAAATTATATTGAATAGAAAAAGTTTGTTCAATTGTGGTTCATAGTAGATAGGGATAGAAAAATTGTAAATGTTTGTAAAAAGTTTAAGAAAAATTCTATATTTTTAAGAAAATATGTGCAAATAAATATCAAAACTAATTATGTCTCAAATGTGTGTGGTAAACCATCGATATGTTACAGTGTTTATGGAAAAACTTTAATGAAAATATGTGTTATTTTTCAAAATTTTATGAAATATTTATTTTATGGCTAATAATGTGTATATGTTAAATGATAAAAATAGTTCAATATTTATGTAAAGTTTGAGATTGTTAAGAAAAATGTAAATAATTTATGATACACACGTGTTTTTTGATTGAAATATGGGTGTTTGTTTTACCGATATAAGAAAAACTATGGACAATTTTTAAGAAAATACACGTAATTTATGATTATCATGGGATTAGAATTTGATTAAAGTTGTGAGAAAGTTGTTAAATTTGAGACCTTAAAATAAGACCTTCAGCAAATTGGTAAGAAAATAGTAGTTATTGAGTAATACTTATTAAAATTACCAAAGTTTTATAATTTTTGACAAGTCTTGATAGATCTTTAATAAAATTTGTTAGTACTTTGAATAAGAATTAAAAAAAAGTTTCAACACAGTAGCAAATTGTAAAGAAAATAGTACTTATCAGTTAATTAAATTAACTAAGTTGTAAAATAATTGAAAAAATTTGTTAGATTTTTTAAAATTTTAAGATTGTTAGGTAATTGTTCTAGGTACTTGTTGAATGAAAATTAATGTATTTTATCAACAGCTCATAGTTTTTAATCGTACAATTTCTCTTCATTCCTGGAAATAATCGTAAATATTTAAATTATTCAGAAAATTGTTAATAACAACATAAGTAATGGGTAACATAAATTTTTTAAATACAAATCAATTTTAGTTTTTAATTAAATTACAAATATAATAATAAAATCAAATAAATACTTGAATACATGAATCGAACAATTTCTTAGAACTGAACACGTATCGTATATTTTATTCAGATTCCAATAATATCATTAAAATTAACCAAAATCTTATTGTTATATTTTGATAACCCTTAAGTCAATGAAAATGTATCGATTTCACTAAGTATCCATCTTTTGACATTGATATCCAACCGAATAAATCACCCTAAAAATATCATAAATTCCCCCTCTTGACCTATCGTTTCCCCCTAAAATAATATAAAATTTACTCTCAACCAATCATTTCTCTTTAAATGACAATAATCTCAGCTATATTCATTATTTTCATAAAAATCACCGACTTATATCGATATTCAACCGAATAAATTTCTTGAAATCCCCTTAAAATAAAATTCATCTCTTCACCAATCTTTTCCCATCAAATAACAATTGTTCCAACCATATTCATTATTTTTCATAAAAATCCCAATTTAGATAATATTTACCCTTTAAATAACAATATTTAATCAACTCACCCCCTTAAAAATGACAACAAACCTGTTCTTAATCGAATATTTTCACTAAAATAAATTCCACTCTTGACCAATCTTTTCCCATCAAATAACATTTTCCCCTACTTTGCCATATTCATTATTTTTTATAAAAGTCACCTATTAAATAACGATACTTAACCAACTCAACCCCTTAAAAATATCAACAAATCTGTTCTTAATCGATTATTTTCACTTAAAAGATCATAAATTCTCTTCTTAGCCAATTGTTTCCCCTTAAAATAAAATTTACTCTCAACCAATCATTTCTCTTTAAACGACAATATTCCAAACTATATTCAATATTTTTCATAAAAATCACCGACATATCAATATTCAACCGAATAAATTTCTTGAAATCCCCTTAAAATAAAATTCCTCTCTTGACCAATCAAATTACCTTAAGATTATCATAAATTCTCCTCTTAACCAATCATTTCTCTTTAAATGACAATAATCCCGGCTATATTCATTATTTTCATAAAAATCACCGATTTATATCGATTTTCAACCGAATAAATTTCTTGAAATCGCCTTACAATAGAATTCATCTCTTAACCAAAATTTTCCATTGAAATAACATCCCCCCCCCACTGCACCAATAATATACATATTTTTTAAAAATCTACAAGGTAAAATTTCTTTAGAAATCTATGTTTAACCGACTCTACTCCTTAAAAATCCATCATTCGAATCATATTTACTATATGTATTCAACCAATCAAATTCCCTTAAAATTATCATAAAAATCTGAATTTTACCAATAAAAATAAATTTTCTTTAAAGTATTACAAAATTGTTATCGATACCCATCATTTTCCATCGAAAATCACCACAATTTTGTTCTGGCAACAATTTCAAGCAATTAAAAAATTCATCAAAAATGACTTAAATCGAATAAAATCTATGTTTTCCACATAAATTAAATTATTGTAAAATCACAAAATATATATCATATTGCTCATTAAAATTAATCAGTAAATCAAGTATAAATTCAATAAAAATTACCAGTCAACCATTAGAGATAATTCAATGATTTGCATAAGTATACTGATAACCACACTGAGCATCCCCTTAAAAATCTCTAAATTATACTACTTTTGTGATTGATATCCATGAAATCAATATTAGAATTGAAAATGAAAGTAATTATTGACCCCTTTTTTTACACTGTAAAATCAATTAACATTTTAGGTTTCACTAAAATATTTTTAAAAATTAACTGATTTAATCAACTATTTAAATAGAACATAAAATTATAATTAAAATATCATTTACTATTCAAAATCTATCAGTCAAATTGGATTCTAATTGGTAAATAATTATCTTAAATAGATGTTTCATAAACATTTTGATCCTAAATTTAACTTTTATTTAAAATAATCCTAAAATCAAGTCAAATCTAATAAATTAAGAAGAAATTAATTGTTTCTAAAATTATAGATTTACCCTAATTTCTTCAATAATTTCATTAAAAACATAATCAAACCCTAAATCCATTAAAATTCAAAAGAAAACCATAAAATTCACAAAGATGATTAAAATTTAATTAAATAAATACCTCGTAAAACTAAATATTACTTAAATTATCATAAAAAAGGATATTGCAAAAATGTAAATTAATTAAATAATAAATAAATAGTTTATTAGTTATGTGGGAAACCCGAGCCGCGTGAAAATATAATGATACTAACCCTTCCTCAATGATCTGAAAAGACATTTACTTGACGATATTAAATTAGTTGAACATACAAAAAGTCAAAAAGTTTCCTGGTCAAATTTTTTTTTGGCGAAAATAATTCAAAATCATTTTATTTTTAGATAATTAAATTATTTTCTTTGCGAAAGTTGTATCAAAAACAGAAACAATAAATATTAGCGATCAAATGAAAATGTATTCAAAATATTTTGAAATATATTTCAAACCAGAAAAAAGGACATTTTAAAATGATAAATATCAAGGAGGAATAATAACTCAGTCCAATGAGTGATATAAAATTTACTAAAAATTGTGTACCAAAACGAGAATTAGGCGTACCAAAGAGACAATTGTCAGTGAGGTTACCTGCCTTAGAGTTTGAAAGAGAAGTACAAAAACGTGCAGCAAATTGTGTAATTATTTAGTGTATTCAACTCAAATAAATTTATACTGTTGGATATTTTTGTTGTTGTTGATTTATAAATGGCGGAGCAATTCAGAAACCGTTTTGATCGATTAACTAAATTTGACAGAATAAAGTTTCGCTCTAAAAACTTATAAACGTTGGAATCATTAGAAATTCTATTCGCAAGTCAACCTTCCGTTGAATAATTTTATAATAATAATAATAATATAATAATAAAAAAAACAATAATATTAATAAAAATATTATTAATAATAATAATAATAATAATAATAATAATAATAATAATAATAATAATAATATTTAGAACAATAAAAATAAAAATAATTATAATAATTAAAATCATAATGATAAAATAAATAATAATAATAATAATAATAATAATAATAATAGTAATAATAATAATAATAATAAAAATAATAACATTTATAATAATAATAAAAAAATAATACTATTAATAATTATAAGAATAATAAAATATTAAAAATGATAATAAAAATAATAATAATAATAATAATAATAATAATAATAAAAATAATACTATTAATAATAATAATATTAATAATAAAAATATAAATAATAAAAATAATAATAAAAATATAATTAATAATAATAATTATATTAATAATAATAATAATAATAAAAATATTAAAAATAGAAATAATAATAATAAAATAAATAAAAAAATAAAAATAAAAATATTAATAATAATAATAAATATAATAATAATAAAATTAATAATAATATTAATAATAATAATAATAATAATAATAATAATAATAATAGTAAAAATAATAATAATAATAAAAATAATAATAATAATAATAATAATAAAAATATAATTAATAATAATAATAAAAAATAATAATATTAACAATATATATATTAATAATAATAATAATTATTAAAATATTAATAATAATAATAAAAATAATAATAATAAAATTAATAATAATAATAATAATAATAATAATAATAATAGTAATAATAATAATAAAAATAACAATAAAAATAATAACAAAAAGAATACTATTAAAAATAATAATCATAATAATAAAAATAATAAAAATAATAATATTTATAATGATAATAATAAAAATAATATTATTAATAATAATAAGAATAAAAAAATATTAAAAATGATAATAATAATAAAAATATTAATAATAATAATAATAATAATAATAATAACAGTAATAATAATAATAAAAATAACAATAATAATAATAATATAATAATCATAAAAAGAATACTATTAATAATAATAATAATAAAGAAAATTGCTTCTTTCCAATTTGAAAAACCTTTTGTTTATAAAAGGTATGTGGATGATATTTTTCTTATATTTGAAAACCAGAAACATATAGAACCGTTTTTGCATTTTATGAACAGTTTACATAAAAACATTGTATTCACATGTGAAACGGAGAGAAAGTCATAAATTGCGTTTTTGGATTTGTTAATTCAACGCAAAGATAAACAGTATGAGACAGAGATTTATAGAAAACCAACTGATACTGGTCTTTATACTTCTCCAGAAAGCTTTTGTGAATTTAAGTATAAGAGAAATATGGTGAAAGGATTGATTTATCGTTCATGGGCTTTATCTTCTACTTTTGGTAATTCGGTAAAAAGTGTTGATAAATTGGTTGATTTGTTGATAAAGAATGGATATTCTAAATCATTTTTATTGTTGATGATAAAAGAAACTGTTGATAAATTGATTAAAAATCCTAAGGATCCATGTTGTGGAAAGTCTGAATGTAATTTGTCGGATGGGTGTGAATTGAGTGTTGATCTGGGTGATTGTAAAAATGGATATAAAAAAATTGAGCCTAAATATGTGTTAGTATTGCCGTACTCTGAAGGCTTTACAAATTATAAGAGGAAGTTGGGTAAACTGATAGGAAATTTAGAGTATAAGATCGTCTCTAATTCGTGTAAGGTACGCAATATGTTTATTAATAAATCAAAAACTCCGGTTGGATTGTGTTCTGATCTCGTTTATCAATTTACATGTAATGGGTGTAACGCCACATACATTGGAGAGACTTCCCGTCATCTCTGTACTCGAGTTCTAGAGCATTGTCGATTGAAGGGTTTGACCAATATTAGTGAACACAATAGAGGCTGTAAAAGTGATATCGGAATGTCTGATTTTAGAATTTTGTTGAGAAGTTTTAATAGTTATTGGGAACGAGTGATATGTGAAGCATTGCTGATAAGGTCATTGGATCCAAAGATTAATGTGCAGAGTGCTGTGACTACGAATGTTTTGAATGTTTTTAAATAGTTTACGTATGTTAAATCATGTTTGTTTTTTTAATATTATTAAAATAATTGAAAATTTTAAATTACATTAATTTTTAAAAATTAGAATATAAGTAAAAAATTTAAAATTTAAAATTAATTTAAAATATATTTTTAAAAATATTTATTTATTAAAAAATTAAATTAATAAAAAATAATTTGTTTAAATTAAATGTTAATTCATAATATTTTTAGTTGGTTTTGAGTACCTGAAGATGATAGCTGTGCTATCGAAATATATCGTACGAAAGGTTTTTTATTGGCGTTATCGTTTAATTAAATCGTTGCCAAATTTATTTATTTATTTATTAATAATAAAAATAATAATATTTATAATAATAATAATAATAAAAAAAATACTATTAATAATAATAAGAATAATAAAATATTAAAAATGATAATAATAATAAAAATATTAATAATAATAATAATAATAATAATAATAATAATAATAATAATAATAATAGTAATAATAATAATAAAAATAACAATAATAATAATAATATAATAAAATTAAAAAGAATACTATTAATAATAATAATAATAATAATAATAAAAATAATTATATTTATAATAATAATAATAAAAATAATACTATTAATAATTATAAGAATAATAAAATATTAAAAATGATAATAATAATAAAAATATTAATAATAATAATAATAATAATGATAAAAATAACAATAAAAATAATAACAAAAAGAATACTATTAAAAATAATAATCATAATAAAAATATAATTAATAATAATAATTATATAAATAATAATAATAATAAAAATATTATTAATAATAATAATAATAATAAAAATATTAATAATAATAATAATAATAAAATAAATAATAAAATTAAAATAAAAATATTAATAATAATAATAAAAATAATAATAATAATTTAAATAATAATAATAAAATTAATAATAATAAAAAAATTAATATTTATAATAATAATAATAAAAATAATAATATTAATAATAATAAGAATAAAATAATATAAAAAATGATAATAATAAAAAAAATATTAATAATAATAATAATAATAAAAATAATAATAATAAAATAAATAATAAAATAAAATTAAAATATTAATAATAATAATAAAAATAATAATAATATTAATATTAATAATAATAATAATAATAATAATAATAATAATAATAAAATATTTTTCATGTAATAATTAAATAATAAAAAATAATAATAATATTAATAATAAAATTAATTTACAAAATTTATATTACTTATAAAAATAAGTAGTAAATTTATATTTAAAAATGTTTAAAAATACTATAATCTTGAGAATTTTTGAGTGACCTTGAAAAAATATGATGAGTCATCCAATGACCTTGACCTACTTTTGAATAATCTTGACCTACTTTTAAATGACATTGAAAAATTATGATGAAACATCCTATGACCTTGACAATAATAATAATAATAAAAATAATAATAATAATAATAGTAATAATAATAATAATAATAATAAAATAATAAAAATCATGATAATTAAAATAATAATATAGATAATAATAATAATAAAATAATACTATTAATAATAATAATAATAATAAAAATACTAATATTTATAATAATAATAAAAATAAAAATCATATTAAGAATATTAATAATAATAATTATAATAATAATAAAAATATTAATAATAATAATAATAATAAAAATATTAATAATAATAATAATAATAAAAACAAAAATTGTAATAATAATAATAATAATAATAATATTAAAAATATTAATAATAATAATAAGATTTTTAATAATAATAATAATAATAAGATTTTTAATAATAATAATAATAATAATAATAATAATAATAATATAATAAAATTAAAAAATGTTTAAAAATAATATGACCTTGAAATTTTTGAATGAGCTTGACCTACTTTTGAATGACTTTGAAAAATGTTGATGAGTTATCTGATGACCTTTAATGAGCCATGGTCTTTGTTTAAATCACCTTGAGAAAATTTGATGACTCATCCGATGACCTTGAATGAGTCATGGTCTTTGTTTAGATGACTTTGAGAAAATTTTGATGAGTCATGGTCTTTGTTTAAATGACCTTGAATGAGTCATTGTCTTTGTTCTAAAAAATTTGTAATTTTAAACTTAGAAAAAATTTTTCCCGGTGGGGTGGGTATTTGAGCTAGAGGGCCGGTATCCCACTACTGAAATTGTATTTTTTTCAAAATCAATGGAGATCAGATTGTTAAACATTCAAGGCTTCGGATCGACAGCAGCACCAGCATAGGGCATGTTATACCTAGAGGTTCCATAATAAAAATACCAGTAAAATAGATAACCTACCACAGGACATGAATAGATATTGTACCAGACAGCGATCATGAAAGTAGCATTAATTCAACGGGATCCGATAAATATCCAAATAAAATAAATCGAGTAAAGGCGACAGAATAAATATACACGATGTGACATTCGCAAAGGTCAATAGATAGAGAAATAAATGATGGATCGGCATGCTATCTCCATAAGATGAACAGGTATTGGCACGTGAGGCACACTAACAGACATTAGATAAGTAAAATCAACGAAGCATGCTTTCACAGTTGTATATATACTGGTTCGTATTTTGAAGGCAACCATTTTCTTGTATTAATGTATAGACATTCACTAAATATTGAAGTACTCACTAAGGAGCCAAGGAGAAAGAGAGTCGAGCGCCAAGAAGGTAATTTAACAAATTAATTTCATTATTAATTATTAGTCCCGAGTCTTAGCTACACCACCTAAATTGACGATCCATACATTAACTACTGACGACGCGGGTTGGGTCAAAAAATGCAATCGATGAGATATAAAAATTTGATTGTTTTCTTCTGGAAAAAATATATCGTGTCTCATACCACACTTTGCCTATCAGGATTAATTGAAAGTCATGCCAAATGTCAGAGATCACTTAAACCGCAAAATACGAGTCCAATACACCATCAGCTACTCAAATAAATTAAGTCACAGGCGCTAGTTTTCCTCTGTGACCAATTTTCGCAGCTACGCTAATCGAATAAACTAAAGTAACTTAACTAACTACAAGGAAACGATGGTTATTTGGTGCAACTATAATAAAAACGAAAAATTATTCCAATTACTGAATCAAGGAAGTATAATGTCATTAATAAATAATCATAATAAAATTTGGAATTGCATAAATGGTCTCTCCTGTAATAATGATGATAATATTTAACATATCGTAAGCTATCTTATATGTAATAATAATGATAATTTTGGAATCTTATTTCATATATAATGTTAATAATAATACTTCAAATCTTTTAAATGACCTCTTATGGGATAATAGTAATAATAATAATTGACCGATTACAAACTATTCCCTGTGAAACAATAACAATAATTTTGGAATTTCATAAATTGTCTCTTATTGGGACAACGATAATCACATATAGAATTCCCTAAATTGTCGCTTATGTAATAATAATAATAATATTTAGAATCTTGTGCATGACCCCTTATATGATAATAATAATAATGTTACGAGTTTTTAAAATTTCCTTTTATGTAATAATAATAATAATATCTGTAAATTAGAGTATAGGGCACCCATGGTAGTGGTTTTTATATTTTCTCATCCGGTAGACCAATGATAAACCGTAATAAAGGGATTAGTCTAGACAAAATTTAAAATCTTGCAGATTAGCTCCTAAGCAATAATGACAATGATATCATTCCTCTCAATTGTCTCTCCCAGAAATCCTGGATCGTTGGACGAAGTTAAATTAGTCTATCAAAAATGTTTCATCGACTAACCCTTAAAGTATTTACAATGGTAATTCACCCTCCTTGTTCTGTTTATTAAGGTGACAATGGACGACAGCAGCTGGACAAAAATAACTCCTAGCCGTAATGAGTAAACCTTTTTTTCCACAATAATAATAGCAGTATTAACAACGCCTTACCGTGAGGATCAGAGACAATAATAATGGAAATGATTTGAACTTATTATTGCGCCGTAGAGAAGATTGCTTAACTATTTTTTTTGGGGTATAATGACGCCAATATTGATATTTCCGCCTACCCTTACGCTAATCGTAATGGTATCAACTAATAATTAGCTATAAGCCTACTCAACTAAACTATAGAAAAAAATGAGTCCTAAATTGAATTAGACCATAAATTTGTGACAGGCGGAAGCCAAATAAAGGCTAGGCCTTCCGAATATCAATAACTGTTCAACAGTAGATTTGAGACATAAAGTTGCGCTTGAAATAATATCACAGTTAGTCCAAAAACTCTTAAATCCCCATGGACTATGAATAAGTTTTGAAGTCCAAATTAAAGGTGCTCTGAGCAATATTGCGTTAACGTTACTGCAAACATTCGAGTAATCTCAACCCGACTTACAAGAGGTGTAGACGAGTAACTGATGGTGAATTTGAATTGGAGAACGCGTAGGAATCTTGAACGCTTAGTATATCATGGTAGTCACTTACCACTACCCCGACAAACGACCCCGATAGGTATACCACCCGACCCTTTAGCCTTCTCACGCGAAGCCTGATACTAAGAATTTCATTAGCCAATCTCTTGAAAACAAAGACCAGAACGGATAAAAATGACGATTGATGCATTATAATTTAGAGGACTCCTGGATTGATGCGTCCCGGGTCATCGCACGTTTCCCTGCACACTGAAAAGACATTTACTTGACAATATTAAATTAGTTGATAATACAAAAAGTCAAAAAGTTAGCTGCTCAAATTTTTTTTTGGCGAAAATAATTCAAAATCATTTTATTTTTAGATAATTAAATTACTTTCTTTGCGAAAGTTGTATCAAAAACAGAAATAATAAATATTAGCGATCAAATGAAAATGTACGGACAAGCGATGTGGGACGCTGGAATTTCAATATCCCCCGTTCGAGAGACGAGATCCGGAAAGCAAGAGAGTTCGGAAGACGTTGAACTCCCTTATGTGACCATAAAGCAAGAACCTGGCCGGAACCCGGCCCGGGAGATCCGTGGCCAGGCAGAATTCCTATTAGCTCGCCTTGAGGAGCATTAGAAAGAAACAAATCGTCAGATAGACAAGGCCAGACGATACTTAGCGAAAGTGAACGCAGACATTGTGGAGGGCAAAATACCCAGTACAGATGGGTATGCTCCCAGTTACAACGTCTCATATGAGTTAGATGATACGCGACTTCGTGGCCAGACTGGAGCAATGAACGTAGTGATTCCACGGAGAATTCTTCCTCGCGAACTGCGAGACGCGGAAAGAGATCTGGACGATCGTCACGACCACTCTTACGTTCGAAACCTCGCAAGCCGGAAATACGATAAAGGTGATCCTAGATTCAACCGACGCTGACTCTGATGCATTTTGTGTCATTCTTAATAAATATTCAATAGTAGCTCTTAAAATGGTGTTTCTAGACAGATTCGTAAAAATTTTTTTGCAACATAGAATATCTTTTAGCGAAAATGAATTAGTAAAATAAATTTCCCCGCCGATGTTTATTAGTAAACGGATTGAGATGCGACGAATAAATAACATTTGATGATAGGTAATGGGAGTAAATAGTATAATTTTCATTTAGACATGAGCTCGGTTCAGATTTTACAACAGAAGCTCCACAAAGCCCGCACGGCCAACAAAAACCTACAACAGCAATTGGCACAACTCAACAAAAAGATTCAACAGACCAAGGCCACCTGGATTGAACCAGAAAATGCCAAAATGATTTATCAAAAGATGACAGTGGCACAACGAGGGTGGTCTGAGGAGAAACAACTCACCAGTCGCAGAAGATCCAAATACGCGGCCTTGATGTAGCGTTATCGGCGTGCCAGGAGGGCAACGCGGTAACCTACCCTCTCGTTTTCCCACCCGCCCAAGTAGCTTACCGGGAGTCGACGTCCGTCGCGGTGTCCGCATCTAAAATAACTAAACGTAGACCGGGAAAGTCGGAACGTGCCAAGCGACGTGCCACAAAGATGCAATGATGATAAACTGAAACTGTTATATTGATTGTCAATAAATGTTTTTTTGGTTTAAATTAACTCTCTGAGGTTTGTCTCAGTAATAATCGAGTAAAATCCGTTGACAAATCAGGAATAGTTTATAGGAAAAGATTCCAAAGGACAAAAGATTAACCACACAGACCTGCTGCACCTCGCGAGTTAATTGCAGTATCTGACTGAGTAGCTCCGCGTTTGTCTGCCTAGCGCGGTCTAGTTCGCTTTGCATTAATTTCAGGACCGACATTACTATAAAGAAAAACATTCAGATTAACTTTATTTAATGAGAAGAATTCTGGTTATCACAAACATAGTTATGGAAGGGAAATCTATTCATAAAAATTAAGACGAACAACTCATGGTAATTTTGATATTGACAACATCACTAAAGTAAATTGTTAGTTAAGTCTTTGTCCGGAGATTCAGGACTCTTCAAAAAACTTCTTGACTCCTTCTTCCGGAGAGTAACCGGGGATGATGGGCACTGGGCGTCGAGTGTTGCGGGCCGGTCGAGTCGGGTATGTCTCCGCAATGCGCCCGACGAGGATGTCCTCTTCAACGTTGGCGAGGTACATCCTCGCCTTCACTACGTTCAAATCCACCTGTTCCTGGATCTTCTCCCATTGAGCAAGGAGGCTTCGCGCGTGGTCGAGGATCTCCTCGGCAGGGTACTGTTCTTCATTTGGTTTGCGGGGGTCATTCTCTCGGCCTAGAATTTGCCAGAGAGTTGGACACGATCGTTTTGGACGTGGCTCCTCGAGAGTCATTGACGGGCGCGCTCGTTTCCAGGCTCGGCGCCATTCATCGGCCTCTTGTGCTGAAATCCAATTTGGGAGCATGAGTTCTTCTGAAATGAGTTTAATATAATGTAATTTCACAATAGTTTACGAGGTATATGGACGTTCATCAACAATCATAGACTCAGATAATTCTTAAATCGCCGGTTAATTTCAGGGTACGTTGGTCAGTTAACTTAACGTCCGGGGAACCTGGTAGCTGAACTGGGGTTATGAGATTTATGGCGATGAGATGTATGAAGTTGTGTTTGGGTGGTTTATATGGTTTCTCTACGTTGAGGAAGGGTTATAGAATTGGGTGATAAGGTATATATGAAAGGGATTTTTAACTCGTCTGACCTTGTTAGTTTTGGGTCGAACCATGTCTAATTTATATAACGAAGAAAATCTTCCTACACGGCCTAGCTATGTTAGATCGAGGTCGTTCATTTTTACAATGTCATCGTTTCGGGCGAGGATCTACCTGTATTCATCATACGATGGGTCGTGATTCCTGATAGGTATCAATCTGTATTCGATTCTCGTTAGTGTACAATTTTAATTATTTATCAACTTGAATTGATTATTTGCGCATTTTCATCACTTTGTGGGTTTCCCGTGATCGTTCAATGTCGAACCGGATGTGTCGAATCGGATGTGCGGACATGACATCGACATTCGGAGTGATTTTGAACCTGTCTATTCCTACGCAGTTACCGTATCCGTTCGTACTTTCCACCGGTATCTTTGATTATTGACGGGTTCATTATTAATCACAATTCAAGTTTATTAAGTTGCTATTTAAAATTTACATCATCTATCCTTTCAGCAGTTGAAATTGGGATTATGGTAGGTATTTGTTCGAATTGGGTCTAGTTTTGTACATTCATGTTTCTGCTGGATGGTCCTTATGTTGTCAGGAGTCGGTGTGGTCATATCATGGGTTCATGGTTTTCTCTATGGGGTTAGTTAATCTGATTTTACTTATTGATCAGTTTATCGTCCTAGGTCCAAGGAGCTATAGCGTTTGGGGGGTTGCTTGTGACAATTATTTGGATGTGATTGATCGTTTGCTGTTTTCGATTCCGCACTTATATGAAATCAAATCGTGCCGTGAAGATTAAGCCGTTGAAATCCATCTCGTCAGGTATACTGGGATGAAATCAAAGAAATTAGAGGCAAGTGAATTGTTAAGTTAGCCGGTTGATTTTCGTTCGGAACTGGTAATCGCTTTGGATTCAGTGCAATAAATTTCCCTCCGTTTTATTCGTGTTTTTATATTTTCTAATTTCCTATTGAATTAATTAAGCCAATCTAATTTCGTTCTGGAGTTAATCAGTTTTGGGTTTGATGATGATCATCTCTTATTTGTGCGGGAGGTTGGGAAGGTATTATCACTATTTTAATCGATAAGATACGCTGGGTTTTGAACTATAATTAGGTTTACTACCTTATTTTTATTTAACGCATCGTTTTAATTCCTTGAATTACATTACTGAACTTTTAACTAATAAATTACTTCATTTATTCAACCGACATCTTGGTCTTAATCGCGGATTCATCTTACTTTTCCAGTATATTATTTCAATTTTTACTAGTGGATCACGTTATTATTTAGTGAAGAATTGCTTAGTTTTAACCAAAGGTTATTGAATTAATTTAACCAATAAATCATTCTGATTTTTCTTGCTAAGTACCTTAAATTTTGTAATGGGTTTCCTTATCGTTAATTTACTTTAATCAATAAATAAGCTAATTAATTTTGATAAACTATTTTCAACTTTTGAATTAATGACTCCAAGCTTTACTTCCTTTTTACACAAGAATTACGTGAGTTTACTCAAAATTTATTTTACCCAAATTACTCTAATTCTGAATCAATGAGTTAATTTAATCCATAAATCACTTTCAATGTGCTCGGAATTTATTTTTAATTAAGCTAATTTAATCAAAGAGATATTTATTTTTATTGGAAAATCTTTTAAATCAATGGATAAATTCAATTTAAGGGACTCACTGAACTGCTTATGATATTTATTATTTTATTCTCCATGACGTAAATTCAATTTAGTATATTACTAATTAATTCATTTCTAAACATCAATCTAATTTATTTATACCAACGATTTCAATTGATTTATCCCCGTACCCTTTCCCTTTAATAGATCTTAGGCGCATTTGTGATTACATTATATTTATTGAGTGCCCACTGGACTACTCGGTGTGATGATTTTGAGCCGTATGTAATATAAATTTAGGTCGATTTTACAGAATTGAGAAACGAGGAAGCAGCCAGAGACTCCTTCCTTATTTCTCGCTTCAGCTATAGGGATAAATATTGACGTTACGACCGTTGCGTTGCGCACGCTGAGTCTTCACGGGTACATATCATTGGCGATTTTCCACGCACTTACATGCATCTGTACTATGTAGATTTTACTTTCTTGCGTTATGTGTTGGCTGTGGGCCGGAAAAATTTCGACAATTTAATTTAATTTATGAAAATATATATAAAACAATTTATGTATATTAATAATATTTATTAATTATAAACAACAATAACATAATTACCCTTCATAACCATTCCATAAAATTGCATAAAACATCATATCATAAAATAGAACATAAATGCCTCTCTCCCCACGTCGACACCGAGCAGAGCTCTACTGAGATGCAATGAACGTGACGTGGAAAGAGGGTTCCAACATAAATATTTCTCACCTAAAAATTTGTCTTCCAAAATAGATTTTTAAATCAATAATTAAACGAATTCAAAATAGTTTGAAAGTAGTTTTCAAAATGGTTTTCAAAATGGTTTCAAAATGGTTTTCAAAATGGTTTCAAAATGGTTTTAAAAATGGTTAAGTTAAATGTGAAAATGGATCAGTATTTATACCTATTTTTCTCGCATGTGAAATTTGATGCAGTAAAACAAAATTCGACCTTGTTATTTTCTAGTAAATTCTATTCTTTAATTTTATTATTTTTTGATTTATTTTTATAATTTTTTATTTAGAATTTTTATTGAATTATTACTAATTCAAATTTTTCGATTTAAATTTCACTTTAATGAACTTTTATTAATTTTTCCGATTTGTCGAATTTGTTGTGTTTTCTTGTTATGTTTGTGTTGGTATCGTGCGAATCTTGGTGCGTTTTGTTATTCTTTTAATTTATTTTTATGTTTATTAATTTATATTTAATTCTCTTATTTTCTCATATTTTATATGGTTTAATTGGTGTTTCCAGGTTTAATTTGAATCTGCATGTTATGTTTGCATGTGTATTACTGATCCATTAAAACATTTCTCAAGGCCGTTTACGTTCTGGCCCAACATAACAATGCGAAGTCCAAATAAGCTTTTTAAATTTTACTTTAAAAATCAGCACTGAAATTTTTAAAATTGATAATTTTTTTAAATTCAGATGTATGAAAACTTTTTTTGTATTAAAATATTAATCTGTTAGCTTCAAATAAATCTCAACATTTTCTTATAATTTATCGCTCTTAATTTTTCAAAACTTCATTTTATTTAGTAAAATTTTACATAAAATTTCGAAATTTTATTTTGTTAAAAGCTGACAGATTTTAATTTTACCTTATTCTATTAATATTTCATTTATCAATAATTAAATAATATTTTGAAATCTACAATTTAAATGTTTAAATAATACATAATTTTAACTTATTTTGAATCGATTTATTTAAATATAGGTATTTATTATTACTTTTGCATATTTTTTCATAATTTAAGTTAAAATATTTATGTTATAAATTATAGATGCTTAATTCCACTAAGTTACCTAGGCTTAGTAAGCCAGCAAGTTCTGTTAAAGCAACTAATCTTAGTGATAAAGGCAAGTTATCTGAGATCGTTTATCCAAAATTCGAGAAAAAATCTGAAATTAAAGATATTTCCAAAGATAAATTTAAAAGAAATATAAATTTAGTAAAACAATCAGTCCCTTACAAAAATTCATTTAGTACTACCTCTCCACTTGTCAATGCTAAAAGGATTCGCACTACGGAGACCCCAATTGCTATTCGTAATCTTAAAGTTCAGAATACATTTAAAGTCCCCACTGAGTTGCCTAAATTAGATGCAAAAAAGTCTTTAAATTTCGCCAAATCAGATGTATTTCAATTCAACTCCAGAATCACCATATCGGAATCAAAGCCGAGTGATAAATTATCATCAAATCCATTTTCCGTTGCGGTAATTTATAGTTTTTAACTGAATATTTACACTTTAAATATTATTATATTATTTGTTGGAATTATTTAAAATTTTTATATTAACTAAAAATTTTATGAATTTTGTAAATGGTTAATGAACTTTTTTCGCAATAAATTCTCCATTTAATTTTGTATATTATTTATAAATAATTCTATCGCGGGAACATTGAACCGATTAATTATCATTTTTATTATTCTTACATTGCATATAATTAGATTACTTTGCTCTTACAATAAATTCTTCACTTTTGCTTCCTTGCATGGCTTCGTTATTATAGTTGACCGCCTTTTTCCAATATAATTCTTATTACGGAACGTAAATAATTGTAGTAAACCATTCAGACAAATCTCCGCCGCAACGCAATAATTTCAACCAATAAGAATCAAGTATATTAATAGTGAAATTATCGGCATAATATATGAAATTTTACAGAAGACCAAATTGAGTAATTCAAGAAATTCCCAATTTCCAGCCAATAGCAATAACAATAGCAACGAATCAGCCAATCAAATCTATGCCGAATCTCTAGTAATAATCGCTAATTCGGAATATTATATAAATATATAATTCTCATTAGGGAAACATTCTCCAGTTTAAGGAATCCCTTAGTAAAACGATTGATCGAACTGATACAATGATCGACAAAATCGATGTTGGGTTTTGTTTATATTGATTGGAATTATATATAATTCTGTTACTTTATAGACGCTAATCGATGAAATATCCAAGTTGGTGTCGCAGAAACCAGCGGAATTGCAACAGCAGTGATTTAATTCATCTATTGGTTTTTTTGAATAAAGATTTTGTAAATTTTTAATTTTTTTTGTTATTATATTGATTAAAAACTTTTTTCAATTTTAAAAATTTTCATCACCTAACAAAACTTAATTATCTGTAAACATTGTTGGGATACTGAAATGAACAGCTTGATAGGCAGTGTCATCTATGATTTTGTTGAGGTTCTCAGAATCTCAACTTGATGTCTTATATAAATAATAAGGCAAAATAATTCGAAAAAGGATTTATTAAATATAACAAGTTATCTGTAGACAGACGCGTAACTAGGGTATTGCAGGCATTGCATGATCGACAACTGAAAGGGCGCGAAAAAGCGCCTAACGTATAAATACGCAAATAAAAAAAAATATTTTATAGATATAAATATGCGTATAGCATAGCAAATATTGCTGACAATCGCGGTTTCTATTGCCAGTTGTGAAAGATTATTTGGAAAATTAAAATTGATACTTTCATATCTTCATGCTAATTATCAATATTCCCGAACCGATAATACTAATGACTGGAAACATCAAGATAAAAAATTATCCTTACTGATTTGCTGATACTTCCGGGAATTACGAGAGTAATAAACAACTGAAATATTTTAATTTTTATAAGGTGTGTACCAATTTTTTTAAGTGTATTGGGCCAGCACTAGATTTTGTTCGAATGAATTGGAAATAGCACGCAAACATAACATGCAGATTTAAAATCGGACCCATAAACATCGAATAAACAACCTTAAAATATGAGAAAGATGCAATTAAAATATAAAATCAAAAACATAAAAATAAATTAAAATAATAACAAAAATGCACGAAATTAACATAAAAATAACAAGAAAACATAAAATTTGACCGAAAAATGGATAATTCATAAAAATTAACAGCGAACGAATAAAACGGAATACTTTCAATAAAAAATATTCTATTAAAAAATTAATAAAATGCATTATTCATTTAATATAAAAAATTGATAAAATAAGAACTAGATATTACAATTAAATCAAGGTCAAATTTTGTTTAAATGCATCAAAAAGAACAGGCAAGGTTAGTGTCACAGAACAGGTATATATACCAATTCATTTTCACAGAATTTTAATGCATACAAACTTTTGTGAGCATAGTCAAATTTTCTCGCTGGACAATTCAGCTATCGACAATTTTTCCATACCACGTTTCAAGAAATCTCAAGTAAGCTCTACTTGAACGTACATATGGGAAGATGATTTATTATGAATGATGGGAGTCAGAAACTAAGTACAAATAATGTTTTGTGAATTATATCAGTTACTAAAGATGTCATACTATGTCGAAATTTTTCCGGCCCACAGCCGAAACGCACCGCAAGTTAGCAAACTTTATATAACTATCGAGATGTGTAAGTGCAGGTTCATTCGCAAATATCTCGTGCCCGTGAAGGTTCTGGTGTGCTTAACGCCAGAACCCAAACGTCAATTCATGCCACTTATAGGAGTAGATGGAAGATAGAGGAGCAGTCTTTTGGCTGCCCCTTCGTCATCCATCTCCCAAAAATTTGACCTAAAATAATCCTACTTATTGGCTCAAAATCATTCACACTGAGTAGTCCAGTGGGCACTCATAAAATCCTAATATCGATATATCTAACCCTAGGACTAAATAAAGGAGGTGAGTGCGGGAAGAGAGCGAAAATCGTTGTAACGTTAAAAAAAGTCAATTATCAAAATGAATATTCTAATATAGTAATCCAAGTCAAAGGCCTTTCATAAGGTGTAAATAACTGATTACAATATAATTAATGTAAATTAAATGACTAGATTACTTGAGTAGCGGCCTAAATAAATAATTGGAATTTAAGTAAAAGTATGAATTGAATAAGAATTTCAATAAATGACTAAAAGATTTAGTAACCAATTAAATAATCAAAAATTCCTCACGCGGATTATTGAAGGTAAACCTAAACATAAAGAAGGTTTGAACGAAAAAAGCTATCCAAATAAAATATGAGGAATTTATAAAATATTGACTGGAGAGTATAAGCGACTAATGTGTAAATATACCAATAATTTATTGTTAGGGCAATTATAAAAATTTTTAGTAGCTTAAAACCGCAACTGAAATCAAATTGTGACAATAATGAGAGAAATAGAGCAAACTAATATAGAATATTGATAACGACAACCTCACGAGAGCAAACGATTGTGGTAAAAATAACTACTCATTGTTCCATGTAGAGCTGGACCTCATCTATTTAGAATTAGTGAAAAGTAAACCCCAAGAGTTTAATTATAAAACCATCATACTGGTACTAGTGATCAAATTAATAATAACAAAATTTACAATACGACATCAATAAAATAATGAGTAACCAAAACAATATAATTAATCCAATTATTCCCGCTTATCAACGCGGAGGATAAGCCCATTTCCCCAATCTCTGTAGGATGACATAAATTCTCGTGTATCACTCGAGCGTTAATATGGTTATAGATCAATAAGAGTTGGCATAATAACTTCATGGCAATCCTAATTATAACCACGACATCCAACCATCTAAGAATCTAGTGAGTGTAAATAAATAAAGATCTTACAAAAAATACACTCACCATTAATCACAAACCAATAGATGGAATTACAACTGGGAAGGTGAAATTCATTAAATAAAGAAAAATTCCTCCAAGATTAGTGAAATATATTGTGACGAAGTCGCCGATTGAACGATACGATATTCAATGATGCCACAACACACCATTGATAAACGACAGGAAAAAAATATGTGCCCAATATACCAGAAATTTTCTTACCAGATCTATCGCGATGAAAATTAATTCAAATGTCAATCTACCATAACGAAAACAAATATATCGATTCAACACTAATTAAATGTCACGCCTACAACGTCGGATATATATAACTGATCACATGAGAAACCAGCATATTTTTCAGCAACTTTAATGAAAAGCCAACAGGACATAATCAAGATGACTTCGAAGCCGAAGAATGGGAATTCAAACGGCAACAACTTCGACCGAAGAAGCGAGGCCAGAAGAACGATCTAATGGAGATAAAGGAGGGTAAAGGTAGAACTATGATTTATTTTTATCGAAAAGTTTTAATCATTCATTTAAGAGGAGCACCTAGGCCAACACAATTCCAGTTATAGTTCAAGCACTAAAATCCAAGAGTCACCAAAAGCATTTACTTAGGATACTAGCAAGGCAAATGGATAAAGCCGTCATAAAAACACAGACCATATACAATGAATTATCCAAGAAAACATGAAATGCACCGTTGTATTCCATTGCCGAACGCCATGATACAGTTATGCCTTCAAACGAGTTTCAAGCGTAGTCAATAAATTATTGTATCAACCTGAATTGTCATATGTTTTCCTCAGACTTAGGCCGAACATTGTACCTTTATATACTTAATGCAAATAAATAGGAAATAATCCGCATATCGGAGGGCCGAATCAAATCACAATATTTTTCTACTATCCAAATATTAAGTAAACAGAAAGAAAATCCAATAATTCAGACCCAATAATACAATCAAACAAAAATATATTTTTTTTGATAAAAAATGCGTTTGGTAATTGGTTTTTCGGCTCTTCGCAGCTAAAATCGTCCTAAGAGTCGAATAAAATGACGTTAGAGGGAACTCCAATTGACAGAATACATTGATTAAACAACATTAACCCGTTAACACGTAAGAAATTGCTAAATCACGATATTTCCCCACAAAATAAACGAGATGTCCCCCCCCCCCTTTCGCTCGAAAGTCGTTTTGAATTTCCTATTTATCCATTCACTAATAAAATTACGCATCACAATTTTGGCTATTATAGATGATTCCTGGATCGACGCATCCAGAATTACCGTGCAATTTCCGGCACGAAAGGCAGCGCGATGCCTACAAGCCATGTGGATTACTGGATTTTCAATCTCTCCAGTACGGGAATCAAGAGAGAGTCGTCAATTCGACCACAATGAAGTAGAATTGCCATATGTGGCAATAAAGCGGGAACCTGGTCGCAACCCAGCCCGTGAAGCCAGACGGAGAGCGGAATTTACCCTCGCTCGTCTGGAGATGCACCAACAACAAATCAGTTGGCAAGTAATAATGGCCAGGTGGCGGCTAGCCAGAATAAATGCGGACATCACCGCGGGAAGAATCCCCAGTACAGAAGGTTATGCACCGAACTACGGAGTATCTTATGAGTTCGATGATCCAGCTCTGACAGAGATAAAGACTCCAATGAATGTGGTAGTACCGAGACTGTTTCTACCCATGAACCTGCAATATTTCGACAGGAGTTCACCGCAATTAAGGGAGCATGCCTATGCTCAAGATCGGATTAGATTAAAACAAAGTAATTAACGAGGTTTGAAAATTGTCAATATGGCTGCTGTAACATAAGCACGTACCGCAAGCAGAAATCAAAAATAAAATAAAACATATTAATTAAAACAAAATAAAAACATAACAAAATTAAATAAAACAAATAATTAATTAAAATCCATGAAAAAACCTACAGATGCAGAAAGAATATAAAAATTCAAATATAAAACCACCAAAACCATGCAAAAGAAGGTTTAGAAAATACATAGGCGGAAGCGGCGACCAAAAATTTAAATATCAAAGGGTAAAAAGAGAAACAATCAAAAAGAATGGTTAAATAAAAAAAAAATAAAAATAAAAATAAAAATTTACGAAATATTGAGAAAATAATATAAAAAAATAGAGAAAAATAAAGAGAAAAATAAAATATTTAAAATTAAATTAAAGCAATAAAACCCCCCGAAAAATAGCCGAAAAAGGCTCAAAATACTCTGATTGGTGGCACCCAGGCATGAAATGACTATATATACAGCAGTCATTTTCATAATTTTTAGACTTTTAGAAAATTTTGTAGACACAAAATTTTTAGACTGTTAGACATTTTGTTGACACAAAATTTTTAAACTTCAATGTTTATGCTGATGTATGACAATTTTTCAAATTTGGATGCTTGACTGACAAACTTGTCGATCGTAAGTATTGTTCTTTTTTGTAGAAATATATTTTTCTATGTTAATGTTTTGTTTAATTTAACTTATTCTGGATGGCCGCAATGTCTTTTGGCATTGCTCGGCAGGTTCCCCCTAACTTATTTATATTCATTTTATATACATGTTAATTGTGGAGAATGGCAGGGCAACATTCAATTCCGGCCGTTAAATTGGCAGGACGTTGACGTGTTGCTTTGTCACAATCCACCCTTCGGTGTCTGCTTAGTCTGGTCAGGCCTTGTTGCACTGATCACGGGGTAGGACACCGTCGTAATTCACCGTGGCGGCCATTTTCAATGTTGGTCGGAGCGGTAAGAGGGTAAACTGCGGGAAGATCGCCATAATTAAGGGGATAACATTTATGTAAATGTTTAAGTAAGAAAATTGAATTTTTAATTTAATTCCTGCCGATTATTTTATTGTCAAGGGTACGACTAGTGATAGTAATTTAAGTCAACGAAAGTATAAAGTAGGTTTAGATCACGTACATTGTTTGATAATCATCGTGGTGGAAAATTAAAATAAAAGGATACATTTTGGCATAGATCTGTGAGATGATAATATAGAGATTAACGAATGGTGGTAACTGTGGCGACCATAGGAAAGCAAATATGAGTTGTTGGACTAAAATAACGACCTTATAATAATGTATTCATTTCAATTTACCATAGGCTAACGTTTGTATGAAACAAGGAATTTTCCATAAAATAAGGGCGGAACGCTGCCCAAATTTTTGAAAAATATTTTAATAAATAAACAGTAATGATGACAAATTGATATAGGAATTGTAGAAATAGATGAGTATGAACAAGCGTATAGATAGAAAGAGACGTAAGACCTTCCATCGGCAGCCAGGAACCCGAAAGTGAAAATATCATGAGGAGTAGTTCTAGAAATGGAGCTCACCTGCTCATGAATTTTCAGCTGCTATATACAGTACCAACATGAGCTTGCTCATGGGTATATAGTGGTAGGATTAAAATTGTGGGGCGTCTGGGTGAGACAGCATAGACCCTAGGAAAAGAAGGTATTTTGATAGAGGGAAATAGGTTTGAATAAGCTTTACACAGATTTAAACAAATTAATTACACCCAGTACACCAGCAATAGGTATATAAACTAATTCATTTTCACATAATTTTAATAGTTTTCATAAACTTGAAATCGAATTTTTGAATCGAAAGAATCGTTTTAATTCAGTTTTAGCAGTATTTGAAGCAACTTTAATTGATGTGAGTGAAGAAATGTTCAATGGCTTTCTCCACGTCGCACCCAGATAACCTCGTGAGAGCTCTGTCTGAGGTGTCGGCGTGGGGAAAGATTTTATGCAATGATAAATGCAGTTATAAATGTAGTATGATGATGATTATATGCAATAAATATTTTGATCTAACAACTTCTTGTCGAAATTTTTCCGGCCCACAGCCGCTCACGCACCGCAAGTTAATAAAATATACATACAATTCAGGCTGTGTAAGAGCAGTTTATCTGCCAATAGCCTGTGCTCGTGAAGGTTCGGCGCGAATAACGCAGGGCCCAAACGTCAAATCATAACCGTTATAGGCGAAATTGGGAGGAGGGGAAGTAGTCTTTTGGCTGCTCCTTCGCCGCCCATTTTTCTATAATTTCGACCTAAAATTTAGATTCACATATCGGTAAAAATCATAAACATTGAGTAGCTCGGTGAGCACTCTTAAAATCATAATTTAAACACAATTCTCCTAGGATCAACTTAGAGGGAAAGAAGTGGGGATATATTCGGAAATCATTGTTATGTGAAAGATATTCTAACTGGATAAATTAATTACGTTAAAATTCTTTAATTATTACGATTGAAAATTATTAGGCCAAAACGGACGAAAAAGTATCGATAGAGATACCTAGTAAAGACCAGTATACTCCCATGATAATAAATTCGCAAAATTTCCACGAGAACAATTAATCAACGTCAGTAAATTGCCCAAAGACCAGTTAATGAAAGTATAAATTAGCAGCTTCACTGATAACTATTTTTACGATAAATTAATCTTTCCGTCGATTAAATCAATCCATTCAAAGTCTCAATCATTTAGGGTAAGTTCATTAAATAAAATGACAAAATAATAAACCAAAACGGAAACTGATGACTAACGACGTGAATATAGAGGCCATTTTAAAATTATAATTTCGAAATAATAATGCCGCCGAAAGTCCAGGAGGAAATATTAGCCTGAGTAAATAATTTATTTTATGTCCTGTTAATGAGAACGTTTAGTGTTAATTTACCCAGTAGTTGAAATTTACCGTAGTTACTTCATTAAACGGTTCAAAAGATTTAGAAATTGTTGAAAATGCAGAAGTACTATTATAAAATGACCATTTGACTCCAATCTTAATTAATAAAAGATAGTAGAATAACAGTACCTAAAAATTTGCGGCCAATTAAACACAAGTCATGTTGATAGTTCTATATGTTGTATTAATGCATAACCATAATCATCACATAAATAATTAATCGAATTCAAGTAAAACCAAAACAATGAACGATAGAATAGGATTACAGATCGTGGAAAATATTAATAATCAGTAGGCCAGTAACAATCGGAAATTCTTGCATTGGTCGCATGAAAATCCAAAACGAATCCATTGAGTAGGAGGATAGATGTACAAATGAAATATAATAACATCATTCAGAGTCAAACATAATTCGCGACCAATATCCAAAATGCGAGTAGAAGTAGGAGATCAACATCCGTGGAGGATAGTAGAGGCAGACACGCTCCCCAGGTTCGTAACTCATCCCGTTGTTTTCTGGAAAATAATAAGATTATAATAAAACGATAAGACGAAAATGTCTAACCAAAATTTGTCTCTACTGAAAATCATAATTTTGAACAATTAGCAGTAAATCAGCAACAGATTGTATATTGAACTAGAGTGAGAGACAATTAAAATGATCATAAGTGCATGACCCACGTGGCAAAGTGCAGCAGTTCCTGACAAGTGGAGAAGAAAATGACGACGTGGCAATAGACACCTGTCGCAGGTTGATCGGCACACACCAACAGGCGAATTGCACAGCAATTGAGAAAATCGAGGCACATACAGGCAAACAATAGATAGGAAAGTAGACGACATACACATCTAACAGAGAAGTATATATAGTACAATCAGACGATCACTTCACATTTTACCATCATAAAAAGTATGAATAGTAATCAGCGAAACGAGCTATGATCCAGAGGCCACCACTCGCGATACCAGAACACGGACGAGATTATGCTAGAGCGAAGAACTGATGCTCAAGGAAGTATGAATTTATTTTAATTGACTAATCTTAATCATAAACTATTCATGCACCGATTCGCCTAATCCGAGAGAGAAAATATTATCTAAACCTGCCAACAAAAAATAACCTACACAACCAGGAGGACAAAAGATTGTTTATTATAATTGTTATTATTATCAAAGTCTCATTACGATATTTTTCTATGCAGTCAAATTAAAGCCACCTAAGTCTTCACTGTAACTCTCTCCAGTTCCGAGATTCACTTACAAAAATATGCTGACTATTTTCATTACGCTCGAACAAGTGTCTAGCCAGATGTCTATGGCGAAGTCTGTAAAATGAATGTCACACTTAACAACATAACTGATGCCAAACGTTTGTCAGAGAAATATTAGGTCAGTAGGTGAATACACTATATGCCCGAGTGTAAGCAAAGAGCGTCGAGACTCAGTTTCATGTCAAGGAGAATTTCGTAGAACAATAAAAAATTTTTATTTTACTGCACTTGCAGCTAAAAACACTAAGCTTCACCAACGAAATTGAACAGTTAATTTATAAATCGCGATTCGGACAGTTACGACGGATAAAGGTCACGAGATGAAATCAGGAACTACCCCAACGAATTATGAGCTAGAAAGCATACGAGTCTCCCCGCCATAAATATCTCTTAGGTTATTGAATTGATAAATAACTTTAAAAAACTTAATTCACCTATAGATCGATGCATGGTTTAACAATTCTTCGAGATCGATTTATTACTAATTTAATTAATCTTTTTGTCTTTTAATGAATATCAACCCGATCCGTTCACTATAAATGCTTTAAGCAAATTATTTTTTTTTTTAAACATGTTAATTGCCCCATTAAACGATTTAATAAATTCGTATTCACAGGTTTTTGGATGGACGAATCTCGTGTCATGATGAGGGGGTATTCTATTTCCCCGGTGAGAAAATCCAGATTCGAAAGGTAGGATGAAATGGAGGACGCCGAAGGGCCATATATAGCCATCAAACGGGAGCCCGGGCGAAATCCGGCTCGCAAACTTCGAGGACAGGCAGAAGATATCCTAGCTCGACTCGAAGCTCACCAAAAGAGAACTAACCAAAAAGTAAATCGGGCTCGTCGACATCTAAATCAGATAAACAAGGATATTGCGGCTGGCTTGATTCCGAGCACGGATGGGTATGCCCCTTCGTATGGCATCTCATTCGAGCTCGATGATCCGCGGGTGAATCAGCCAATCCCGCCAATGACGGTATCGGTGCCGAAAGAGATCCTTTCGGGAACAAAGCGAGCGAGAAATGGAGCCCAAAGACCGGAGTGGGATCATACCTACACCCACTGGTCATCAAGGCAGAACCCAAGAGACCGACCTTCCACTTCGCACCATATTTGATTGAAACAACATTGATTCACACTGTAGTTGATCTAAATATATTAATACTAGTTCATTGACTTCATATATTTATAATTATTATAAAAACATTCACCTTAATAAAAACCCTTTTACGACCCTAGATTAACACGCCTTAAAACTTTGTGATTAAATTCATATTCATTATAATTCCTATTTATTATATGAACTGAAGCATTCATGATTTATAATTTTCCTTTTTCGCAGAGATGGACACTGGCCTAATCATAAACAAGGCTCTGAAAGATGCACGAAAGGAAAATACAGACCTCCATCGACAGATGTTGGAGATGACCCGAGAGGTCCATCGGATCAAATCGACATGGATAGAACCGGCAAAAGCAAAAGTTCTATATCAGCGAGTGACCGCCGCCCAACGTGGATGGGCTGAGGAGAAAAGATTGACACAAGCCCTGAAAACGCAGATCCGCGGACTAGAGGTGGCGCTTGCAGCCTGTCAAGAAGGCAAAGCCGTCACATACCCCATAGTCTTCGCGCCGGCTCAACTGGCATATCGGGATTTGACAGATACGACCAAACCGGCAGTGAAACCACCGCAACGTCGGCCTGGAAAAATCGAACGGGCGAAACGAAGAGCAATGAGATCATCTGGACAGTCAAACTGAAAAAATATTAGATTAAATAAATGTTTTGTTAAATTGTCTGTAGGTTTAGTAAACTTTTTAATTATGGCTAAACAAGTTATGCAAGATAATCAAAATTCAATCAGAGAGAGAGAGAGAGGAACGACTGACCATATTTATTAGTGAAAGGGATCGGGAATGAAAACCGCAAATATACCTTCTATCGGTGGTGCGTTGAACCCGCTGTAGGATCGGGCCTTAGCAGTTCCTATATGGCGCTCACCTTTGGCGATCCTATAACCGGTGGTTACATTACCAACGTTGCTTGGCAACGGGTAACCATTGGGGGCAAGATGATTATTTTCATATGGGGTCAAGGACATTGACAACAACCTACAACTCCACACTTTTAGAGATTTTACTTCAAGAAAAATTTAATTTTTTATAATTTGAATTGCTTTAATTTGAAAATGTTTTGGTGTGTGTAATCAGGGCCGGCTCAAGGTAGGTTACAGCACTGAGCCAACCTTTGCCTAAGCGTCCCTTTTCCTTAGTACAAAGTGTACTACATATGTAAAATGTTGTATAATTATGATTAATTTTATATTTTAATTATATAATTATGTATAATTAATTTTAAGTGAGCTCCTACTGTGATAAAATATAAGTATAATTTTTAATCTGAAATTAAAAATAGTGGTTTATGTGTGTTCCACACATGTTTTATTGTAAATTATGCATTTTTCATCTAATTAAATTAATTTTAGTAAGTTTTCACTGTAATAGTGTATAAGTAGAATTTAATTCTATACAAGATGACTTTATTCAAAATATTAAATGCTGTATTGTGCGTATGAAACATGTTTTTATATTGAATTATTTAAAGGAGAAAAAATAATCATACTTATAATATATATTTGCATAATAATGAGCATTATGAAATTAATGAATACAGGGTACCTCGGTTTACGAACTTAATCCGATCCAAGATTGTGTTCGTAAACCAAAATTTTCGTTAACCGTAGCATCAATTACAATAGAAATTGTATGGAAATGCAATTAATTCGTTCTAAAATATAATTTGTGCTCGTAAACCGAATTCTTTTAAACTTTAGCGTTCTCAAACCGAGGGTTTGCTATAAATTATTTTTAATTTAGTGTTGGGCCAGAACACAAACGACCTTGAGAACCGTTTAAATGAATCGGTAATACACGCAAACACAAAATACAGATTTAGAATCAGACCCATAAAACACCAACTAACCCTGCTAAAATATGAGAAAGAAAACAATTAAATATAAAATCATAGAACACAAAAATAAATGAAAATAATAACAAAGTGCAACAAGATCCGCACGAAATAAACATAAAAATAACATGAGAACATTTAATTTGACCGAAATTCGACAATTTATCAAAAAATGCTAAAATCCATAAAAATGGAACAAAAATTAAATGATTTGAATTGTAAACGATTCAATTAAAAAATTAAAAATAAAATTGTCGAATTAAATTACAAAAATAAAAAAAATTAAGAATAGAATATACTAGAAAATCTTAAGGTCAAATTTTGTTTTACTTAATCAAATTTAACACGCAAGGTTAGGGTCGTACAATAGGTATATATACCGATTCATTTTCACAAAAATTTAGGCGGTTTTTAACCAACATTAGTTTTCTATCTGAAAAATCAGTTTTCTAATCTTAACCAGTGGAAATCAGAAATTTTAAAATGTGAGTGAGAGAATGATCGGAAACTCTCTCCACGTCGCGACCCTGCAACCTCGAACTAGCTCTGCTTGGATGTCGGCGTGGGGAGAGAGTTATGATGCGCTATTAATGAAATTATGACGACTATGACGTACTATTAATGAAATTATGACTACTATGATGTACTATGTGGCAATAAACGTATTTAAACGAAAAATGAATTTTCTTTTTGTCGATATTTTTCCGGCCCACAGCCGACACATCATGCAAGATATCAACTTTATACATCCCATCGAACTGTGTAAGTGCGTGTATAATCGCCAATAGTTCGTGCCCGTGAAGGTTCCGGCGTGAGAACGCAGGATCTGAAACGTAAATATCAGTGCGTATTGGGGAAATGGGTAGAAAGGGAGATAGTCATTTGGCTATTTTGCCATCACTCAAATCCTATAAACTCGACCTAGATTGTTACTGATAAACGGCTCAAAATCAAAAAACACCGAGTAGTCCAGTGGGCACTCATTAATTTGTAATATAAACACAAACGCGCCTAGGATCAAATAAAAGGTATGGTGACGGGAAGTCAGAGAATAAAATCGTTGCTATAGCTTTCTAATATCATGCCATAAATAAATTCATTTGAAATCAAATGTTGAAAGTAACACGACTAACGTAAAGTTTTAAAATGAAAATTAAATTGTCGAATTGAATACATAATCTTAAAATAAATGTGTTAAGCGAAACAAAAATTTAGATTGTACATGAGGACCCACAAAGTAAAAACCATAAACACACTATAATCATCCGACATTGTATAATAAAGAGATATTAATCGAAATCAAACTTCGAAATTACTATTTAAAATGTAAAGATTCTAGACGAAGTTAAATTCTGCATTAAAATTAAAATTTTTCGAGATTTTTAAATAAAACTAGGACTAAAATTCACAAATAAGGATTTGAAATAAAAACCGTGCCACTAATTAATGAATATAAACAGCCTTGGTGAAGTTAAGTCATAAAGTAAAATTATAAAGGTTTGTAGAGGAACCAACCCCTAATTGGTTAACACCCCACGAGAAAAAATGAATGCGTCGAACAGGATTAATTTTGATGTACCATCAAGACCCAAAAAAATTGAAATGTAAAGTCTGCCAGGAAACCCAAATGCAACTGCCGTCAATTTATAGGGTTTCCCCCTCAAACAAATCTTAACGTGGTAATCACTGTGACACGTACTGGAAATATGTCCGAAAAATTCTGAAACTCTAGATTAATGCCCAACCTCACATGAGAGAAAACTGCCATAAATCCACGGGTGGAACTCGGTACAAACATAGTTAAAATAAAATTCATCCTGTCAACGAGAATACGACTGAACTATTAACAGCAAGGTATAATCAAGTCGCTTACCGTAGGATCATAATAAGGGGCATAGAAAAACGCGTACACGATTTTATTAAAAACTTTCACCAAAATCAAACCACGCACAGTAAATAGAATATGAAAGTTAAATAAAAAACTAATGAATAAGTAGCACCGAAGTCCCGCGAATACTTAGGAACGATTTCCACGTGGTGAGTGCTTCAACCCCATTGACCCATTGGAATACCTGGAACTGGAGACGAGAGAAGCTCCGCGACATGTGCGGCTGACGAGAGCATGTGTGGGCGAGCACAGATTGGAATAAATCTAGAAATGAATATCTTCAGCATTAAAATTTCCGCTAAAATTAATCCACTCACGCATTTCCAGTAAACCGAGCTTAGTAATAGTCTTTAGGGGAAATTAAATTGCAACTGATGCGATTTAGAGAATTCGGATGATTAAATAAATTCACGAATAAATTCCCCTACAAACTACCAATTGAAAATACCACAACGAGGAGAATTGATTGTCATAGAAATTGACGTGACCTTTCAAAATATCAATGAAAAAGTGCAAGCCGAAACCAGCATATGAATTACACACCTACTAGTGGCCGAGAAATTTTCTACCGAGAAACAGTCGGACCAGGTGTAAGGAATCGATAAATTTTCTTGTCCTAACATGCACATAGCTAATATAATAACCGGCTTATCTTAGACTTACCAGTTATTATTAATGTCACGAAGAAACCTACAAACCCCAAGAGAATTCCCGGAGCAGGTTATAGAAGAATCTAGTACCACGAGTACTAACTGGATTCGATTTGATGGTAAGGATTTAGGAATTTATGTAAATATAACATTAATTCGATGTATTTGAGCGCTAGTATTCCAGGCGTAACCGCCGCCCAGACGTCCGCGATGAAGACCCGCCAACAAGATCTAATAATTGACTATATTCCCCACTGTCGTAGAATAAATATATTCGTGTTGGCCGATTCAATATTTTTTTTATGAAATTAGAAAAACAAGTCATGGTCCTATAACTGGTTGAATAATATTTAAATTCGAAATCAACAAACTGACCCAAAGATCATTAGGCGACAACCATCCATTTTATTAACCATTGTCACATGAATTCAGTTACGCAGGTCGTTGACAGGGAGCCGGATGAAACGCCTCTACGGTGTCGTTAATTAGGAACCTGTGGATCTAGGAGAAGTGTTTACCAGACCCACAATTCACCAGAGATGGTAACCTAAATTAATAAACGTATACACGAATTGTTATTTGGAATTGCTAATTTAACTATAGAGTAGATATTTTCTAAATTTTAGTAATTTAATCGAAGGTGTTTTGAAATTAACAACAGTAATTAAAATTTATATTGGATAAGGTATTTATGAATCAGGTAAATTATTAAGCAAAGTTTATATTAAATAAAGTTCTTACGAGTTAATGCAATTCCCTTTTTTTCCTTTTTGGAGTGCTTATGAATTAATTAGATCTCAAGTTAATTAGAGGGTTTGGAAACTAATCAAATCTTTTACGAACGACCCCGTGTTCTTCAGAATGTCTACAAATTTTGTAACTAGATACTTCCAACTGAAATCAGAACTTACCTACAGTGTTCGAATACTATTAATATTGAATACTCCGTTAATTTTAACAGTAGGCATGGAAACAAATTTACTTATAAAAACAAAGAATTTTATTATTTTTTTTTATTTTCTTTTAATTCATAAACTAAATTAGAAATGTCGACAGTCAACAGTAAAGGAAACATCACCAGAAATCTTTCACAAATACTAAGTCAGATATGAGTTAAATATTTGATAACTAAAGATTAGAGACACGAACTGAATTAAAAATAACTAGCCGCGACGATGTATTTAGGGAACACGCCATAGAACCGTGCCAAATTAAACTCCTGATCTTTGTCAACGAGCTGCGCGTACTGAAAAGACCCCCCTCAAGGCCGCCGTTTCCAGAATTCTCGACAGTACATAAACCGGCCGCAACCAACCTAGCTAAACCATTATACTCAACGTCTAAACTAATTCCCCAAACTAAAAATAAAGTGTAAATTTCCGTTCATACATTAATGCTCCTTTTAATTCTAGAAAACTCGTGGATTGATGCATCCCGAGTAATAGCACGATTCCCGGCTCATTCGACTGCCAGGTGCAGGCAGGCGATGTGGGACGCGGAGTTTTCCATTTCTCCATGCGCGAGACAAGATCTAACACACAAAGGGTCTCAGATGAAGTCGACCTCCCGTACGTGGCAATCAAAAGGGAGCCAGGACGCAACCCGGCTAGGGAGATACGGGGCCAGGCCGAATACTTACTAGCGCGTCTCGAAGCTCATCAAGAGGAGACAAACCGTCAAGTGAAACAAGTCAGGCGATATCTGCAGCAGGCAGGATACCCAGCACTTACGGGTTTGCCACGCACTACAATGTTTCGTACGAGCTAGACAATCCCAAGCTCCAAGAACGAATGGTGGACATGAATGTGGTAATCCCACGACACATCTTCCAGAGAGAGATGCGAGATGAAGGTAGATCCGCAGAAATTCACCCCGAACACCCATAAACAAGGGAGCGATATGGCAAGAAAAGGAAATAGGGACCCTTTGGGTTGTTACTAACGCGCATGACTTGAACGAAAAGATTTGAATTAAATCTTGTTGTTTTCGCGGTCCAGTATTTTGTTATTGATTCTCTTGAAATAAATCTTGTGTTTTTCGCGTTTCACTAGTTTGTTACTAAATCTCAGGGTAAGAAAAAAGCATTTTACGACGACACAGTGACAAATTATACTAATGGAAGAATAGATTTTCCCGCAACTATAGTGCCAAGTCTGATTAAATGATTTATTATTTTAGAAATGAAGTTATGTCAGTTTTCTATCCTACAACGGGAGCTGGATAAGACCCGTGCTACCAACCAGGAACTCCAGCAACAGCTCCTGCAGATCACACGGAAGATCCAACAGGTCAATGGAACATGGATCAAGCCGAAGCGGGTAATAGCCATTTACCAGAAGATGGAGGCGGCCCAAAAGAGGTGGGCTGAAGAACGACAGCTCACCCAAAACCAGAAAACGCAGATCAAGGGGTTAGAGATAGCACTGTCGGCGTGACAAGAGGGCGCGGCAGTGACTTATCCCTTAGTGTTCGCCCCAGCGCAACTATCCTATCGAGATGCGGCCACTCCATCCACGTCTAAGAATCAACCAATCAAGCGCCGAACAGGGAAATCTGAGCGCGCAAAACGTCGTACGGCTCGCATTCAAGGCGTGTGATCTTAATTATGGACATTATGCTGTGTTATTTAATAAACGTGTACGAATAGTGTTCATAGCGTTATTTGATTCAACTCGACTAGAATATACCAAAATTAAAAATTAGAGGCGGTCACGGAAACGAAAATACTTCAGTAAGGGACAAGAGAAAGTAAATCGCACATGTACCTTCTGAGGTCGAGCCAGAGTAGTTCCTAGATGGCGCTCACCTTTGGCGATTTCAAAACCGATGGTTACATTACCAACGTTGTTTAGCGACGGGTAACCATTGGGGGCAAGCAAATATTTACATCTGGGGTCAAGGTCATGAAAACCATAAACCCCACATTAGTGTGTAAAATATATCGTAATGTTATATATTGTTATAAATCATAGATTATAAAAAGAAACAGTTTTATTTAGGTCAAAACAATTTACTGCTGGAAACGTTACTTTTCTTCAACATTAATTTCACCAGTGGTTTTTCTTTGATTCTTGGGTTCTTTTTCTTCTGAGATTTTTGTCAAAAATGTATCGAGAGTAGTCTAGATTTTTCTTCTTTATAGAGACTCTTGAAAATATGATATTGCATTATCATTCATAATATTAATTGCTGGGTTTACATCAAATTTGTTTGCATGATACTTTTCAACGAATTTGAGTACTTCGGTCCACTTATTGCAAATGTCTTTGATGGTAGCAAATGTGATATATTCTTCTTGTTCAGCCTCAAATAACATATCCTTTTTAAACACACCATGCTTCTCACACAAAAGCATTTAAAGGTCTTCTGTGGTATAATTTTCGTCTGAGTCTGATACTCTCTCTAGATCAACATTGTTTACTTCTAAACCCATGTTTTGGGCCATTGATACGATATCCCTTACTGCATCAACTTTGGAGGTGACTTCATAAGGGCCAACACATATTTCTATCAAACAATCCGGCCAAAGTTTTCCCCACGCCTTGTTCAAGGTACGACAAGTAACATCAATCCATGCTTTATCAATAAAATTTATGCAATGAAGGATATTAAAATGTTCTTTCCAAAATTCCCTTAGAGTTAGGTTAGTATCATTGGTAATTTCAAAACATGGTATATTAGCATCGGCTTCAATTTAAAATCTCCGCTTGCATTGATATATAGTAAAAGAGTTAACCTTTATTTCATCGGCTTATATCCAGGCATTGATTTTTCTTCTTGTGTAATAAAGGTTCTGTTGGGCATTCGCTTCCAAAAAAGTCCAGTCTCATCACAATTAAAAACTTGTTGTGAAACATAACCCTAATTTGCAATAAACTCTATAAACTTTTTTAAAAATATTTCCGCGGCTTGGAGATCTGAATTCAAAGGTTCTCCATGTCTAACTACACTATGAATACCACTTCTTTTACGAAACATTTCAAACCATCTCCCATTAGCCTTAAAAAGTCCCTTATCAATGTCATTGATTTCGGAGATCTGCTTAAATAAATCTTTATATATTTGGTTAGCTTTTTCACGTATTATCAATTCACTAATACTATCACCAGAAAAGCGGTTTTTGATTTATCCAAATTAATAATAATTTCTCTACCTCCTCTATTATTTGCGGCCTATGTTTTGTCAAGACATTCACTCCCTTTGCAGCATCGGCTACTTTAATTAAATCTTTGTTTTTTAAAATTGTGCTAACCGTTGAATTCGGTAAATTAAAATCTCTTGAAATATTGGTTGTACAAATGCCTATCTCATGTTTCTTCACAAGTTTTTTTTCAATTGATATTTTACTGCGCTTTGAATAAGATTTTGATGGTAGCATGAAGGGATAAGAACTATAAAATAAAATACTATGACAAATAGTATAACAACACATTTATTAATTTATTAAGATAAACCATGTATTAAATTATTAAGATAAACCATGTATTAAATTATTAAGATTAACTATTAATTACAATAAATATCACAACATGTATTTATTTAAAGTTATGTAATGTTTTAAAATATTTTCATATTAAAATTGTTTATTTAAACACTAAAATTTTTAAATATCTACGCTTTGCCATTTTATATTTTGATTTTCTTAAACCGAGACAAAATTGAATAAGATTTTTCAAAGTTTTTTGTTTGTAAGCAGAATTGTTCACAAACAGAGATGTTCGTAAAACGAGGTACCACTGTATTTATTTTCTCACAACGGATAAGAATGCACCAAATAAAGTGGTTGCTTTATTTTTATTATTAATAAAATTTTTAATATTTAATTTTATTGATAAAAACCTGTTTTATGTAACTACTACGGGGCTTTTTTATTCTCGTGGTAATTTTGAATTACTTCCTATCTTATGATTTAATCTCGGACCCTTCAATGTCTTTACTTCATCATTTCATCAATTGATAAGCAATTAAATAACAATTACTCGAAATAAGAGTAGAAAAATTCAATTAGTGAACAATTAATTAATCACAGGTTAATTTTTAAAATATATTGTAATCAGATAATATTTAAATATTCATTTTTTATCGCCACATTCCAACATAAGGAGCTTCAGGGTTTTTCTTTTTAATATCTAAATTATAATTAGTTTACTTACACCAAAATAATTAAAATTTACTTTCTAAATGGTCTTCATCTTTCATTTCTTTATAAATCAGTTCCTCGTCCTTTAAAAGCTTTTTGAATTCCTCTTCTAATTTTTCTGAATTATTAATAAATCATGATTTGAAAACATAATACTCACAAGCCACTTATTTTTATTATCACTAGTATTTATTATATTACTAGTATTTTTATTACAAAATTAATTTTAATTTTAAAAATTTTACACATAAACATCCTTTTCATTGTCATTTATTCAGATCATTCTGAACCATGTATTTTTCAGTTTATTTAGACTTGTATATCTATTAACATATTATGGTTTGTATTGTGCGTACTGGACACTGTACCACCTCTCATGTATAGAGAGAGCAGTAGCCCGAAGATTAGTTACTCTGATTAATTAAATCATGGCGTAATTATTCCCAAGACTTTTAAGTTATATTACATAATTGCATAACTTAATGGCTACATGGCTACAATCCATTGGGTTTTTTAGAGGCCAATGGAAAAAAATTATATATTTTGTATTTTATATTGGTTTTATTGGTTAAATTTAATTTTAATTAATATATAGTTTTTTAAAATTATCCCCCCAAATAAAAAAGAAACTTTCAAATTACTTAAGTTTGTTAGTGACTCAAAAACCTTTAGGTATTATGTTGCGCCTTTTACATTCTTTAAGAAAAAATAAGTGGGATTTTGGTTTAATTATTTTAAGACTACGAAACAGGTAATGATCGGTTCGGTGATGGGTGTCAGTCAAAATAATATTATAAATTTTTCTCCTATTTTTTCAAATAAATAAGTAATGATCGAAATCACTTGAAAATGGCTGTGCCGAAAATTTGTAAATACCTTAAATAAATCTGATTCATAGTCAAATTTTGTAGAAAATATTATGTCATTTATAAAAAAGTCAGATGTGAAAAACAAAAAAGTTTTTATATTATTATTATTATTATTATTATTATTATTATTATTATTATTATTACTATTATTATTATTATTATTATTATTATTTTTATTATTATTATTATTATTATTATTATTATTATTATTATTATTATTACTATTATTAATATATATTACTTACTTATGTAGAAAAAAATAATATTTCTTTGTCACTTTTTCTAAAAATCTTCTAGCCTGCAATTAAATTTCAAAAATTTTGCATTAGATACTGATTAAAATAAGGGTTTTTCTTATCTCTTTGTTATAATGAAACAAAAACTATAAATTTCTTTTATAAAAAAATAAAATAAATTGTTTGTTCCCATACTTCATCTTTATGAAAACACTATCATAAATTTATATGACGGGAATTTGATTTTAAAACAAATGTGTTATGAATCGGTTTTTTATTTTTCAAATCATAATTTATATATAATTTTTAATTTTGTTAGTAAATTAATATAAATTGAAATTATAGAATTTGTTGTTAAGTCAACATTTTTACAAATTATAATTATTATAATATTTCAATTTCATTATTTTCTTTTAAAAATCCATTTACCATTGTTGCGAGTATAAATAAATGTATTTTTTACAATCTATCACAATTTTTCAGAACATTGATTTTCAAGTGTTTTTTCTTTGTTTTTGCCTTGCTTATTACCATTATTTTATACATAAAATAATACATAGTTTACAATAAATTTAAATGTGTAAACACTTTTTTTTATTTTTTTATTATTAGTCCTAACATAAAAAAAATTATATGGATTATTTGTTTTGAGGACTTTGAAAAATAACAACATAAAGTTTAAGATTCAAAAAACATGCTTACAAAATAAAGATGGAATTCTAAAAAGTCAGTTCTTTTAGACAAGATTTCTAAAATGAAAAATTAAATATTTAAAAGGTAATGTGTGTTTTAAACACGAAATATTTAAGTTTATGACAGAAAATTATTTTCTGATACAAATTTTTAGCTGGTGCTTGCAATTCCGGGATTCTCACCGCTATGTACGATGTACATTTTTGTCTATAATTTGAAATTTTTGTGAAATGTTAAGTATTTATTACTTTATCGATGTATTTGTATGCACATGTGTTGGTAAAAGATATGAAAACAAGTTTTGCATGAATTAAAATGGCAATGTTTTTATTTTAGTTTTATTAATTAATAATTAATAATTATCCTGCACACTTTACAACCGAACAAAACGAAAGAAAAATGAAAAAATATTTTTCGTAGCACTATCAATATTCTGGGAAAATTGTTTGATTTTATGAAACAATTCTTAGAAACTTCGTTCACTGCCAAATCGGTTAGCATAATTTTTAGTCTAATTCAGTTATCATTGGGTATTAACGTGTTTTGTTTAGATCAAAAATAATCTATCTTATTATTTCTAAAGTGAATCTTTTATGTTTTCCTTACAGCAATATATTGTCTTATTTAATAAAGGTGTTTTTGTTTAAACATGTATTTATTTTATTCTATTCTTATGTGAATATTTTATATTTTAATGATCCCGGGACTAATCCCTAAATTCCGGATTGAAAAATACACCCGGGATTGCAAGTACTACTTTTAGCATATCATTGAAATTAATGTACTCAAATCGAAAATAAAAATAGATTTTTAAAAGTCATAAATAATTTTTACAAAAATACATTTTCAATTTTAAAAAATATCAAGTTTATGACAATTAAAAATAAAACTTATAACATCTCAATTATTCATTAAAGCAACATATCTTTTTTTGATGAAAATAAAATATTTTATGAAAGACTATTATGTACTAGGATACGTAAATATTTTATATTATTGTTTTATTAATCTGTCTGAATTTAATTAATTGCTATGTTTATATACTATGATAGGTTCATCTACATCTATCAAATGAAGATCAAGTTATGGAGAGTGAAAAAAGGTGTCTAGTAAACAAGCTTTTAAAAGTGAGAAATATAACTTTAAATATCTGGTATGGACATTTCAAGACAAAGATAACAATCACGAAGTTCTCACGTGTTTCATTTCTACATATAATGGAGAATCAGCAAATAGAGCTCCGTTATTTCCAATAAATATATGAAAAACTTTCAAAAATTGCAAACTGGTTTCTGGAATATATAGAATAACTGAATTTTTATATTTTACAATTAATTTACATTTGTTTAGATATGCATTATACATCCATTTTACCAGGAGGAAGCTATTTTATTAAAATAATTTTCCGCGTGTCACTTGAGCTTCAATTTGGGAAATGTAAGGACAAAATATATTGTTGATTTCATGACAATTATTTTTACAAATTTTATATATATTTTATTTCTAAAATTCTATTGCATTTTGTGCACCGTGGAATACGACGTATATACTTGAGAAAAATTATGATTTATCAAATTTTAAAAATTCGTTAATTTCGAAATTGCCCCAACTGGGGCCCTAGAGCCAAAGAAGAGAAACACTGATTTAAAGTATATATTTTTAATGCAGTAAGATAGGATTCACAGTCTCAGAAGGCTCTATATAAAATACTTTATTAATTTAATATATATAGATACAAACATCTATGCTAGTCCTTCCAAGACTGGAGTCCATGGTCTCATAATGAACCACAAGAAGATTTTTGTGTAAATTTTTTAAATTAAATTTTTAGATTTTTGAACCGTTTTGTTGGCTTAAATAAGAAATTCATTTTGATTTATGCTTTTTTATCACAATTTGTTTATTATAACTGGATAAACTAAATAAACAATTTTATTTTTATTCTTTTAAAATATTAAAACAAATCGACATGATTTATTTTTTTGAATTATTAATTTTAGTAATTCTTTAGTAATCTTTTAGTATAATTCTTACTATAAATAATTTCCTTAATCTAACAATTCACTGATTTTATTTTGCATAATTTAAACCTTTTAGAATTTAGTCATAAATTTTTAGCATCTAACAATCTAGTATTTTTATTAATATTGTCAAATAAGCTATGACTTTATATATAGGTCTTAGGGTCATTTTGTAAAATATGAGTGATTCTAAAATTAATTATTATTGAAATTTAAGGGGACCGCGAGCTATCTAGAAAAATTAGATGAACCGCCTTTCAAGAAATTTTATCAAGTTTGGGAACTGCTATTCTATACGCTTTGTTCATTGTAAAATTTGAACTTAGTAGTTTTCATCATAACCCATCTGGACTATAAACCCTAATAAACTCATTTGAAACAAACTTGTTTAATATATAATTTATTGTTATCTGGTAAATTATTCAAAAGAAAGAAAATTATTTTATTTATCTAAATTTAGTTTTCGACCATAATTTAATGTCTCATATTTATTATATATTTTAGAAGCTTCCTTCACCAGGAGTTATTGATCACTTGAAAATGAGTGCCAAGAATTTATGTTAAATGTAAATCATTGATCTATAGTCAAAAACTGAATGAAGTTAAATAGAATAAATATAAACAGATTTACAACTAAGAAAAAGTTCAAATGCTTCAAAAATCGAAAAATTATTTGTGGAATAAATTTATGAATTTTGTAGCTAAAGTTTTACAACATGTTAACATATTAAAAAATGTAAAATCCGGTAAATGTTCTATTAGATATTATTATAAAATGAATAATAAAATATTTTATCAAGTTTGAAAAGTTTCGAAATTGAGTTTAAACGACAATTCCGTAAAAAAGTTTGTGCATGTCTGAAAAGTTACATTTAAAAAAACAAACATTTATTTTACATTTTTCTTGTAATATTTATTAAATTCATTTTTTTAAATCAAAATTTATATTATATGATTTTTTTTCTGTAATCAATTGTTAATAATTGAAAAATAAAATAAAATTTATTAAATATATTTTTAAAAACCTTTCTTGAATCTTTTAATATACATCTAAAATATATTTTTCATCTATTATTTTACTTCAAAATTTCTCAATAGTACTCGAATCAAAATAACTCAAATAGTAATCTTAGAAATATTATTTTAATAATTATAAATGATAAATAAATCGAAAAATAATTAGTAAATTTTGTTTTATGAAAATCTATTTTATTTTATCACAAAAAGTTACAATAATTGGAAAAATGAAGTTTAAAATATATGAAAAATAAAATTAATTAAAAATTTAATTTAACTTAATTTATATGAAATATAATTTATAAAAAACTAACCTTCATCAAATTTATCGTCAAACTGTTTCCGACAGAAAATTGAGTTCACAAACAAAAAGATAAAGATAGCAAAATAACAAATTTTCATCGCTAACACTAACAGCGTAGATAAAAATAAAAAAATTATTTTATAATGTTATTCGTGTTTAAACTAACCAATCGCGATCAAATTTTTAATATATTCAAATTAAATACATGCGTCATTAATGGACAACGTATGCTGATCAACGCAAGGTTATACGTAAATTATGCTAATGTATTCACATATGTATACTATTGTAAAGATATATTCTGGTGGTGAATGGCTCTCTTGGTACTTCTATTGTTTTGCTAGCCACGTAAGGTGAAGGCTGAATACGTATAGTTTTACTTATAACAAATGAGATGACATTACTCAATTAGATATTAAATTCACCAGGCTTTCTCGAGCGTTTAAACAAAATAATTTAGCGTTTATGTTTTGGTGTTGGCATTTGTGGTTCATTCACTATTTTACGTTGAAATTTCTGTCAAATTTAGCAATAGATTTCCAAAAACAAAATTACTATAACCAAGCGTCAAATAATAAATAAATAAAATTTCAATTCTGAATGTAGCATGAATTTTATAATAAAATTATATATATAAAAATTATGACATAATATTTTCTACAAAATCTGATTCATAGTCAAGTTCTGTAGAAAATAATATCTCACTTATAAAGAAATCAGAGGTAATACACAAAAAAAGTCCTTATAAAAATTATGAGTAAATTTTTTTTAAATAAATAAATAAATTATTAAATAAACAAAGGCAATTTTATTTTATTTAGTTAAATTAACTTCTAACCTTTAATTGTATGATTTTTTTAGTTTAAATAAAAATTTATTTTAATAATTGATGCAGTAAAGGGATCATTTTAATATTTATACATGTATTACATTAATCATGTAAATTAAATTAAATAATAATATAATTTTCATCAAATCCAAATATGCAGAAATTAATTGAATCCTAAACAATTAATAATATTATTGTTTATTATAAATATAAATTTTGAAAAGGCATTAAGATTTGGCTATTTAATTCTCTAAATAAGTTTTCCATAAATCTAGATCTTTGTAAATCAGTTTTTCACACTAAATTTCATCCGAATCATTTAAAGGGAGGTATAACTTTATTATAATGTATACAAAAAATTATCTTCGCACACGGTTTCAGGAACATAGCCGTTTGAGAGGCGTGAATAATATTATTGAGCAAAGAAAAATGTGCAAAGCATCAACTGATTTAAAAGATTTTAAAATTTTATATAAAAACTTCAGTTATAAGTAGTAAGAATCTTATGTGAGGCTTTGGTGATTAAATCACAATCCTCTAGAATAAACATTCAATCAGCAACAAATTTATTGAGATTATTTAATTAAATCATTAAGTCCTAACTATAAGATCATTATTGTTTCTCTATATAACATCTAACAAAGATTATGATGACAGAATGATGATGAAGATAATTTCCTCGAAATATATTTCTTAAATTTGGCTTTCTCGAGTTTTTATTAATAATGAACCGAAAATTCGTGAATATCATAAATAAATCTGATTTATAGTCAAATTTTGTAGAAAATATTATGTCATTCATATATATATATATTAAAAAATATTTATTTTTATTTTGAGTATTTACTTTTAGAGCAGGTATAGAGCCCCCGGTTTACACGAATAGCGTGTTTAATTTTATTAGATAGATAATAATATAAATAAACAATAATTGTTTCAAATGCTTAATAGTATTAATTACAGAATGAAAATTTTCTTTTATAAATGAGGCCTCATCAATCTAGTTAAAACTAGTTGGAATGCTCCATTGATGATTTGTTTCTTTTAATTATATCATTTTAATTTTGAGTGAATTAAAATCTAATTCAAAAATGTAAAGTTTGTTTTGTTATTTTTGTCTTTATAATTTTCAGAGTTTATTTTTCTAAAAAACTATAAAATCAATATTTATTTCAAAAATCATGAAAACTTAAAACTTCAAAATTTAAAATCTTTAAAATTTTTAATTTAATTTTGATTTTTTAAAAGTAAAAAAATTCTTAATAATAGTTTTTTGAAAATATTGATAAATTGTATTCTGTTTTAGGTCGGTGATATTATTTGTTTATTTTTAAGCTTGTCTTTGATAAACTCTGATTTGTTTGTTCTGAAATAATTTCTAATTTTTATCAGTGGCCATAAAATTTTTTGAAATCTTTTTTTTGTCTTAAATGACATTTCTGAAGATGTTTGCTAACTGATTATTTAATATCAAGATCTTTAGTGTTCTTTTAATCTTTTGTGTAGCATCATAAGTGTACTTCCAATGGCGTCCCTTGTACATTAAATGCAATGGTGAGAAATTAATATACATCTATACTTTATTTCATTTCACATCCATTTTATTCAATTCTTATTTCAAACATTGCCAACTTTGAAGAATAAACAAAAGGATTCAGCCCAACTACATTTCATAGAATAAAACAAAAGATATATAATAAATTTAAAGAATTTAAATTTCATTGTTTTTTATTTTATTATCGTTCTTTTTAAATTCCAAGATATTATTCAGACTCATATTTGTTTTAATATTTCAGTAAGGTATTCCAGTTTTAAAAATAAATATTAAAATATAATTAAATTTTTTTATTGCTTTTATGTCTTAATTTATATAAAGTATTAATGTAACATTTATATATTCGTTACGGCTATATATAGGGGTTCTCACCCTATTTTGAAAATGAATTAAAATATTAAAAAATAAATATATTTAATGATTATTAAAGTTAATAAATATTTTTAAGTAAGAACATTATTATTTGGCCTAATATTGTCTATTTATATACAAAGTAATTATAAAATAAAATATATTTATTTTTTTAATATTTTTTAATTAATTTTTAAAATAGATTGAAGCGTTTTCAAAATAGGATAAAAAACCCTGTAAATTTAAGTTACAATAATTTTTATCAGTTTATTGAGTTTATATTACCGACAACAAACAAAATTTATTTTTCACTATTAACATTTTTTGTTTTAATATGTGATAATATTAAAAATTTTCCTTATTAATTTTGTTTTATTAAATTTGGTGGATAAAAAAGTAGAATTATTGTACAATTATTACACAATTATTAGATGGAAAGTATGCAATTTTGCATTATCACGATATAATTGTTAAAAAAACAGTTGTGGAATATTTGACTTGAAAAACCTTATATTAATTATTTAAAATATTAAATTAATTTTATATAAATTACCCTAAGATTAACTTAATAAATATTGACTAAGACTAAATAAATATTACAGAAAATCTAAATGCGAGATTGTATTATTTAAATATACTAATAATAAAATTGACAACAAATTTACTAGAAACAAATTAATTAAAATAACACGCATCGATTGCTATAATTCTGGTAAATTATAGAATAAAAATGATATAATCATTCATTTGTGTTCATTTTAAAAAGTTTAAATACAATCCAAAATTTCTTGCTCAGCAAATTGAGAAAAAATGAAATTAAAATATCTAAAAAACTAATATGCCAATTTTAAAGGGGCGTTATTACTGAAGCAATAGTATTTTATGTTTAAATTTTATGTCATTTGTTCTGCAACATTTCGAAAAGTAAATCGATTTTACACTATTTAAACAAAAAATAAAAACAATGACATTCAAAATTTATTCAGTGACATTTATTTATTTAATGTGTAAAGCAATTCTTAATAGAATTATTTAATCTCGTTTATCTTTTGTTAATGTTTGATTTATTGTGGGTTGTTTGAAATTGTCTGTTTTTCATGCGTAATTTTAATCAAATTAAAACTTTTATTCAAATCGTAATCTTGAAGGTTTTTCTCTCTAGAGATCCAATTCATAATATTTCTCTTTGTTTTGGAAATATTGTTTGGAATTATGAATGGAGATTTTTTGCTTCATTCGCTGAAATTGACTTTAAATTTCAACAGGTATCAATGGAAAAACTTTTAAAAATAAAAAAAATATAAAAGTAAAATTTATTTCAAAATTATTTAAAAAAAAATTAAAAATTAAATTACAATTATTTTTTAAATTTCAACAGGTATCAATGGAAAAACTTTTAAAAATAAAAAAATATATAAAAGTAAAATTTATTTCAAAATTATTTAAAAAAAAATTTTAAAATTAAATTACAATTATTTTCATATGACCAAAATTTTTCTCTCATAGCTAGTAAATTAATATATAAATTTAGATATGTATACTATGAAGTTAAATATTCAAATTATTTAAACAAATTTATTTATAATAACATTTTAAGAGAAATGAAATCAAAAATATTCAATAAGTGTTGTAACATATTAAAAATTTTACATTTCGTTACTTTTCAAAATTTGTGTAAATATTTGGGTTCGTCTACAATAAGTTGAAGTGTGCATAAATTGATGAATGGCAATATTAATAACAATTCACAAATAATAAATTAATTAAAAAACTCAAAAAATTAAAATTTGAAATATATAGTGGGAAAATAGATATGAAAGGATAGCAAAAAATGAGACAAATACGAATATAATAAATTCAAATCAATGAGGGTCCTCAGAATAAAGATATTCAAAAATGTTGGGGTTGTCGGTGAATTCGAATAGGAATTATTGTCAATCTGACTCCAAGCGTGCTTTTCAACAACAGTAACGAACTCCAAACGATATAAACTTTATTGATTAATACACTTTATATCCACTTTAAAATGACACAACGAATTATCTATCAATCACAATTTGGTGCTTATTACGACCCTTCGGGAAGAATAGCACTTTTCGGATCAATTGGCTTTACAATCACCTGAATACTGCGGTGGGTTTCTGAGATCGGTAACTCTGATTTAGTTGCTTTGCTTTGCTTTGACCTTGCTTAATTTCTGTTTCAAATTTCTGTTTAATTTCTTTTTGTCTTTCTTTGTCTTCTGCAATTTTTTGTCTCCTGCAAATTTCTTGTTTTATTTTTGTGTGTTTGATTTCAATTGCGCTTCCTTTTTATACTCCATCATCCAATAACACTTACTGATGTCGAATAGAATTTCTGATATCTTTTAACGCTAATTCCTTTTGGGCCTCCATAATCACTGACAGCTGTCCAGATAAATCGTTTTTATAGGTGCCCTTTCCCCGATTCCCAAACAACATTTCTTCCCTTATTTTGAAAGAGCTTTCTAAATAACGTGCAAATTTTCCTTTTGTATTTGTTTTCCTAAATTTGCACTTGTTAATTATAAATGACCTTCTTTTATTTAATTGTCTGTTTTTATTGATTTTCTCTTATTCCCTTCTCGTTATTCGACATTTCTTTTTCATTCCCTTTTTATTAAGCTCCAGAACCACATCTTAATCACTTATGATTGTTTCCCCCAATCATTTTACATGTTTATTAATTATTTTATTCTATTATTTAGGTATCCTCAACAAAAATAGAAATCAAAAATCAATGAATAATTTAGTAATTATGTGGGAAACCCGCGCTATATAGCGAATTGGAGCGGTAAATGACAAAATAATTGGATTAACCCTTCCTCAAAACTCAATAAAGATAATAAAATACCAATATTGAATTTGGAGAACAATTATTTTATGATTTGATAATTTAATTATTTTGGTATAAAAATTCCGGACAATAACGTAAGCGTCAAGTTTTAGAAGGAAAATATTATAATAAAGTTTGAAATAAAATTAAGAGAAAAGATGTAAAATAAATCGACATATCATTCAAAATTACAAAATTTTGTAACCTTTTAACCACATTTAACGTACCAGAAAAGACGATAGTCCTTTGGATGACATGCATTCTTGTAAATTAGCAAAGTACAGATAAGTTGAGCTAATTGTGTGATTATTTGTTGTATTCAAATTAAATCAAGTTATTGTGTTGAGTTTTCTTCACTGATTTTTATAATAGCCAGATCTAACTACTGACTAACCAATAATAACCCAACCTAAACAGGGTGGTCAATGACCTTTTGCAATACTTACAAGAAAGCTCATAATGCCTCTCTTTATACAAGGAATGTTTCTTTGAGAAAAAGTTTTCTAAATGATTCTGTGATATTTTGTTGACCATAACATTTTTATATTTTCATTTGAAGATTATCAAACTTATTATTAATATTATTAGTATTTGTTAAAATTTATTTTTAAATAATAATATTACAAATTTATTTAAAAATTAGTTAAATATTTCATATAATGCCATTTAGTTAATTCTTGACTTTACCTGAACAACTGTTACCTTTGAATATAACTTACCTCAACCCTCCAGCCGCGATTGATTTTTAAAATTTTTTGTATCAAAATGTTTACATGTAAGATATGATAACGAATAAAGATCGCCTCTCAATGTTTTAAAATAAAATATAATAGATTCCACTGGGAAATAACGTTTCATAACGCTTAAATATCCTATAAATTATATGCAACGCGATAATAGCTTACCCATCGGAATTGTATAGAATAAGTGAAACGTGATATCCACGTCACCCACGACGGTTGGGTTATAATTAGGGTTGTCAAGTGGTCAACACAAAAAAAGAGAACATTTTAAAGAAAAAATTATTAAAATCAAATTTTATACATAAAGATATTAAGGAACATAAAATTGCACTTATAATTCAAATTTGTACTTTAAAAATATAAATTAAATTAAATTTAATCATCTTCATCATCATTTTGATCACTTTTTTCAATGTATTTATCTACATTACTAACTTTGTTCAAAAAAATTTCATTTTCTTTTATTTCTTTATAAAATTCCAAACATGAAATATTTTTATAATTATAAACTACGCTCAAAATACCTCGGACAGTGGAAATGTTTAGCTTATTTCTTTCTTTAGTCCACTGGCCGCTAATCATGGAAAATATTCTTTCAACATTAGCATTTTGACCAGGTATTGCGAAAAAAAATTGACATATTTTTAAGAGTTCTGAATGAAACTCAACAGCATTTGTTTTAAAATATTCTGTCCATTTGAGACAGGTAATCAATTTTCTAAAATTTTCTATATTAATGTTTTTTTCTACAAATACCTTTAAATTATAAAATTGATCAAAACATTTTACATCATCAACAACGATGTTTTTAGATGCAAGCAATACTATCGTATTCTCAATTTCTTCCCATGTTGGAACTCTATCTAATTTCATCCAAGTAACGCTTTCAAAATTGGATAGTTGACTAGTCCATAACTTTAAATATTCATAAGACATCTTATAGCAATTCATGCAATTTAAATTGAATTTATCTATTTCATTTTCCAATCCATTTTTTATATTTTCAGACAAAATAGACTTTACTTTGATTGGAAAAAATGATTCCTCATATCTATGAATCATAGATATGAGGAATCATTTTTTCAAATTTTTGAATTTTTATACCGAGTTTCTTTTTAAATTTCAACTTGAATTAATTAAAAATCAGCGAAATTGAAAAAAGAGAACAATTTGAATATTTATAGAAAAAGATAGAGGACAAATAAAATGTGCTAAAAAAGAGAACATGTTCTCTTTAAAAGAGACCTGTTGACAAGTCTAGTTATAATACTTATAAATACTTTTTAAAATAATACGTCACTAAAACTATTTTTTACCCTAATTGAATATTTTTTTAAATAATTATGTAATTGTTATCTGAAAATATTAAAAAAATTGTGAATTTTAAATTTCTATGACCGTTCTTTTCAATTGTTAAATGATTACACGTAATTGTTATTGAATCAAAAAAATTACTAATTTAACACTTTGAGTGTCGGTGGCGCTTATGCTACTGCTTCTTTTAAAAATAAATTTCAACATTTAGCTGATATATAACATTCTTTACACAATCTCTATACATTCAAATACAACAATAATAGACCTTGAATGAAAGATATTCTGTATGATAAACGTTGTCAAACATCACATTTGTACAGAGTATTTGACCTGTCACTATGTTTGATACATTGTTTCAAAGATTTCACAATATAATGAATTTTATATTTTTACTAAAAGTATTAAATCTTTATGAAAAATAACTTCATAGATACTCTCTTTAATACTAAAAGATTGGCAATAAAGAAAATCTTTATATTAAAACTCGGTACTCAAAGTGTTAAAAATATTAGCACAATATTTTTATTCAAAGCAGTCGTTTATAATTAGTTCTCCACAAACTTGTTGTAAGTACTTTAGCCGTAATTTAATTTTAACTCTTCTTCACTTTAGTAGGTAGATCTGAGCCCCATGGACAGCTATGAGTTATCGCGCACATATACCCATACTCACCCCCTAAAATAGCACCAGTGTTTTGATCTCGCAAAATGAGTGTCTAAGCGTTTAGTCAATGAGCTTTAACGAACTTTGTTATGTGCTATTACGCATTATATTTTAAAAGTGCAGATATTGATTTTTTAAATCAAAAAATGTTCAGTGCAATTTCTAACCATGGCCAGAAGAATTTTTTTTGTTTTCAGAATATAGTCAAGAGTACTTGTGTTTTGCACCTTAAAAATACAGTTATTGATTTAAAAGTACAATTATTGATTTTTTAGAGCAACGAAAAGTGTAATTATTACAAACACTCATAATTTGAAGACAACACATTTTTTGATCAGACATCCTTCACGAAAAATATGTGTTCTTTGACGAAAGAAAATATTGTACATACAAATCAAGGAAAAGATTTATTTTCGATATGATATTTGCATGTTTAAAGAACCTTTTGGGAACAATAGGAACGCGACATAATTTGTCGATACACCATTAATGAAAACGCTGTGCCTTATTTAAATTAAGAAGAATCTCATTGCTTGTTTACACATATTTATGTCAGCTTGAAACAAAACCAACTGATTTCAAAATCGAAACTGTTCAAACTGATTCATATAACAAATTATTGTATTTTCTTAAAACGTTGGAAATGAAAGAAATATCATTGATTTATGTTTGCACACTACAATGTCACAAAATGCAAAACTCGATAATTATACTTGAAGAATCTCCAATTAAAAGAATTGGAAAAGTATGTTTGCAGATCAATTGATAAAGTAGAATCACAATTTATTGATGGAAAAAGTCGTCCTTACTAATCAGGATCAATTAAAAGCTGAACCAGAAAAAATTCCTCGCGTTGTCAGGTTTCAGCTCAGTTCTGCTCACAAAACTACCAGACTTAAAAAAAAGCAAAATTTTGATATTGAATGCTCAGTGACCCACTGCTCAAGAAACGAATCTAATGTTCAACTGATTAAATCAACTTGTTGGATTTATTATAAATATCTTTTAAATATCATTACTGTGTTCCTACACTACATTTTAAATGAATTTTAATCCAAACTAATTTGTTCAACTTTAGTTAGTCAAATTCTCCGTGATTTAGTTTTTATTTAAAATCCACATATTTTATTTCAACCGCGTGTTTTACCCTTCTGAAATCAATGAAAATAGAATACATATTTTTCTATCAAAATTAATTAAACATTTATTTGTTGTTTTGAAAATTCACCAATTGAAAACTAAATAGAAAAATCTCATTCGACTTCATTTTTCTGAATAAAAACCCAAAATGCCTGTTCAAAATAATTACACGTACTTTTACTGAAAACACAAAACGTACGTATTCAAATTTAACGACCTAAATTCCTTGCTCATAAAATTTCCGAGACATAATTTGATTATAGAAAAGACAGACCATATTACATGTACAAACTGAAAAGTTTTATTCCACAACGTGTTGTGACCATAAATTTCCTATAGAAAATACAAAAACCTTTTTTGCTGTACGTATTTTATTGACAAATTTATTTTTGGACTTTTTTATCAAGACGAATTCCCAATCATTTTTATCGGGAAAAAGTGTTCAATTGACATTTCCATTTAATCATTCTAGAAAACCAGAGGACCATCACAACATAACATCAAAGCGGATTTCTGAAATATTAGACATTCTTTTTAAAAATGTTCCAAAAAAATATTCCATTAAAAAAGCATCCTTATCCCAAAAAGAATAAATCTTAAAGAATAAATTTGTATGCCGTTGTTTATAAAAATGTAAAAAATTTAACAAGAGATTTCGAGATTTTCCTATTGAAAATATTGCAAAATTAAATATTAGTTAAATGATAAAATTTTATGTTATATCACCAGCCTTCAACAATTTGAATGTTTAGGGCTAGCTGACCTTCATTAACATATTTATTGTAACAAGATTAAGTAACACAAACATGGAAGATTTATTAATGGAAAGATTACAAATAAAATACTAAATGTGCATCTACGGCACATGCATCATAATATGTCCTTGGGATAAATAATAACCAATGATATAATCTGATAATTCAGACATTTAACTTTCATTAGGCAGATATTCTCGAGTTGATTCACAAATGTTATAATGAGCTGCATAATATAATCTAATACAATCAAATATACCATTAAATATTAAATATATATTTTACTTATATTTTCATAAAATATTCTAATTATTCACAACTATTCAAAACCGAAGACGTTTCCATAACACAAGCCAGAAAAAGTTCTCTAAGATTAAATATTCAACACATTAATCAAATATTTATTTTCATTGGCTCTGAATGGAGTGGAATATGATAGGACAAGTGTATAAAATTAAAAATTTAAATTGATTCAATAAAAAGTCAACTGTGCTGAAACTCATAAAGAGAAAGAGTGGTCATAATGAAATTCAAATGAGTCACATAGCTAAAAGCCGATAAACACTTTCAGCCCACAACTGCCAGATCTTGACCAGTTACGATTGATCGGATCTATTATCATCAGTTAATCTTGTCAATAATTGAAACTATTTTTAAATATTTTTACAGGTTTCTGTATTTGAAGAAAATCTAGTAATAGTTTAGATCAATGTTTTCTATACTTTATCGGTCAGCATTCCATTATTTTAAACATATCATAGAACAGACCTCTCTATGAGAATAACTATTATTCACAAGATTTTAAGTTTTACAACTATTGTTGTTTTGTAAATTTCATAAACAAAATAACATTAATTTTTATTAAAATATCTTATCTTGAAGAACTCTAAGAATGTTGTCCACAATTTTAGTGTCCCTAGGCTTGATCTCAAAAAAATATATTCGTAACTAATTTCAAATAATTCATTTGACTGACTTTTCCTCCCAGTTTCAGAAGCATTAAAAGTAAGCGCCAATTATTTACTACATGATCAGAGCTGTTTTATACGCTGTGCTAACTGTGCTTAATACAGAAACATCAACAGATTGGATGTGTACGCGAATATAATAAATAAATTATGTTTGTTTAAATTACTATGAATTAAAAACAAAAGATATAATTAAAATATAATTAATTTTGTAAATAAAATTTTGTTTATACCTCGACTAGAAATAAGATTATTATTATTATTAGTATTATTATTATTAATATCATAATTTTGTTTAAATTATTAATAAAGATTTGTCTTAAAAGTCTTAAAAATAAAACATAAAATTCAAAAACTTTATTAATTTATTTTATTATTATTATTAATATTATTATTAAAGATTTGTCATAAATGTTCAAGTCAAAATTAAAACAGACAAAAATAAAACTTTATTAATATATATTAAATTTTAATAATTTTTACAACGTTCATCATTATTTTTCTTCAGCCTTCACGATCTTCCAAATTGGCTTGATTCGGTCCTTTGTCGCATTGTAACCTTGTATCAAATCAGTTATCATGTATGTGATTATGCTAGTCTTCTCTGCATTGGACATAACATCTAAATCGCATTTGATGTACAAATCGTCTTCATTAATGATTAGAATATCTTCCTACATTCGATTGAAAAATTTATCCAATATCATCTTGTCGTCAAATTTGATTTTTGAAAATCTGACGTTATTATAACATCACTCCAGAGTAACTTGTTTCTATTAATAAAAAGTAAATACAGATAAATAAAGAATCAAATTTACCTTGAAAATATAAATAATCGGGAAATACAAATAATTTAATTTGTATTACATGAATTCCACGGGATTTTTGCTGTCTACTCTAATAAAGAATAGATTTTCCAACGACAAGGTTCCTTCTTTAAATCTTCTTTTGACATTTTCTTGCTTGTTATCATTGGTATTTCGTTTTTTTGTCATTCAAAAATTAACTATTTGTAAAATGAAGTATAGAAAATCACAAAACTACCATTATTTTGACGAATCATGGTCGGTTACTTTTAATCTATTGAGGTAACACTAGTGCATTGATGATCCATTTGAAGTTACATTTTGCAATGTTTTGATCTATCTATATATGCTATTTCGATTGTAAACACGATATCAGGTAACCAGACATGATTATACATCGGATTAATCATTCTCAAGCTAATTATGCAGACGACAAGTAATATCAAATTTTCCAAGTCCAAAATGATTTTGTAAACAATGATTTGCATTAAGGTTAAACAAGGCATTATTAACAAAAAATTATAAAGTTCAAGTCAAAAAACTTTATTTTTATCAAAATTATTACAAAAATACATTTTGCAATTCAAAAAGTAATACATGAATTATTTATCGATTCTCTAGATTAACAAAGCATTTACATCTTACCCACAAGTATAACATATATAATTGTTACAAAAATCAAAACTACATCAATAAATTAATCAACAAACAAAAAACGTTATCCATGACAATCTTTAAACATAGTTAACATACACTGTTCATAGCAATAATGTTTAAACTAATACTGTCCTATTTGCAGTAATTTGTACTTTACTTTCAAAAACTCCAAATATTACGACATGAACTGGTTCTTTTGTAAAACTAACAAATTTGATAACCAGTCGTAGATTTCTATTTTGAGATAATTGACTTTGGTTCAAATAAAAATCTGGAGCTAATACAAATGTAAAAAAAGGGTATTTTGATTTAAAATTCTCAAAAGATATTCCACAATTTAGATTTTTATTCAAATAACCCATATTTATCAGAATAGATTGCATATATGTAGTACCATAATTATCATTTTCAATATCCTGAATATATCTTTCTCGTTAATAAGTGTTTTTTGATAAAGAAAGAGAAGTACCATTAAAATGTTTGAATATTGAACTTGAAGCTCTATATGATCCATTATATTGAGTTTCAGATTGAAAAGTAACAAGTATAAAATTAGGCATTCTTTTACCTCGCCTTATAAATAATTTCGCACCAACTAATTGATAAATTGGTTTTCTTGCTGTAGATGTAAATGATAGTGCTGAATCAGATCTTTTTAAACCAAATGAACATAAACACCTGGAAGTAAATATGAAATCAATTTATAAAGATGAACACATCGTAATTAATCTAGAGTTTTTAATCCACATCTTTTTACTCTCTTTACTTTCATAACCCATAGTATCAAGACAGGTATTTTTAGTATCAGAATTATAATTTAAAATAGTTTCAATTAAAGCCATGTAAATATACGTGTTGTTACCATCTTAAATCTTGATATTGTTAAAATCAAGTATTGTATCCTTAATAATGGCATAAAACAAGAAATTATTTGATACAACATCGGAAGAATCAAGCAAAGTTTTTCTATCTTTACCTATGACTTTTAATTGAACAGTTAATACAATATTATTCAAATCCAAATATTAAGTTTGAGAACCATTAATATAAAATTCAACACCATTTCTATATATGTGTAAGAGAATTCATGGGAATACTTCTTCAAATGATCCATACTCAATAATTGCTTGAGGTGATGGTCTGCAAAATGTACACAATTCAGTTTTACCGCAAATAATTTTGCAAATAAAGTTCCCTGACCATTTATTCTTTTTTATATATACAATGATAGATGTTTTTACGTTTTGGAGCTTGAGTTGTAACAATTGCAGGAGGTGTATCTTGTGTAAACATACTCGATACACCTTTTAAAACCTTTCAAAATTTATTTCAATTGTGACACATATTCGCACCATCTCTGACATCAATGAGAAACTCTGGTTATTCAGTTTTTTTCTCGTGCTGGCCTGTGTTTTTGTAAGGTAAAGCCTATTCTAGTTTTTGTTATTAGACATGCCCAGAACTCTTGAGAAGGATATATATTCTTGTACTGTCCAGAGGTTTCTCATCCTTCGTTGGATCTCATTTATTTCTCTGGCTCAAATCCCCTTCCTTTTGCTGCAATCAACCATAGTAGTATGATTGGGAACTGCTAACTCAAGGGCCCGCTTTACTCAGAACCCACTTGGAAAATAACTAGGTCAACTCAGAATTTTATGTAGGTCACGAAAACATATGGTGTTTGTATACAACAAATGTTTAGTTCTCACGGAAATTTGCTTCAATGTTTCTAATTTAAAATATAAGTCCCGTCATAATATAACATCATTCTATATATTATGAAAACCACACCATTCTTATATTATAGAATCATAGTAGTATGCTTTAACACAGTAAATAAAATCATTATAATAAAAAATACTTCGATAAGTTTTAAAATTAAGTAGGTCAACGAAAAATACTTAGAAAAAATTTCAGAAAATTTCAAATTTTTTTAGAGTATTTGAAAATATAGCCAAATATTTGAAAAATTTATGTTGGTCAACTCAAATTTTTTTCAAGTACTCTCAAACATAGCCAAATTTGAATAAATTGTTTCTCAAACTTTCAAATGTATTTCCCAACTCAAAATTTCCAAAATTTTCAAATTTTTTCAGAGTATTTAAAAACTTAGAAAAAATTCATTCAAATCATTCCATTTTAATAAGTATTTACAAACATAACTAAAATTTGAAAAAAATGTATGTAGAGCAATTCAAATGTTTTATACGAAAATATGTTGAGGAAATTATTAAATTTATAGGACAATTTTGAGTTTTAGTTATTTTGATAAATTTGTAGGAAACTTTAAGCAAAAAACATTACATTGACAATGGGATATTATTATATTTCAACATTACCATGGGAAAATATCCCATAATTTAAAATACCTAAAAATCTTTTCCCAAATCAAAATATCCCAAAGTTTATTTTCCCTATAAAATTTTCCCAACTCAAATTTCCCAAAATTTAAAAATTTTTCAAAATATTTAAAAACTTAAAAAAAATTCTTTCAAATTATTCGATGAATACAAGATTATTTTGAGTATATGTTTATTTGATGATTTTACGTAGTCAACAAATAAACTTTGATTTATACATTGGGTATTATCATTCAACAACTATTACATGAGAAAAATATCCCAACTCAAAATTATCCCAAAACTTAAAATCCCTAAAAAATTATTTCCCAATAATATACCCCAAATTTCAAAAATTTTCCAAGTGTAAAACTTGAAAATTCTTATAATTTATCTAGGGTAGCAATGGTACTGGGATATTTTTTTATATACAATGTAAATTATATATACACAGCCACCTGATATTTTGAATTTATATTATTAATACTTTAGGATTAGATTTTTTTCTACAAATAAACTTAGACATATACATTGAGATATTATTTTTAAAATTTCCTTGTGGAAGAAATATCCCAAAATTTTAAAATCCCTAAAAATATTTCACAAGCGTAATACCCCAAATTTCCCAAATTTTCAATGTTTTTAAAAAATATAAATATTAGTTGGGAAATTATTTTTTAAAACATATTTGCTTATGAAAACAAATTTTGATTTAAAATTAGTTAACTAGAACCTGTACAACTAAAACACGATGTCCAATAACACTGGACAGTGGACCGCAAATTTTCTAGTTTTCAAAAGATAATTAATAAAATTATATTATAAACGGTGTCTACTGATAGTATTAAGTAATGTGTTTAAAACATTTTCAATACCAACAAAAGTAATTTTATTTATTATTTCATTAAATTGAATATATATATATATATCGTTTGTAAAAAATATTAACTTTGGTTCAAAGTTATAATTAAACATGCTCGAAAATCATTTTTGCTGAGCAACGAATTACATTTACGAATCCGTTCTTGTCATTCTTACATAATATCAAAAGATAAATTTCAACTAGTAAATATTCATAGATATAATGTGTATATTACATTTATATTATTATTTAAAGATTACCTTTCAATAGGAGTTCGGCGGTGCACCACGAACATTTATATTTCAAAAATATTCCAGACTACTAAAAACGGTTGCCAACTCCTGTTATAAATCGTCATTAATTATTTACTCAAACTTTACAGATTCAAATATGTTTGAAAATGGGAGAAATATTAAAAGAAGATTAACTGTTGAGATAAAATTTTAACAAAATTTCAAAAGTTCAATAAAATGCCAATGTTGTGTGATTCTAATGATCATAATAATAATAATAATAATAATAATAATAATAATAATAATAATAAAGGTATGTTTGTTTGTTTGTCTGAAAGTATTCTGTATCAATAATTAGTAAACCTCTAAAGTTATCTGAAAATCAATTGATCTTTATCCGTTTAAACCACGATTTGAAGAATGATTATAATTGTGCAAAACATTTATTCATGTTTTGTCACTTTATTTACAAAATACGTTTTCAATTTATCTTCCAATGTCGATTAAAACGTTTGACGTGCGTTGGCTTATACTATGAATAAATAATATAATTATCTACATCATTTCCTTTAAAAATTTATTTTACTTTACTGTTATAAAATTCCTTACTCAAATCAGTTTGTAAATTATTAGAGTGTACAACAGCAAATAGAGTTTTGATTGCTTCAACTATTTCATTACCAAATTTAATTTTAACAAAACTAGCATTTGCAAATTGACAAATACATCAATAAAGATCAAAATATACTCAAATAAGGAATCATTTCCATTAATTCTAATTACCATAAATTGCCAATACCATATGTTTTATAGGCTCTTGTTGTAAATCCCTTTAACATTGGTTTAAGACTTTATGTAATTTGGCTCGATAATCAATTTTGTCTCACTTTCCTTGAATTTCTTAATGCTTTTTTAAAATTTGTTGACGCTACTGAAAGATGTAGGGTCTTTTGGATTTGTTCAAATGTTCTCCATTGAAACAATTTGAACTGAAATCAAATTTGAAATACGCTAGTTACGAAGTAACACTCATTGTTTATAAACTTCGCCTTCCTAATAAACCTGCTCCACACAATAAAGATAACGAAAGATGTTGGGCTCAGAGCCACAATTTAAACAAAAATAAAAATTAAAATTAAAGACTAAAGTAAAAGTAATGGAACGAGTCACTGAAAATAAGCACACACCGCAAGAATATACCAAAAATTAATGAAAAACATATTAAATAAAACAAATTAAAAATATAACAAAAATAAAATAAAACAAATAATTAACTAAAATCACTAAAAAGCCTACAGCTGCAGAGAGAGACATATGAAAAATAAAATAAACTGCCAAAACCTTGCAAAATAAGGTTTAGAAAAAACATAGTCAGAAGTGGCGAGCAGAAAACAAATAAAAAGGGCTAAAAATAATATTATAAGAGAATAGTAATAAAAATAAAATCCAAATATAATATAAATGGTATATCAAAAAATAAAGAAAAATACATAAAAATAATAAAAACAGTTTAAAATTATTAAAATAATTAAAAAGCCCTAAAAATCGCGAAAAATCGCCCATTGGTCGCACACACGCATAAAAATAGTATATATACAGTGACGAAATTCATTATTTTTAACTTATGCCAATTTTTGAAATTGAATTATCTCTACGATATTATCAAGCTATCAAAACATAAGGATTTGTGTTAATTTTAGTTTATTTTCTTTTACGTTAATGTAAAATTTTTTGCTTAATTAAACATTTCGATGTTCGTAATGTTCTGCGTTTTCATTAATTAATTATCTTTATATGGTTTTATTTATGTTCGAGTCCCTTAAATATTATATGATACGTATGTAAATAGAAGTTCATGGGACGGATCTCGTGCCGGCTGGTGGGTGAAAACCTCTAGTTGAGCTTGCGGGTCATGCCTCGTGAACGCCTCGGCAGTCCGCAGTAGGGTCTGGCAATACGCACAGGACCTCCACGCAGGGCGCCGTTGTATAACTCGAAGCGACTGCTGAAAAGTGGCCGGAGCGAGTAGAAATAAAATCAAGGGAAGAGCGTTGTTTCAGTTAAGGGGATATTAAGTACGATCATAGACTGATCTAGAAAACAATTTTTGGAAATCTCGAACCAATTAATAAATAGAGAGCGGGTAGCAGGGATAGGCATAGATATTGACAATTGACTAACAGAACTATCGTTCAAAAATAAAGTTAAATATTAAAAACGAAATCGCATAAATTTTTATTCGTTCTGAAAACATTAGACAAGATTTCACCAAGTAGAATAAACTCCACAATATGGATAGACGCGAAAAATTATTTTCCAGTCCAGTAGAAAATTCCATCACACAGGAGTCGTACGAAAATCGACATGACTAGTTAGTATGGCCGATAGAAAACATAGATCCCTGTCTCTGACACCCGACGTCATAAGTATACTCCGAGAAGACGATGAGTCCACGCTACATATTTTTCCTCAACTTTCTTAAAAACTCGCAAGAAGCCGATAAGTACTGTGATGAGAAATAGGCAGGACGCATCACATACGTCATATCCAACTAATGCTGACGTAAAAACTGGCACTTTGAGAAAGGGCTATTGAAGCCGTGGGGCTGACGGGATCTTCCTTCATACATAATATCCATCGCGATAAGAATCCATCCATCTTCGTGACCTGCAAATTGAAAATTCCGACGAATAACACGGTCTACTGAACAGTATTACACAAATTTTGACGAAATAAATAATACAAACTCACCTACGCTTTCAATTAATTATTGAATGTTTTCATTGCACCATTTCTAGCGTGCTCATCACAAAACAGTAAATATCAATCGATATTCACTGCCATAACTAAACTATATACAATCCAGTATCGTGGATCTATTACTCTGCAGCTGACATTCTGAAATGCTAAGGGCCTTAGGAGTTAATACGCATCGCACCCGCAGGGATTTGACATTTGTAGGTATATTTATTAGAATAAACATAAAATTTTAACTAACTATCTTAACCCGCATACTTTTTACATTAAATAATCCTTCTTTTGTGTATCATTTAAAAATCCAATTTTCTCAATATGATCGATAGTAACGCTAGAAACATTAATGCTAGATTATTCATAATAACAATCCGGATTTATGGATAATAGTTTCTGATCATGTTAGTATTGTTTCAACAAATTACGTTAATTAAAAATTAATAAGAATCACTAATATAGAAAACATTAATGTAATTAATAATAGTAAATATCATAATAACCACGGGATGATTGTATAGTGAGTTTTATTAATTTCAATTCGGTAAAATTTATTAATCGGTAATAATATCAATACTATTTGTTATAATATTAATCATAATGATAGTAATGTCACCCCTAACGAATCCAAATTTTTAATTACGTAACTGTAGTCGTAGTAATGGTATAATTCATGACGATTTAAATTTGCCGAAGATACCAAGCAATAGTAAGGATGTTATTTCACGATCTCGCGCGCAATTCCTAATCGAGTGACAAGTAATCATAACCCCATTTAGCCGATAACTTGACTAACGATAGGAGTCCAAACGTTGATAAGAATGAATTTGGGGGATCAGTAATCCACCTTAGAAATCCGTAATTCTTCCCGCTACTTCCCCGCCATTTCTTTTTCTCTCTCGATTCATTTCCATCTCCTGAACTTCTTCTCTCCCCTTTTAGATTATGAATTCCGGAACAAGCTCCTCAGTGAATAACCTCTCAAGGATTCCCCGACTTTCTCCGTCGGTTATTGCACTTCGCCAAAGACTCGAAGAAATGGAGGCGAAATATAATTCCTTACGAATAAAATACGAATGGATCAAGGGCACCTGGTCCTCTCCGGAAGTCACCCAGGGCCTACACCGAAAGATAGAAAGGCTAACTCGAACCAGAGAAGAACTGATCGCGGAGTCGCGCAGCCAGCAGCTACTAATTAAAGAACAGGCCACGGCTCTCCGCCAGGTATTTACGGACGAGGAGCTCAGGACCATGTCCCAGGGAGTGTTCGGGCTCGGCAGCTGAATATAATTCCCGAGCACCACCTTCCGATCGCCGATCTCCCACCAATTCTATCAACTCTCATCCCTCTACCACAAGCAATCGTGGCTGAAACTAGTGTTAATCCGGCCCGCCGACGGCCCAATCGAAACAGACGACGCCGTGACCGTCGTCGCAGGGAAGTGGAGCTCCTCCGAGAAACGGAGCCCATCGAAGGCCCGTACCGGATCGATGATTTGCCGACCCCATACCAGGAATTTGAGATTCATGGGCTCGATCCGGACATACTGTACGCTCCGACGGCAGTCGTCCAACCACAAGCTCCGCAAATCCACATAAATCTAGTGGATGAAGACTTCGACTCCCCCGGAGTCTCCCAAGTTCTCGATCGCTTGGGATTGAACCTCGATGACATTGCCGTCCTCACCGGCAGCGTGCCTCAGATTTCTCCCCCAATCGAAATCGCCGGACCATCTACTCGAACTGAGGGCAGCCACCGCGCAAATCCTCCACCATACCGGCCGGCAAAGCGAAGGTGCCTGCCTACCGACATCGATGCCGAGGAGGACTGAGTTGGAAATGGGCTACCGTCACTCATCTCTGAAGTTATCTGTATAAACTACCTGCCTTTGTAAGTGTGCCTCTCAATATTCGTTATTTTGATCTAACTTGTTTGTGTTCGTTTTTTTGTTTCCTTCCTGTTGGGTCGGAATTAACTATCTTAAGCTAATAGGGACGAAATAACCGTAATAGAACAGGGAAAATTGTCAGATAGGGTTTGTAAACTGGTGACGGGGCAGGAATGTTTTCCACGATTTTCTCGACGTAGTTAAGATAAATACAAGGGGTTTATAAGTAAACTGGTAGGTAAGAAGCGTAAGTCCTTCCATCGGCAGCAAATAATCCGGGAAGCGAAGGTCCTTCAAGGAGTAATGTTAGTAATAGCACTCACCTGCTTGAATGACATTCGGCTATTGCGTACAGTACCAACATGATTTCGGTCATGGGTACGCAATGGTGATTCAAAATTGTGTGGCGTATCAGGAAGATATCCCTAGTAACTAAACGAGAAGGTCACACCAATAGGATGAGTAATACAGTAAACTGAAAATTCCTATACGTCCAACACAAAGCAGCTTTAAATGCATAAGTTGTTTATACGTCATTTCTCTCATTTGTTTTAATTTTTGCTATTTACAAGCAATGAAAGCGATTTTTTATACATTTTAAAATTTGTTTCTTTTCATTACTAATATTTACTTTACCATGTACAACTTTCATTTAAAATCGCCAATAAATAATCAATTAAAATGTAGGAAATCTTTGTAAAATTTTCATTCATGATTGTTTTGGAGTCTTTAATGAAGTAAAATATTGTAAACTTTGCAGATCTTTGATTTGTTTAGATGATTTAATTTCATTAGGTTTTTGTTTGAAACTCTTTTGGTTCTGTATAACTAGTTTTTGAAGAAATTCTATTTTTCTTCACTCTTCCGAATGAATTTTTTTCATATTTCTTTTGTTTGAAAGTTAAAATATCTGTTCGTACTCGTTAACCATCCGAACATTTCTGAGTAAAGTCTAGAAATAAATATTCAATGGGACATTTTGTTGTATCTTAAAATATTTCCTATTGTTTGGATAAGCTTGTCTTTCTAGAAAATCGAACATTTTAATTATTCGTTTTATGATTACATGCTTGATGGAAAAGGTGTTTGGTATCGCTTAATATCGCTTCTTGCTCCTCTGTACACTTTTTACATTTAAAACATCACTTCGACCAACTGGCGATTTCTTTTATTGCCAGTGATTTTATAGCAATTTTTGTCATATTAAAAAATACTAAAAAAACAGAACATTTCTGAGATTGGGGGCAATTTATTACCAATTAACTTAATTCCCGGCAACCCATTATTCTGACATTCAATTAAATATCTGTTGATTAATGGGCTCATCTTAAATTTAATTATTTGGTAATTAATTTGTTTTTGACTTCCAACCCTTCTATAGACCTCTAATGAATTAAACATTATTTTATTTGCCTTCAAAATCAAATTTGCCACCGGTTACCATTTCCCCCAGAACAATATCAACTTTTACTTTTTTCAAATTTTTAATTTATTTTAATTGATTTTTATAATTTAGAAATTTTATTTATTGTAAATTGTATAACCCCAGAATATCTTGTTTTTCGATGAAGTGTCATAAATAAATTCAATTCAAACCTTTCTAAGTCGATTAGGACAAAGTTAGAATTATCCTTTGATTTTACTTTTTCTTAATTTTAGAGAAAACTCAAAACTTTTAGAAGATTTTATTTTAGATTATTACAGATTTTAAATTGAGAAGCAACTTTTTCATCAATAATGTCTTGACTAATTATGATGCGCTCCCATGTTCCCAAAAAAAGTTCCTGGAAAACACAAAAAGAGCATTGAAAAAATGTCTTTTCTTTTATTTTTTGTTTATATTCTCGTTTATTGTTAAATAATAAATCTTTTTTATGTAGGATACCTGGACAAAATATGATTGGCTTTAAAATTAGGAATTTTTTTAGTAATCTATTATTTAGATCAGGAGTTCTCAAGACTTAATTTTTGGCGACACTTTAAAAAAATTCTTTTTTTAACATCTGCGACGTTTATAAATAATCTTCGATTTCTTGTTAATCGTACAGAAAATATAGTCAAAGATATTCCTATTGAAGATAGCGTCATTTTCAAGCAGGAATCCACTGAACAAAAGAAAAATTTCTTTAAGGATGTATTTTATGAATTATTTGATGAAATTAAATGGGCACTAATTATTATAAGTTTCATGTGCACGAAACATATGTTAGAAAAATCTGACTTGGATTTTGAATGTTATTTTGAATAGTTTATAGAAGTATATTTCATCGATGATTTAATTCAGAATTTAAATATTTAGATAATTGAATCACGAATCGCACCATGGATAGATTTTAATGGCGGATGGATCGTCTTGTCTGAAATAGCTATAAAAGCAAAAGAGCATGATGCCAAATATGAAAATCTAAAGAATTAATTGAAGCTATTTGACTGGATTAGCAGTTTAAATTATTTTTATAAAGGTTTATTAAAAAATCTAATAAATGTTTATGTATTTATTGTTTTGAATTGAAATAAATTAAAGTTTTATTAATCATCACATGTACAATTTTCATCTTTACAATTATCATTCATTATATTTGTAACAATATAATCAATACAAGTTGGATAATTATTACATTCATCTTTATCTACTGTTTTAATACCATTTATTAATCATCAATTATAGGATTCTTTTTTATTTTCTTTAGTTACATCTTGTTTAGTTGTAGGTTCATCGGTTATATTTTCTTCAATATATGACATGATTTCTTCATTTGTTTCCGAATCTTCACTAATTTCAGAATAATCAGATCCAGAAGAACCCCATCCATTAGTTTCTGAAGCCATTATGCAATCTTTTATTTTTATACCAGACATTTCTTCTAATTTCTCAATCAAAAAGTTGATTATATATACTAAATAAATTTAATAAAGATTTAGATATTATTATTATTTTATTATAATTTACAAAATAATTTTTGTTTATACATATATTTACATTATTATTTTATATTATTAGTTTATTTAATACTATTATCAAGATTCATCTGAAATGTTTAAGTCTATCGATAAAATAAAAATCATAAAATAAAACAAACAAAGAAATAAAAACTTTATTAATTTGTACAACATTAATAATTTACACTAGATTCATCATAATCATGATATTTTTCTTCTGCTTTAATAATTTTCAGTACTGGTTTGATTCTGTCCTTGGTTACATTGTATCCTTGTGTTGGGCCAAAACATTATTTCGTTTAAATGAATCAGTAACACGCACGCAAATACAACATGCAGATTTAAAATCGGACCCATAAAACATCAACTAACCATGCTAAAATGTAGAAAGAAAACAATTAAATATAAAATCAAGAAACACAAAAATAAATTAAAATAATAACAAAGTGCAAAAAGATCCGCATGAAATAAACATAAAAATAACATGAAAATTTGACCGAAATTTGACAATTTACCAAAAAAATGCGAAAATCCATGAGAATGGAATTAAAACTAAATAATTTGAATTAGAAACAATTCAATTAAAAAATTAAAAATAAAATTGTCAAATTAAATTACAAAAATAATAAAATTAAGATTAGAATATACTAGAAAATCACAAGGTCAAATTTTGTTTTACTAAATCAAATTTTACACGCAAGGTTAGGGTCGTACAATAGGTATATATACCGATTCATTTTCACATAATTTTAACCAGTATTAACCAGTTTTAATCAGTTTTTGCAAACTTGAATTAGTTAACACTCGAAGTAGTTTCTGATAACTCAGTATCAATCAGTGAAAGAAATTTTCAATGTGAGTGGAGAGATGTTTTTGAAAACTTTCTCCACGTCGTCCCCAAACAACCTTATATGAGCTCTGTTTTAGGTGTCGGTGTGGGGAAAGGTTGGAATGTGAATTATGAAACAATGAATGACAAATACGATTTCAACCGATGTACATATTATTCAATAAAAATTTTATAAATAACCTCTTGTCGAAATTTTTCCGGCCCACAGCCGACACATCACCGCAAGAAAGCAAACTATACATACCCCTATCGAATCGTGTAAGTGCGGTGTAAGTCCGCAAATGATTCGTGCCCGTGAAGGCTACGGCGTGAGAACGCAGTAACTGAAATGTAAAATCATCATTTCCGTATAGGGGAAATGGGTTGAAGAGGGAATAGTCTTTTGGCTATTTCATCATCACTCATTTCCCATAAACTCGGCCTAAAATGTTTGTAACAACGGCTCATATCATGACACTGAGTAGTCCAGTGGGCACTCATAAATTCCTAATATTAACATAATTTTATCCTAGGATTAACTAAAGGAAGGTAATGGGAAAATTTGCGCGGAGAAATCGTTGATATGTCGATAACTTGAAAAATAAAAGATAAAAATCAAATAATTTAAATCTACAAACTCAGAAAATTACTATATTAAAATTTTGTCAGAGTCCTATCGATAGTTACCCTGATTTAAACTAGAGAGCGACCTAATGATCAGGAGCAAATATAAACTATGTTGAATTGCATTAATAGATTAAATACTAATTGAATGTCCCTTTGTAAAAGCAGTGTAATTAAGTTTTTGATTGAAGTTTTGCCAAATAAATTAGTAATATCCGATCTTTACAAATCATTTGACTGTTATTGTCGGCGCTAAATGTGAATAATATCTACGACTCCGATAACATAGATGTTTAAAGATCGAAAATGAAGGTGATGATTAGGATAATCGAAGAGTAAATAAATACGCGTCCACATTATCCATGCATAGTTCATGAGTTTGGTAAAACCGTACACCAGAAATACCATATTGGCCGACTTTTATCATAAATCCAATAGTTACAGAAAGAATCAAACAACCTTGTGAAATCTGATAGATTCCTGAAATTATATGTGTGTCGGCGAAGGCTATCGGCATACATATCATACGAGCTGATATTTACGATAGGTCAATCGTTAAAGTAGAATGATAATCGGCGTGCCATTCACCAAGAGACGAATGCACACCGGCACGTGAGGCACACTAACTGCCAATAGGTAAACGAAAAATCAACGATGTGGATTACTGTCACAGGCATATATTCATAGACATATATATATATATATATATATATATATATATATATATATATATATATATATATATATATATATATATATATATATATATGATGCACGCTCTGGAAGTAGGCAGTTTTAGAATTTAATGGCTAGGTATTCACAACATATTGACGTATCCACCGAGGAACCCAGAAGAAAGAGAGTAGAACGTCAGAAAGGTAAACTAACAAATTAATCTAATTATTAATTATTGATTCCGAGCCCTAGTTACATAACCCGAACCAACGATCCACTCAATAACTGTTGACGACGATGGCCAGGTCACCATTATAGATAACTTGATTCACATGACCAAATACAAGGAGGAGATTTGAATCCAATACGCCATCAGTTGCTCAGATAAGTCGAGTTACCTGTACTCAGGTTCATTTGTAGCCAACCTTCAAACCTATAATGATCTAATCGGTTAATGTAATTCAACCCATTACAGTGGAATGGTATTTTGTTTTCTTTTTCTCTCTGTGCAACCGTGATAAAGACCAAACTATCCCAGTTATTTATTCAACCCTGAAGCCAAGAAAGTAGGGAGTCATTGCTAAATAATAATAATATTTAGAATTTCTATATAGAATAATAATAATAATATTTAGAAATTGTATAAATGATATGTTATGTAATAATAATAACAATAATAGTTAGAAACCTTCCAAATGGTATATCATGTAATGATTATAGTAATAATATTCTGAAGTTCTATATAGAACAATAATGATAACAACAGTTAGAATTTTATATGGAATTATAATGATAATATTTAGAAAATTTTTATGGAATAATAATAATACTAATAACATTTGGAAGTTATAAATTTACTTTTTATGCAATAATAATAATAATATTTATATATTAAAATATAGTACAACTATAGTGATGTTTCTTGTCCAGTAAAACAATGATGGATCCAAAAAAACGGAATTAGTCTAGATAGAAATTAGGATTTTTATATGGAATAATAATAATAACATTTAGAATTCTATATGGAATAATAATAATGGCATTTAGAATTCTATATGGAATAATAATAATGGCATTTAGAATTTTATATGTAATAATAATACTAATAACATTTAGAATCTTATAAATCATCCCTTGTGTGATCATAATAATAATATCGATATATTAAAGTATACTGCCTTATAGTATTAATATTAACATTTCCTCGTCCAGTGGAACAAGGATAGATCGTAGTAGCGGGATTAGTCTAGCCAAAAAATTGTGATCTTGAAAATTATCTCTTATATAGTAATAATAACCAATTTATCCTTTCGATTTGTCCACTCCGGAAATCATAAATGTGATATGAACTCGAATCGATCCATCAATAGTACTTTGATAATAGCAGCATTAGCATTTTTTTGATTGATGAATCAAAGGCAGTCTTAGTGAACTTAATTTGAACTAGTAATCACTCCCCGTGGAAAGAGTACTTAACCGTTGTTGCTTTGAATATAATAACGCTAAGATTAATATTCCAGCTTCCCCTTACAATACTCGTGATGGGCGGCGGAGATATTAATTTGTATTATCTGCAATACTACTCGCTCCGGCTATAGTATAGTAGAAATAAGTTCGAAATTGGCGTTTCACTTGAACCATGGGTTAATAACAGACGGAAGACAAATAATCAACTAAGTATTCCAAATACTAATACCTGGCGACCAATAGATTTGAGACCTAAAGTTGTACTTACCACAACTTAAAGTTTTTCCGGAAGGCTCTTAACATCTCCATCAATTACGAAGGGATTTTTGAAGTTCAAATTAAGGGCGTTCTAAACAATATTGCTTTAAGGTCACTTTAAACTTCGATAGATACGGTCGAGCAACTGATGGTGAATAGGAATCAGGAAACGCGTCGAAATCTCATATACTTCGTAAATCATAGTAGTTACGTACACCTACCGCGACAAAAGCCCCTCACAAGTACGCCACACGACCCCTTAGCCCCTCCGTACACAAAACCTAATACTAAGGAGCTCCCCAGCAACCACTTGAGAACAAAGATCAGAACGGTTTTAAAGAATGATTGAGATATTATAATTTAGAGAACTCATGGATTGATGCGTCCCGGGTCATCGTACGTTTCCCTGCACATTCAGCGGTCAGGTGCAGATAAGTGATGTGGGACGCTGGAATTTCGATATCCCCAGTTCGACAGACGAGATCCGGAAAGCAAGAGAGTTCGGAAGACGTTGAACTCCCTTATGTGGCCATAAAGCGAGAACCTGGCCGGAACCCGGCCTGGGAGATTCGTGGCCAGGCGGAATTCCTATTAGCTCGCCTTGAGGAGCATCAAAAAGAAACAAATCGTCAGATAGACAAGGCCAGACGATACTTAGCGCAAGTGAACGCAGACATTGCGGAGGGCAAAATACCCAGTACAGATGGGTATGCTCCCAGTTACAACGTCTCATATGAGTTAGACGATCCGCGACTTCGTGGCCAGACTGGAGAAATGAACGTAGTGATTCCACGGAGAATTCTTCCTCGCGAACTACGAGACGCGGAAACGGATTCGGATGATCGTCACGACCACTCTTACGTTCGTAGTCTCCCAGACCAAAGATACGATAAAAGTGGTCCTAGATTCAACCGGCGCTGACTTTGATAAATTTTGTGTCATTCTTAATAAATATTCAATGGTAGTTCTTAAAATGGTGTTTCTAGACAGATTCCGTCAATAATTTTTTTCAACATAGAATACCTTTTAGCGAAAATGAATTAATGAAATAGATTTCTCCGCCGATGTTTATTAGTATACGGATTGAGGTGCGATGAATAAATAACATGTGATGATAGATAATGGGAGTAAATAGTATAATTTTCATTTAGACATGAGCTCGGTTCAGATTTTACAAACGAAGCTCCACAAAGCCCGCACGACCAACAAAAACCTACAACAGCAATTGGCCCAACTCAACCAGGAGATTCAACAGACCAAGGCCACCTGGATTGAACCAGGAAAGGCCAAAATGATTTATCAAAAGATGAGAGCGGCACAACGAGGGTGGGCTGAGGAGAAGCAACTCACTTAGTCGCAGAAGATCCAAATACGCGGCCTTGAGGTAGCGTTATCGGCGTGCCAGGAGGGCAACGCGGTAACCTACCCTCTCGTTTTCGCGCCCGCCCAATTGGCTTACAGAGAGTCGACGTCCGTGGCGGTGCCCGCATCTAAAACACCTAAACGTAGACCGGGAAAATCGGAACGCGCTAAGCGACGTGCCACAAAGATGCAATTATGATGGACTGAAACTGTTATATTGATTGTCAATAAATGTGTTTTGTTTAAATTAATTCTCCAAGTTTTATCTCAGTAATAATCGAGTAGAATCCGCTGACAAATGAGGAATAGTTTATGGGAAAAAGATTCCAAGGAACAAAAGATTAATTCACACAGACGAGATACCAAAGAAAGGAAATCGCAAACGCGACTTCTAACGGCAACGCGTTGGACCCAGTTTGAGGTCGGGCCAGAGTAGTTCCTACGTGGCTCTCACTTTTGGCGACCTCAGAACCAATGGTTGCATCTCCAACGTTGCTTAGCAACGGGTAACCATTGGGGGTAAGAAAATATTTACATCTGGGGTCAAGGTTATTAAAACCATAAACCCCACACTTGTATCACCACAGTTATCATGCACTTTATTGTGCTAATGTTTTCTTGATTGGGAATAATGTCCAAATCACATTTGACATACATTTCATCAAATTGTATGTCATCAAACTGTATATTTGAAAATCGAACATTATAGAAACATTTTTCTGCAGTAACCTGATTCTATAAAATAAATAAAATCAAATAACGTAATCAACTTACTTTAAAAATATAAATTATTGGAAAGTACAAATAATTTAATTTGTACTGTAAAAATTCTACTGTTTTTTTGTATCTACTAAATGAAGAATAGGTTTTTCTAGAGAGAGAGTTCCTTCTTTATATATTCGTTTGGAGTTTTCTTGTTTGTCGTCATCAATGGTTTTTCTTTTTATTATTCCTAAATTTATATTATATAAAGTAATATATAATAAAATTGAAATTACCATTATTCTGACGAATCATTATAATTTTCTTTTGATCCATTGAAGTATAGTAGGTAGTAATGTGTTTACCAGATCTTTCTGAAAAGGGTAAGGGTCCCCCTTGCATTTTCAAAAGTTTTCCGAAACCCCCTATTTTTAAAAAATTTCGATTACGTCATTATTACGTAACATTTCCATGATATTTGTACATAGATATAATTGCTGTGTTGTACTCTAACATTACATACATTCGAATTTTGTTTAAATCAATTTTTACGTAACTTCAAAAACTTTTTAAAACCATTCATTACATCCCCAATTTCAACATTCTCCTAGAATTATTGATTCCTATAATCGTAATTTTTAACGCTTGTTCTAATGGTATTATTACTTACTCTATAACTTAAAAATTTTTTTTAATAAACATAAAAAATCAAAAGACTTGTTAATAATAATACATTTATTCACATATTAAAATCCTAGAGAAAGACGAGCATTGACTATTTTCCAAATTGGTGATATGACATCTTTTTCATCTTTTTTATATCCTTGGATTGTCATATTGACAAACCAACTTTCCGCATCTTTATATCCTATTTCTTCAAAGGCATCATGAAAACTGTCAATTCGATGATTGATGAATATATTTTCATTGCAACTTAGATTCTTGTTAATTTTCATTATTACTTTATTTACTGCAACAACATCTTATTTTGATAACTGTGCATTGAAACTTGAATATTGAGACTTGATAAATTTCGCTGGCTTTATGTATTCATATGGAATTTCATTCTTCAAAAAATACATCTTATAGTTATGATACATTCCACTGGTTGGACATCTATTTGCTTATTAGTAGTGTGTTTTTAAGCCTTTCCAGCTCTCGACCCCACTCGAGATTCCCGAAACCACTCGAATTTCTCAATTTTTCTAATTTTTCAAATTTTTCCAAATCTCAAAGTTTGGTAATGTAGTAATTTAGAAACTTTCACAAGGTTTCAGGTATCCCGACTATGGTTGCTCGCTGGAAAGGCTTAAAAACACACTACTTAACCACAAAATGATAAAAACAATTTTATAATTTCATAATTTTCGAATTTCTAATTTTTTAATTTTAAAAATATGGTAATTCGAGAAAAATATTTTTGTAAATCTTGTAATAAATATCTTTCAAAAGCTCACAAAACTAAACATGAAAAAACTAAAATCTACCAAAAAATGTCTCACACTTCACACCTTCACACTTCAGGGGGAGATCTTTAATCTTCAAATTCATCACTGATTGAATCTTCTTTATTAAAATTTTTTATTGAGTAATGTCCATATGGAAGAGTTGTAATTCCATCATCCACAATCCATCTTTTATCATCATAATTATCCAATGTTGTTTTTAAAGATTCCTCAAAATAAATTTCATGATTTGTTGATCTAAGATTATGAATTATTTCAACATATTTTCCATATTTACCTTCAACACAATTTTTAAAATTACTAAATTTTATTTTTTTACTTACAGATGTTTGAATTTTTTATTTCTTCACCCTTGATCATTTTTAGTGCATATTGTTTTGATCTAATAGCAACAACACTAAATATTGGATTCCAGGGTTTTTCATCTTTATATGCAAATAATTCTCCGGATTCATTTATTAAATTATTTAATTTTTAATTTTTTTTAATTTATTCAAATAAATCTCATCAAGGTTCATCTCGTTTAATTTCTAAAAACATTGAATCAGTATCCATTAAATGTAAAGACATTCTACCTTGAAAATGTGGTTGTAATACATCATAATACATTTGTAATTTTGACAATTCTAGAATAACAAATCCAACATACATTGGTTTATTATATGTTTTGGTATAATTTCCCATTTCAATAGCAACCAATTCATTTGAAAATCTTTCACAATCTTTAAATGTTGGTCTTGAAAACATTTTAGAATATCTTATTAAATCTTGAAGACTATTTGTTAATAAAGTTATATTTACATATTTATCTATATTTTCCATAGTTTTACCAAAGACGGAATTATTTATTAATTTATACAACATTTTACCAAATTCATCTTTGTTTGATTGCGCCTCTTTTCTATTTTTAATATTATCCTCAATAAAACTTTTCATAAATTGTTTTTGTTCAAAACTAATAATATTATGAACTTTTTTAAACTTCATTTCTTGTCTCAAATAAAATTGTAGAATTCTATAATGACACAAATATCTTTCTTTATCATGTTGAGTACATAATAATTTAACAGCTGAATCTTTCTTTTCTAAATTTCTTTCTTTTTGCCAGTTTGAAAGATCTTCATTTTTTATTTTTATTGGTGCTAATAGAAAATACATTGTTTTATCATGAATTTCTTCAGGATATTCCGAATCGACTTCAAGAAAATATTCAATTTTTGAATCTTTCTTGGTTGATAAAATTTTAACCATGATTTCACTTGTTGGTGTTTCTCATATAAAATTTGCAAATGGTAAATATTGCGTCATGATTCCTGAATATAATGCAGTTGCATCAATGTAAATTAAATCAGATTTATTATTCAAACATTTCAACACTTGCTCATATTCTTCTTCATCTTTAATAGGTGTTATATCTTCAGGATATTTATTATACAGAAATTTCTCATTCCTAGAAGTAATTAATCTATTTCCCATCACTAAACTTACTCCTCCACGAATATTATTTTTTATCATATTAAACATTTCAACATCAGTCAACAAATCCAAAACAACACCACTTTTTTTCAAGATTAAATTCCAAGATAATGAAGGTGTCGAAATATAATTTACAAGGATTCAACTTAAATTTTTTTATAAAATTTTCAAAACAATCGGTTAATATAAATGTATCAAGTTTTAAATAAAGATCTGTATATTCTCCTAAATAGTTTTTTTTCTTTCTTTAGCTTTTCTTTCAAGTTCTTCTTCAATTTCTTCTTCAAGAGTTTTTTCAATAGTTTTTTAATATATTTTCTACTTTGTTTAACTTTAAAAGGGGTAAATTCATCAGGGTTAACTTCAACAGGCTTAACTTTAACAGATTTTTTTTCTTTTTTGTGATCTTCTAAATGTTGTTCATATTCAAACTTGCTTGATCATTATTTTCCACACAATTCACAGACAGCGTAAGCGACATATGATTTACGTTTTTTTTCTTGATACCATTACAAGCTTTATAATTAAGATTAAAATTTTTTGTTAAATATCTTTCTCCACATTTATCACAAAGTATAGAATTGGAATCTTTCAAACCACAGTATTTTCAAGATGTTCTTTCGATCTACAATGACTTGTATAAGCAGATCCCTACCAAATATTTTATTGCAAGTAATACATTTAATTTCAGAATCTTCTTTTTTAAGTTTTTTAATTTTAGAAACTTTAGGTTTAGAAACTTGAGTTTTCCATTTTTTTCGAGTACTCGACATTTTTATTATTATTTTTTATATTTATATTTTAGGATTTATTTTTTTTATTTTATCAAAAATTTATCTTATCTTGTTATATAATTAAAGATTAAGAATCTTGAAAGAAATCTGAAAGAATAAAATAAAAAAATTTAAAGAGTGAAAAAAAATGACAAAAAAATTCAACCTTGATGGCTCAGTGGGAATAGAGTATCACAGCAGTTCAAATATACATGGATTCAAATCCCAACTATAATTAGTTTTTTTCAATAAAAAATAATATTGAAAATAAATATTAAAAAAATTATAATTTTTTCTAATTAATTAATTAATTTTTAGACATAAATGTAAAAAAAAATTTATAAACAACCGTTCTGGTGCAGTGAGAATAGTAGTTCATAGTAATAGGGGTTCAAATCCCAACTAAGATTAATTTTTTTCAATTTAAATTTGAAAATAATATTTAAGATATATAAAAATAATATAGTCTGGGTATCTTAGGAAATACATCTTGTGTGTATATTTTTTTTATTAATTAATTTATTTTTAGACATAAGTATGAACAAAAATTATTATAACGGTTGTGGTTGTGAACCGTTAATCATCGTCACAGTCTTTCAAACACTGGGATCGATCCCCACAATGTGAACATTTATTTCCTTGTTTTTTTTCGGACCTCTTTCGAATGTTTTTAAATAGTTTAAGTATGTTAAATCATGTTTCTGTATTGTTTTTTAAAAAAACTTTTTAATTTTATTAAAATAATTTAATTTATAAATTACATTATTTTTTAAAATTATAATATAGATAAAAAATTATAATATTTATATAAATAACATTTTAAAATTAGTTAAATGTATTTAAATATTTTTTAAATGTTTATTTTATTAAAAAATTAAATTAATATATAAAAAAATAATTTGTTTAAATTATAAGTTAATTCATAATATTTTTAGTTGGTTTGTGTACCTGAAGATGACAGTTATGCTGTCAAAATATATCGTACGAAGAGATTTTTATTGGCGTTATCTTTTAATTAAATCGTTGCTAAATTTATTTAATTATTTATTAAGTAAGTATTTTGTTTGTTGAATAATTTATTGATATAGTTCTATTCAGGTTAACTGACTCGGTATTCTGTTATTATGAAATGAATTTGTTGGTGTATATCCATTGGATGAAATACCATATTTACGTAATAATCAAGCCATAATTGTTAAAACTCAATCATTTCATCTCAGTGGTGAGCATTGGATTGCTATTTATATGAAACCTGACAAAATACCTGTATTTGATCCTTTGGGTTTCTATTATCCTGCTATGATGGTATCAAAACTGTAAACAATGAATAAAACTATTATGTATAATAAAACAATGTATCGAAATCCAATGACTCGTACATGTGGTCAAAATTGTTGACATGGTTGATGTATAAAAGATTTGATGTTTAATAAATTTTAAATCATGATCTATTTATTGTTTAATTTAGTTTTACAATATACATACATAACTAGTATGTGTGTGTGTTCAATTGATAATTTTGTTTTACTAATGTTAAATTATCGATTAATATGATCGTGTCCATACACGACCTTTGATTAGATAATATATACCAACTAGATCCATGCTATAAACTTTAACGATTAAATTTTTATCACAATTTATTTTTAACTTTAAAATGGTATCATCATCTCAAAATACTACATCATTGATTCTATCGGAAAATGGTAAATTTCTATTTTTTTTATACATTTATATATTTATTATTATCATTTAGAAAGTCGACAAGTCAATGCTCAAATATTTCAATCAAATTTAAACATTGAAAATCTTCCAACATGTAATTTATTATTATTTTAATCTCCAATTATTTTTATAATTTAGGTAATTTTATTGGAAATTGGTTCGAGATTACCGAAAATGATAATATTATGAATCTTTCGTCAACAAAGAGTAAATATTTTAATTTAATTTATTAATGTTTTAACACATCTTTTTAGATAATTTCAAAAATATGCCCGGAACATCACAAGATTGTAATAATTATGCCCCCACAACAATTGGTGATGATCATATGAAATCTAAAACTGAAGAAATTGTCCGGAATATATAACAATTGATGATTCAGATTCTGAATTGAAAGTTAAATGTACGATTTATTTATTATTTTGTGTAATATTTTTAATTTTAGATTATTTTACTTTTAAACTTTTGTAATATTTATATTAATAATAGTATTTTAAAATTATTTTAGAATTTATAATAATAATTATACCGAATTTTTAAATATTGATTTTAATGACTAAAATAATATAGATTTTATGAATATAATAATAATATAGATTTTTTAAAATATTATAATATATATATATATATATATATATATATATATATATATATATATATATATATATATAATTTTAATAATTTAAGAAAATAATGATTTAATATGGAATTTCAAATAACTTAGATTTTATGACGTTACTAACAAACATTGATTTGTATTTAATATTTGGTTAATATCATGTAAATTATTAACATGATAGTATATTTAACATGGTAATAATAATAATTTATTAAACATAATAATAAAAATATAAAAAATCAAAAAGACCTCTTGCAAGTATTGCGCCATATATCCCTACTAAAGTTATTAAAATTGAACCTTTTGTTATAAGTGACGATGATGATGACGTCACTGAAATACAACTTTATTAAATAGGAGGCTCTAATAATATAAATGATGAGCCTGAAATTGAAGTTGATTTGAAAGGATCACGTAAAAATATTCGATTCGACATGGAACATCAAAACGTGATTAAAATCATCATTACAAATAAAATGTTAAATAAAATTAAAATCGAATTAGAAAAAATGGGGACTGTAAAAGTTCAATTTACTGTTCTCATACTATTTGAAAAAAGATGCGGAATTTAAGTATAATTTCTTTTCAAATAGTGTGATTGTTTATTCTAATAATATAGTTCAACAGATTGTAAATAGATTAAATGAAATAGATTAAGAGAAATTTACCTATTTAGGTAGTGTATGTCAAGTTGTTAAAAATAAAGAAATTGATTTTATTTTAACCAAATTTTACCATATAAATAGATTAGCTGGTCATAGTTTTATATCAACACCTACATCATTAATTAATAAAAAAGCTCTTGTAAATGTACAAAACAAGGATCAGACATGTTTTATTTATAGCATATTATCATTATTAAAACGTAATGTAATTACTAGCAATAGAGAGCGTGTATCTTCATATACAAATTACTTGAATGAATTAAATTATGACCCAATTACTGACTGTCCCATGAGGTTATGTAAAATACCAAATTTTGAACGGAAAAAAGAACATTTAAAATTTGCTATAAATGTTTTAGAATATAAATCAATAATAACACCAGATGTTATAAATGAAGACATTGACTATGTACCCCATCATCCACAATTGGATATAATACACCAAACCTAGGTCACTAATGGTAAGCCTATTTATCTTTTACTTTTGCAAGACAGTGTTGATTATCATTATACCGCAGCTTTTAATTTAAATAAATTAATGAACTGTTATTCGTACAGTATATGTAATGTTGAAATAAGAGTGAACTGGTGTCTTCATTGTTTAAATGGTTTTCAACTTGATGAAACTTTTAAGGCACATGTTGGTTCTTACAAATAAAAATTGAAATTTTAAAAGTTTTTCAAAGATGTATACACCGCTATTCGTAATATATTCAGACTTTGAGGCTATTTTGCCTTGTGACATAAGACATTTCCAAATACACATCCCGATAACAGCAGGTATATTATTAATAAATAATTATGACAATACAAAATCATATTTTAATTTTATTGGTGAAGATGGTGGAGGAAATTTCTGTCACAATTGTCCTGCCATATTATGATGTGCATGGTAATAAACCAATAGACTCTATGTCTTTCTTTGAGGAACAGGAGTTTAAAAATAGCAGGATCTGTTATCTCTGTAAAATGCTTATACGAAATAAAGTTAAGGATTACTGTTACTTCTCAGGTAAGTATCTTGGTCCTGCTAGTAGAGATTGTCATGTTTCTAGAAGAATTCTACAGCAGTTACCTATTGTCTTTCATAATTTGAACGGTTATGATTTGCATCATATTCTGAAATATGGCTTGAATAATTGTCCATCTTGGAAATTAAATATTATTCCAACAACTACAGAAAAATTCATTTCCCTCGTTGTATATATTGACAAATTGGCTGTTCATTTTATTGACAGCATGCAATTTGTTAATTCTTCATTAGTAAAAGCTGTGAGGACTCTTACTGATTTACCTTTAACTTGCTAGTCTACCTAAAATTGGACGTATTCCAACTTGCGGATTATTTTTAGCAATTTCGCTCAAAAGCAATTGCTTATAATGATCTAGAACCTCTGAATTTTTATGGCATTCTCGGTATGTCACGGGTGTCTGCGCTCATGACATTACAAGAACCCATAGAAGTTCTACAGGATATGGAAATGTATAATTTCTATGAAGAAGGAATACGGAGTGGTATAAGATTTGTTAACAAACATTATGTTGCAAGTTCTGAAGATATAGAACTTCTTTATATTGATATTAATAATCTATATGGTTGGGCTCTTAGCCAAAATCTACCTTGTGGTAACTTTGTTTAGGTGCATGATAATCTAAATGATGCGCTCAGGGAATGTGTAAGTACAAATATCGAACTCCTTCCATATGCTTCCTCTATGAAAGTCAAAATTGATATTCCAGATCGTTTGCATAACTTTTTAAATGACTTTCCACTTGCCCCGGAAAAAATGTGTCAGTGGTGGGATACGAACCCACTACCCCACCGGTCCACTGGGACAAGGACATATACCTCCCCGGTAAAAAAACTTTTTCTAATATTAAAAGTACAAATTTTTTTAGGACAAAGACCAAAATTTTTGAAGAACAAAGACAATGACTAATCAAAAAATTATCAAGGTCATTTAAACAAAGATTATAACTCATTCAAAGTCATTGGATGAGTCACTATAATTTTCAAGGTCATTTAAACAAAGACCATAACTCATTCAAGGTCATTGGATGAGTCATCATATTTTTCTCAAAGTCATTTAAACAAAGACCATGACTCATTCAAGGTCATTAGGTGAGTCATCATAATTTTCAAGGTCAGTCAAATTTTAAGGTTATGTACATCATACCTAATTTTTCAGCTTCCTGAGTATCTTCAGTTTTCACATTTTTAATTTCAGGAACATAAAAAAAACATAGGGGGGGGGGTTTAATTACAGATTAAATTTCGGATTATCTTGATTACATAATGATGTAATCAACTTAATTAATTTTGTGTGTATTTTAATTAATTTTTTTTTTCGAAATTTTTGTGTGTATTTTTTTTTCGAAATTTTTTTCGAGTTTTTGGCGCGATTTTTTTTTTAATTCAAATTTATTTTCGAATTTATTTTCAATATTTAAAATAAAATTTTTTAAGTATTTCTAATTAAATTTTTTAAGTATTTCTAATTAAAATTTTTTTCAGTTTAATTTTATCAATGTAGTTTTTATATAAGATTTTTAAAATATGATTTTTATATATATAAATTATATATGATTTTAAGTAGAATTTTCAGTATAATTTTATCGATGAATTTTTATATACGAATTTTAAAGATGAAATTTTTTCAGTATAATTTTTAATTTAAAATATCATTTTTCAAAGTAATAAATTTTTAACATAATTAAAAATTGAAAATTTTTTATACAAGGTTTGTTTTCAGTATAATTTTATTGATGAATTTTTATATATGATTTTTTTAAGATAAAATTTTAAGTGTATTTTAAGATGATAATGTGTATTTTAAAATTAAATTTTTTAAGAATTACATATTTTTAATGTAATCTTACAATCAATTTTTTAGTTTGATTTTGAATTAATTTTTAATAAAATTTTTAACAAAATAATTATTAAATTTTAAAGATAAAATTTTTAGGATAATTTTTACAATGAAATTTTTATACATTTTGATTACGATCAAAGAAATTTAGCGTTATCAAAATAATAATAATAATAATAATAATAATAATAATAATAATAATAATAATAATAATAATAATAATAATAATAATAATAATAATAATAATAATATTAATTCCACCAACTAAAATATTTATAAAAAACTATAAAAACTATAAACACATAAAATAAACTCGTAAAAGATCGAAATCTTTATAAAAAAACTATAAACACATAAAATAAACTCGTAAAAGATCGAAATCTTTATAAAAACTATAAACACATAAAATAAACCCATAAAGTATGTAATAAAAATTAATCAAAAAATAAAAGAAAAAATTTATACTATAATGTTTATTTAATAAAAATCTTCATCTTCTTCATCATCGTCAGAGAACTGCACATCATCTATATCTATTAGTTCTTCCTCGAAGTTATGTTGCTGAATTTCATCTGTTATATTTTCGTCACATGATTCTATTTCTCCAATAAGTTCATCAACAGCGACAATTTCTTCATCAGCGTCAATTTCTCGAGGTATATTTATATGCCCGTATGCTAAACTTTTATTTTTACCCACCCAAACCCTTTTATCATCTCTATTTGTTAGTGCAACTTTACTATTTTTAAAACTAAAAAGTTGATGATTTTTTGTTCCTATTCGAAATTGTGGTACCGAAAAGACTGAGTTTTTCTCATAACACTCTTTATAAGATTTATGAGTTAGATCGGTATCCTTTAACGATATACCCTTAGCTTTTAGACAAGAAGATTTACCTAACAAACTGTAACATTTTGGTCTAAGGAAAACCCATTCGTCATAACCTTCTCCCTTACTTTCATCCTTAAATTTTCCAATGACCGAATCAAGTTTGTTAGAATAAAGCGGATGAGTAGAAGGATAATTAGATGTATCCAAAATATTATCCTTAACCATTTCAGACAAAAGAATATCTAGTTTACAATTTTTAATCTCCAAGAAGAAAGAGTCTGTATCTCCAGCAACTATATTAATCTCGCAATTAAATTGTTGACGATATTTTTCCAAGTCCTTATACTGAAGCTCATACATTCTAAGTTTCGACAAGTCAAGCACTGATTGTCCTATATAACTTGGTCGATCTAAACATATCGAATCAGGATTTAACAATGCAGCTATAAGATCATTGTCAATTTTTATTGATTTTTTAAATGTAGGTTTCGAAGTATAAGTTACAAGTTTTTTATCTGATGTGCAAAGACGTAAATTCATTCTCTTTTTCAGATTTTCAACAGTTTTTCCATATAAACTGTTATTTAACAACTTATAATAATTTTTATCTAATGTATTTGTACTTTTAGCTCGAAGTTCAGTGTTTATATCGATGTACTTTTTAAAAATATTAGACTGTTTGAATCTTACTCCTCGATTAACATGTGTCACTTTAGCACCCAGAGACATGTATAATTTTAATAATCGCCAATGAATTACATAGTTATATTTAGGATAATGAGTCAGCAACAATTTTTCAACCTTTGAACCCTCAGGTTTCATTTTCTCAGCGGCAATTGGAAAATCATCTAACTTTTCATGAAGCTCAGAAGGAATCTCAAGATCAACTTCAAGGGTATACCCATATGACAGAGATTCAAGATTCAAAGTCACACAATCAGATAATATTGTATCAAATCCATCAAATATCCAATTAAATTCACCACAAGGTAATGGTTGACTTAAAGCCCAACCATATAAATTATTAATATCAATATATAGTAAATCTGTGTTTTCGTCGGTTTTAACATAGTGCTTATTAACAAAAGTAAGACCACCTCTAATACCTCCCTTATAAAAGCTAAACATTTCATTTTCAGTAATTAATTCTATAGGTTCATCCAATGGCATTAAAGCAGAAGACCAAGACATTCCAGGAATTCCAAAATAATTTAAAGGTTCTAATCTATTGTGTGCTATCGATTTCGCTTGAAATTGTTGAAAAAAGTCTGCCAAAAGAAAACAATCTAGTTTCAGGTAAACTTTCATATAATCAAGTAAAGTCCTACAATTAGTTTCATCCCAAATAAGCAGAGCTTTTTCATATTCAGCCTCAGTGACACCTTTCCAAATCGGTGGTAACTCATAAGTATCGTGAAGAACATCTAAACTAGTAGCAAAATTGTACGGAAAGATTCCCTTTTCATCTACTATAGTCCCTGTAAAAGCTGATCGAGTCAAAGGTAAAGTTGTCAGAGTTTTAACCGCTTTTGCTAAAGAATCATTTACAAATTGATAAGAATCAATAAATCTCACACTAATTTTTCCCAAGTGAGCAATTAATGAAATAAATTTTTCAGATGTTATTGGAATACATCCTAAAGCCCAATTTTTAAATTTACTCAATCTATATTTTAATATATGATGCATATCATATCCCTTTAAGTTATGGAAAACAATTGGTAAAACTTTATTTATTTTTCTATTAATATTACATTCATTGCAAGCAGCACCCAAGTATTCCCCAGTAAAATGATCATGATCTCTCACCGGATCTACAATATCTTTCAAACAAAGATAACATTTTATACATGTATCAAATTGAATCTGTTGTATGTTGGTTAATTCCTTAATTGTTTGATTTCCCATTTTATAATAATATGGTAATACAGTATATTTTGCTATTTTTTCAACTGTTTTTAAAAATTGTTCAACACAATCTTCACCTATAAATTCTTTGTATATTGTACTCCCATCAAAATTATTTATTAACAAAAGTCCTGCCGAAATGGGTAAATGTATTTGATGGTGTACGTCATCCTTTGGCAATACAGATTCGAAATCAGCATATATAACATATGGTGGGGTTACAGTTTTGGACCAATCTGTGAATTTAATAAACTTATTTTCAGGGAAAGTATATAAAGTTGTCCCTAACTGATTTCTCATACATAATATCTCATGCTTGTCCAATGCTTTCTTATATCTAAATCCACTGAGACATCTATGACACCATAATGATCGAATTCTTTCTATTGTTTTATCTTTACAATTCAATAACCTATTTAGAGATGTAATTCCAACATAATGATATTGTTTTCCATTATTTAATAACAATAAATTAATAATTGTTCCTTCAGTAATTTTGGACCTATGAATTATGTTTATAAATGGGTGTTTTAAAACAAAGTCATCATGTTCGGGTTTAACTGTTTCATCATAACTAAATATATTAATTATTAACCCTTCGTTATTTGACTCAAATTTTCGAATACCATTTAATTTCATGGGCATATCATTTGGGTCATAATTTAATTCATTTAGATACTTAGTGTAACTATAAATATTATTTCTATGCTGCCTAACAATCTCATCTTTTTTAAGTATTGATAATATACTGTAGATAAAACATAAATTATCACTATTTTTTACATTTAGTATACACTTTTTGTTAGCCAATTGTTTTGGTGTTTTAATATAACTTCTACCACTTAACCTACTGATATTACTTATTTTTGTTACTATAAAGTAAATTTCAGTTATTTTTCTAATAACCCAACTACTCCCTAACTCTGTTATTGAAGATATCTTTTCATTGATCTTTTGTATACTGTCGTCAAAGAATGATTGGGTAAGTGGTCTTGCACTGTTGCTTATATTATTTAATTTTATTTCTCCATCTTTCTCAAATTCAATTTCTATTCCAAATTGAATTTTTACATAACTAAGTTCATGTATTATCTCTCTTAATTTGTTTATTATCTCTATGGGAAAAACAATTTCTTTAATGTTCAAGTTGGTCGTATCTATACTAATTATTTTATGTGTACCTCGTAAGTCACTTTGGATTATAGGCAAATTTCCTCCTATTTGTATATTGTTATTTTGCCCCATTTGTACCTCTTCCATCTCTCCATCCCATGAATCCATCGATCCGATATCTTCAATCTCTTCAACTGCTCTAAGCCATGAATCAATCGATCCATTATCTTCGTCCGCTTCGTCCGCTTCAATGTCTTCGTCCGCTTCATTATCTTCGTCCGCTTCAACAACTTCGTCCGCTTCCATTGTTTCATTCACCAATCCAATATCTTCATTTAGATATTCCAAAATATTATTAATAGAATCTGATGTATGTTCGCTTATATGATTATTTAATGGGTAATTAGGGTGCTGCTTAATTTATTTGTTACGGGTCTTTTAAATAGTTTAATTTTTTTATCATTAAACTGTCGCAAATGATTTTTATGGTGGTCATAAAAGTCTAAATAGGGAATGGGTTGGGAAGTTATGCATACGGGACATATAAAATAAATTGAATTATGGTATTTTTTACCATAGTATTCTTCCATTTTTTTGTGACATTTTATTTTATTATGCACAGTTAATTGGCAATAATTTGGATATAATTTACCTAGTAATAAAATAAAAATTAATTAAATTATTAAAATAAATGTGCATGTATGCAACCAATAAAAATCATTTATTTGATATAAATAAAAATATTTTTGATGAAAAAGCAACAATGTCAAAAGTATATGAAATACTCCTAGAAGAAAACAGTACAGCTGTTATTGGGATGACATTTAAGCCTCCTGTTCAATACCTTCAATACAGTATGAACTATTTAAATTTTCCTATTACATATACGTTCAAAGTAATGTTTATTTTAATTTAATTTGATTAATTATTTTTTAGGAATCAGTTGATTTAAAAGCTTATGATTACAACATTATGATTGGAAATATTGAAGAGGAAGATCGAAAAAATATTTCAGATATACTACATTTGTTGAATAACGAAATGGTTTTTAATGAAAAATTTTCATTTATTAATTGTGAAACTCAATTGAAGGATCAAGTACAAGATAATAAAAAATATAAAATTATGATAATTATTAAAGGAGTCAAGATTAACAATTCTATTATCATACCTATTTGGAAAATTCTAAATGTTGTTGAATAAATTTTTTATCTTTTGTAAAGTTTTGTTTATTTTTATAATTTGTAATTAATAGTAAACACGTTATTTAAAAAAAGTTTACCTCTAGTATTTTGATAAAAAATTTTTGAGCGGGGATAATTGTTGACAAATTATATTCAAAAACTTGTTCTCTTATAAAATATAGTGGTCAGTTTTAAAATAAAAAATCAAGGGGTCTTCCCTTATTTTCAATCAATAATAATAAAGGGGCATCAATCCTTCATTATTGCTAAAAAATATATGTATTAAAATTCAAAAAAAAAAAATCAAGGGGTCTGCCCTTATTTTCAATAATAATAAAGGGTCGTCAGTCCTTCATTATTACAAAAATACGTTTTTAAAAAAAAATCAAGGGGTCTGCCCTTATTTTCAATAATAAAAGGTCGTCAGTCCTTCATTATTACAAAAATTCATGTTTTTAAAAAAAAAAATCAAGGGGTCTGCCCTTATTTTCAATAATAAAGGGTCGTCAGTCCTTCATTATTACAAAAATTCATGTTTTTAAAAAAAAAAATCAAGGGGTCTGCCCTTATTTTCAATAATAAAGGATCGTCAGTCCTTCATTATGATTAAATATAACATGAAAAAAAAATATATATGAAAAAATATATGATTTAAATAATATATATTAATAAAAAATACTTACATTTTCGAACATTAATTACATTGTCCTCTTCAGAATCAGTGAATGGCAAATTTGTATCTAAAGAAATATTAAATCAATTGATAATTTAAAATTAATACTTGATTCATTTCCACCATAGTTTTGTGGATAAAATTGTTGGTTAACTAAAATTAAAGTTAAAACTAATTAAATAAAAAATTAAAATCTTACTTGATTCATTTCCACCGTAGTTTTGTGGATAATGTTGTTGATAATTTTCAACATAAGTTTGGGGATAAAATCCATTACGTTGTGGAAATAATAAATTATCTAAAATAAAAGGTAAATTTGTATTAAAATATAAATTTAAAATTACTTGATTCATATTCGTTATTATAGTTGTTCATTTTCTAAAATTGAATAATAATTAAAAATTTAAAAAGAAAATTAAACTTACAAATTAAACGAGTTTGTAAATTATGATAAATTATAAAAATGTTTATCGATATATTCAAATGTGTGTATTTATTTTTGACCAATCAAAATCATGCATCTGCACTTGTATTAATCAACACACACACATTACCAATTTACACAAAACCATATTAGGTAATAAACACAATGATATAAAAATTTATTTAGAGAACATTGATTTTAACCAAGCTAAACAATGTTGGCCACAAATTTTGGTCAATGGATTCTGATAACGAATTCGATTATATTCAATTGGCATCAACATTGATTCTAGTTTTGATATCAATAAAAGGGGATAATAGAATCCCATTGGATCAAATACATGTATTTTATCTGGTTTCACGTAAATAGCAAGCCAATGTTCTCCACTGAGATTAGCTGATTGAGTATTTACAATCAAAGCTTTGTTGATATTGATATAGGGAATTTTTTCCAATGGAAAAACACCAATAAAATTTTTCCCAATTATTTTTTTAGCAATAGTTTGTATCTGAATAGAACTAAAATTAATTAAATTAACAAATTAATTAAAATACTTACTTCATTTTTAACCATAACTAATAACACATTGGTTTATAGTGTGTTCAACAATGTTTGTCAAACAAGTACTGTACGGCTTGATGTGATTTGAATTTCTTTTTCAAATACTCCGTATACAAGTACTGATACTGATTCGGTTAATGGATTTTCAAATTTTATATCCAATCGTAAATTTCCACTTTGAGATAACTGACTTTGATTAAGATCAAAATCAGGTGCCAATACAAATGTAAAAAAGGGATATTTATTTTTAAAGTCTGACAAGGTAATACCACAATTCATATTTTTATTAAGATAACCCATATTCCTAACAATACTTTGCATATAACTAGAACTATAATTATCATTGGCAAAATCTTGACTATATTTTTCACGATAATCATTTCCTTTACTTAATGTTAAAGACTTGACATTAAAGTGTTCAAATATTGAAAATGTTTCCAAATACGATCCTCCATATCTTTTATTCCCTTGGAAAGCAACAAGAATAAAATTTGGTAGTCGTCTATCACCAAATATTTGCTCCTTATAAAATGATGATGATCCCATTGGCAATGAAAATTGAACAACTTCCTTACTTTTCATTGGATAAATTGCATTTCTATTAGCAAGCCCAATTTGATGACCAGCTAAAACTGACGGTTCAACACGAACTCTTCTAACCATCAACTTTGCATCTAATAATATTATTTGTGGAATTATTTTTGTACATGTTAAACTTCTTTCAGTATTGGATCTTGTTAATTTAATTTGAACACTAACACCAGGTAATAAATATTTTGGTTGATCAAAGAAATCTAATTGAAGTGGGGAACAAACACTGATTGGTTTTGATTTTGAAATCCAAATTTTTCTTTTTGTGTCATTTTCATCGTAACCCATTCCACCTAAACAAGTATGTTTTGTATCGTGATTGTAATTAATAATAGTTTCAATCATTGCCTTGTGTGCGAATACATCATTACTTCCTTCAATTTTAGTAGAATTAAAAATTACTTCAACATCTTTAAAAAGAGTTTGGAAAAAGAAATTGTTTGCAGTAACATCTGATTCATTAGATAAATTTTCCCCATTGCTATTTACAACTTTCATTTGGATGTAGAGTAATGTATCGTTCAAATCCAAGTATTCGGTTTGAGAGCTATTAATGTAAAATTGAATTGAGGTGTTTCCCGGATCTGTAATTGAATTCAAGGGATAAATATCTTCAAAAGAACCATTTTCAATTACTGCTTGAGGAGATGGTCTATCAAAGATGCATAATTCTGATTTTGCACTAATCATTACTGAAATATAGTTCCGTATCCTTTCATTCTTTGGTTTATATGTTTCTTGATAATTTTTCGACGTTTAATTGTTCCACCTTTTTGTTCTTTATTAAATACATCAGAAACTTTGTTAATAACAGAAGGTAAGTGCTCCATTACAGAGGGTATAGAATCTTTAATTTCAGATATTGCATTTGATTTTAGAGCAGGTAAGAGTTGTGCATTATTATTTATTACGTCATTAGCAGTTTTCATACCAAAATTTCCGATACGCTTAAGAATAGGTAGTGCAAATCGCCCAATTGTTTTTAACCAACCAGATCCATACTGTTTACCTACAAAATAAGGTAAATCCCCACCATTTTGATGAGTGCTATAAAAGTTTACAATGTCTGGATTACTCATTTATTTTACGGAAATGTAATGTCAAGTAAGTTTTGTCTTGTTTACCAAATATATATTTTCCACTGTCATCACGAATATTGATTTCTATATTGTTTATATACGAGGATGATACTGGTAAATACATTGGATTTTTCTCATTGAATTGAACAAGGTCGTCTTTTTTATGTTTTTCTATCCAAACACATTTAAGAAGGGGAACACTTAATTCACTCACAAGAATTGGTTCAATAATATTTGTATAAATCATCATTTGTATATTTCTTTGCATTATAGTTGGTAAACTAGATCCAACAATGATCTTTTCACTATAAGATTCCTCAATTAATCCCAAACTATGAGCTAACAGTTTACTAAATTTAACACTTTTAACATCTTCTTCCAATTCAATTTTAACAAGTTGATCTTGTTTAATTTCACAAGACTTGAAAGGATGGGGATAAGAAGCCATTAACTGATCAGTGACTTGTGAAAATTCAGTAATGAATAAATTTTCTTTAAATGTCTCAGTATACTCTACATCATAATAATAAGTTATAGTTAATCGTATAGTATCAAATTTTGTTTTCTTATTTGGTATACGTATCTGATTCAATTTATCATTAAAATCTACTTCTTTTTTATTAAATCCCAAGCAATTAGCTTCTTCAATACTATCAAATGTTACTTTGAATGGAAAATATTTGCAATTAATGTTCAAAATTTTATTGTCAATATATATCAGATAAAATGTAGAGTTGTGACTAATTGTATAGTTTCCTTCAATATAATAAAAATATTCATAACTATTATGTAATGTACTTTTGGTATATTTGATACAAGAATTGTTATAAAATGGAAAATTATTGTACACAAAAGTGAATTCAGTTAAAGCAACTTCCCATTCTCCATCCAAGTAAATCTGATTTGGAAATTCTACATTAAACTTTCCAGCTTCATTATTTGGAAATGTAAGTGGACAACTATTACTGGTTAAATTCACTTAAAAATCTCTTTTATTCATTTACTTTTCTAAAATGTAACGATAAATGTGTTTTGGTATCTTTGCTAAATTTTATTAATTTCCCACTATCATCTCGAATATTTATTTCAATGATGTTTATAGTTGAATACGATACTGGAAGGTACATTGGATTCTTCATTTCTAATTGTACAATTTCTCCTTGATCATATTTTTTAATCCAAATTGATTTTAATAGTGGAACTCTAACATCACCAACATTTATTGGTTCGATAATATTTGAATAAATGAACATTTGTTGATGATGATGTAATAATTTCGGAATTTTAGTGCCAAGTATATTTTTTTCCGAAAAGATACTTAGTTTTAATCCCAAAGATTTAGCTAAGTTTGTGTCAAAAGATATATTTGAAATGTCATCTGCAAGTGTTATTTTGACCAATTCATTATTTTGAATTATCAATTCTTTAAAAGGAGAAGGATTAAATGACAACAAATGTCCTTGTAATTCTGATAAAGTGTTTATGAATAAATTATCTTCAAAATATTTTTCAAATTTTGATTTTTCTTCGTAACTTATTATTATCCCAAATTGTTCCATAACACCATCATCTGTAAATTTTGGTAATTTTATTCGACAATGATCCTCTTCACAAATGATTGATGTAGATTTTAGTCCAAAACTAAACGCATGTTGAATATCGGGGAATGTTACTTTAAATGGAACATGTGAACAGACAATAACCAAATTCTCATATTTTTCAATAAACATGTCAACATCTGGAGTATATTTTGGATTTATTATTTCATAAGTATGATTTTGATTATTTATTTTCAAATACTTTATTTCACTACCACTCTTTACCGATTCATAACGTATACAAGAATTACTATAATACGGAAAAGGATTATACACAAAAGTGAAATCAATCAATGCAACTTCCCATTCACCATCCAAGTAGACAGAATTTACTTGCACATTAAAATTACTAGCTTCGTTATTAGGATAAATAAGTGGACAACTATTACTAGGTAAAATCATATAAAACTGGTTTTCTTTCATAATATTTATTTAATCAATTGAGATGAGGATATCCAAGTTGGAGTTTCGTATCCATGCCACTTGACGTAGTATTGTTTATATTTACCAACATTTTTAGTTTTTAAAATCTTTTGAATTCTAAATATTGTTGGGATTGGAATGACTTGAAGTTCTTGTTCGTAGAATTTTCCACTAATTTCTTTATTTTCATGATCTGCTATTAAATACATTACTGGATTCTATTTTGTATCTATTTTCTTTATTACATATACTTCATCGCTCCAATTTTTGTCAAAATTCTTGATGAACGGAGAAGTACTGATTTTACTAATTCTTACATGATCACCAACCTTGTATTTTGGCTTATTGATTTTTTCTTTCTTTAATGATTGGTTTCTGCTGGTGTCTGTTATATCAACAGGTCTGAGACCATTTAATCCTTTATGAGGCGAATGATTGTAACTAAAAATAATTTTCGGTAAAACATGTATCCAAGTTTTATTACCTTGATGCACAAAGTATTTTTTCAATCTTTCTCTCAAAGTTCGATTAAATCTTTCCACATAACAAGCTTTGAATTGAGAAAATACAGAGTAATGATTGGCTTTGATAACTTCTTTTACTTTGCTATTATAAAATTCTTTACCTAAAATACATTAAAATAAATAATTAATTAAATTTATTACCCAAATCAGTCTGTAGATTGTGAGGTTGTCCGTCTTTAAATAATTTTTTAATTGCAATGGCCATTTCATTAGCAGATTTAGTTTTTGTTGGAATGGCACGGGCATATCTACTGAAAACATCAATACATGTTAAAATATATTTGTACCCCTTGTTGATTCTCGAATAAGGTATCATTTCCATCAAATCCATTTGCCACAAATCATTGATAACTCTTGTTTTGTATGGTCTGGTTGGGAATCTTTTCAACATTGGTTTATTTAAACTATATGCTAGTTGGTCTGATAACCATTTTTGAGTCTCTTTTTTAGAATTAATCACTCTTTTTGTTAATTTTTCTACACCACCAAAACCATCTGGATCTTTTGGATTTGTCCAGATTGTTTTGAGTGGATTTTTGGTTAATTGGTCCTTCATTATTACAATAAGATGTTAAAATATGTACAACTTTATCTGGTTTAGAATATTGTAAACCCATTAAGATCTTAGGGATGAAATTGCACTAATTGCTGATAAAACTATAGGAATTAATGTACCCAAGAACCCACCCTTTTGTTTATACATTATTCTTTTCATTAAACGTCTATTTTTTGTGTTTACCAATGATAAAAGGGATCTCTTATGTCTTTGTAATAACACTCTTTTAGCTTTACTAATATTGACATTACCTAGAACAATATTTACAATAACTTCAAGCAAATCGTCGATAACAAATGAAGGGAAAGCTTGTAAAATTGCTATTCTTTTATTATTTTGAGCATTGAAATATGGTAAACTACGTTCAAATTTCATGTTTACTAATTACAACTAATTATTATTGTTTATAATTTGATCCACTTCTTTTTTAAAATCTTTTTCTTTTTTAGATTCTTCTTTACTTTTGATTTGGTTTTACGAATAACTTTTTTGGGTTGAATTTGATTTTTGACAAGTACTTTTTTAAATGACATGATTGATAATCATTTATTTATTTTCAATTTTGTTTATAAATCGTAACCCCTTTTCATTAAAAATATCTGTTTGGATACGTAAGTCGTCACTACATTGTCTTGTAAAGTCAAAGAATAAATATCCATGGGGAACTCTTGTAGCATCTTGGAATGATTCAATTAAAAATTTTCTATTGTTTGGATAAGCTTGCCTGGCTAAGAAATCGATAATCGTTTGATCGCGAGGATTTTTGAAAATAACTAGGTATTGAACATTTAAATTACGAGTTCGATGACTTCCTCCTTGATGAAATAAATTTTGAGTTATGAAAATAACAGTAACTCCACAATGTCTACTGATTTTTGTGAACAAATTATTGAAATCTTTTTCCTTATTTGCTTCTTGATACAAATCATCTATAATTATTACATCGCCTCGACGTAACCTAGACGACCAGTTTTTATCAAATCCCTTAACTATTATCATTTTCAATTTACAAAACTGATTTTGTGTCAATCCATGTTCTTCGTCTGCACCCCTATGCCAATATATTTTACTGAATTTTGATTTGAACATGTTTGACTGCAATAAATTACATACAAATAAAGTTTTTCCGCTCCCACTAGGTCCTACAATTTGATATACTGCATCATTTTTTAATTCCATTTAATTTTAATTTAATTTAATTTAATTTGTTTATAATTTGATATACTGATTCATTTATTTTGATATTGGAAAATGATTAGTAATATAAATTATAGAGGCAGATGTGAAGTAACTGGAATGAAGTTCCAGACCGGAAAACCACAACATGTAGTTGATAGAAGTGGAAAATATCTAATCTTATTCTTCAAGAGCGGAAAATGCAGAGTAATGGGTTGTAAAAAACCATTACAGGAAGGAGATATCAAATATCAGATTCAAGATTTACAAATTCAATCATTATCATTGAATATTGACATGTGTTGTCGAATCAACTTGTATGATTTGTCCACAAAAACAGAAAACATTTACGAACCGGAACTGTTTCATGCATTAAGACTTGTCAAGTATAATCCACTGTGTGTGAATGTATTTGCAAGCGGAAAAGTTGTTGTCATGGGGATAAAAACACTGCAATACAACAGTCTAGTACAAGAAATATTTAATTTTATAAAATCAAAATTTAATAATCTTAATACCGACGAAGAAATACTAGATTATTTATTAAGCACTGATTGTGTTTAAATAGATTCAATTCTGACGATTGTAAAAATTAAAAATGATCGACGAGCAAGAAGCATACGTATTCGAAACAATTCTGATGAAGATGGAAGAACTTTTTCCGAATATGAAAAACAAACTTTCCTATTGTGCTCCTGAATACTTGGCTACACGGATCTATCAAATAACAGGAATCAACATCGAAGAAATTGTACGGATGCACTACGAATCAGTTCAAGGATCTGGTTTGAAATGTTTAGATGACTGTATTGTTTGTGCAGATCCCTCAATGTTGACTTGTCCGTTTAGATGCAGATGCTGCAGAGACTACAAGAAGAAGGAAGTTGTACATATTTTGTTGGCTGAGCTAAGAAGAGCTTACTATAAGCAGATTTGTGATGATGTAAATAAATTTTCATCTTTTACGAGTTTATTTTGTGTGTTTATTGTTTTTTATAAAGATTTTAATTGGTTGAATTAATATTATTATTATTATTATTATTATTATTATTATTATTATTATTATTATTATTATTATTATTATTATTTTGATAACGCTAAATTTCTTTGATCGTAATCAAAATGTATAAAAATCTCATTATAAAAATTATCCTAAAAATTTTATCTTAAAAATTCGTATATAAACTTATGTATAAAAATCATATTTTAAAAATCAAAAATAAAAATTCATCGATAAAATTATACTGAAAACAAACCTTGTAAAAAAATTTTCAATTTTAAAATACACATTATCATCTTAAAATACACTTAAAATTTTATCTTAAAAAAATCATATATAAAAATTCATCAATAAAATTATACTGAAAACAAACCTTGTATAAAAAATTTCAATACTTAATGATGTTAAAAATTTATTACTTTGAAAAATTATATTTTAAATTAAAAATTATACTAAAAAATTTTATCTTAAAAATTAATTGATAAAAAATTTCATCGATAAAATTATACTGAAAACAAACCTTGTATAAAAAATTTTCAATTTTTAATTATGTTAAAAATTTATTACTTTGAAAAATGATATTTTAAATTAAAAATTATACTGAAAAAATTTCATCTTTAAAATTCGTATATAAAAATTCATCGATAAAATTATACTGAAAATTCTACTTAAAATCATATATAATTTATATATATAAAAATCATATTTTAAAAATCTTATATAAAAAATACATTGATTTAACTGAAAAAAATTTAATTAGAAATACTTAAAAAATTTTATTTTAAATATTGAAAATAAATTCGAAAATAAATTTGAATTTAAAAAAAAATCGCGCCAAAAACTCGAAAAAAATTTCGAAAAAAAAAATACACACAAAAATTTCGAAAAAAAAAGTTAATTAAAATACACACAAAATTAATTAAGTTGATTACATCATTATGTAATCAAGATAATCCGAAATTTAATCTGTAATTAAACCCCCCCCCCTATGTTTTTTTTATGTTCCAGTGTGCCCCTAACTACCTACTTTTATAGCAACATTGTCATTGCGTTGGTTACATACATAGTATAAAAACGATGACAACTATAATTATTATTTCGACATGCAAACCGAATTTATAATAGTGAAGAATTATAGCCATACTTTACATTTTCTCAGATTTTATATCACTTACAAATTTTCAATGCCAATCAAATTAATCAATACCTAATTTTCATGCTTGCTCGCAATAATATCGGATGCAGATTGTAATTTAGTAAACAAAATTTTAAATGCAATGAATAACAAGTTAAGAAGCAATAATCACATATATCTTGGCCACGAGAATGCAAAGTTTTATATTGCTAATAAAGAAGTAAATTTATTGAAAACTTTCATTGGTATACAATTATCATTATCCAAGGATACAATTCAGATGATATCATGATTCCAATTTGGAAAGTCCATAGTGCTAGAATGACATTTTAATAAATATTTTCATAAAATATCTGGGGTTTTATTGTTTAGATTAGTTTCCGTCTGCATTTTTATTGATTTATTGGGCGAATTAGTTTTCTTTTTATTGATTTATTATGTGTTTACCCCCTCTTTACTTTACCCCCCTGATTCCCATCTGTTACTAATTTACACATAGTGCATCAATTTACTCACTCGAAACACAATTAGATATTTACACATAAAATATATACTTTAAGTTAAAATTAGCTTATAAAATATATTTGAGTCCAAAATTTAAGTAAAACATTTATAAATTAAATTAATATTATCATTAATTAGTTAATGTTATCTACTTTTGATAATTTTATAGTAAACATTTTAATATTCTTCAATTATAAATTTTAGATCTTTAAATATAAATGTTGATGATACACATGATGACAAAATGGTTGATAATAAAATTATAATAGACTAAAATAATGTTAATGAAATGGTAAAAATAATAAAAAGTTAAAGTATAATAATAATAATAATAATAATAAAAATAATAATAATAATAATAATAATAATAATAATAATAATAATAATAATAATAATAGTATTAATTAATAATATTAATAGAAATCTGTTGAATATTACAGATTTTTATTTTACAGTTGTTGTATTACTTATAAAATATATCTTATTACAAATAGATTTGATAAACACAGAATTACTAATATCAATTATAATTGTTATGCTTTCTGAGTATCTTCAGTTTTCACAATTTTAATTTCAACATATTTTTAGACTTTATAGCAAATTTCTGAAATGCATGGATAATATTATGTTTCAAAACAAGTGAACGATTAACAAAGACATTGTAATACAAAATGCTTGTTAACAAAGACATGAGTAATTAATACATTAAAAACCGGTCATAGACGGCTGTAATTTTGCAAGTCAGCAAATAATTATTTTGGTAGTAATAAACATTAATTAATTTAGTGCTTATGACGCTTTGTAGTGTCCGCAACTAAAGGTTTTGTAATGTGTAACTATCCGAAAATTTAGGCTTAATTTGTGCTATGAAGCCCAGGTACTTTATGACCCATCTTGGTCTGGCAATAATAAAGCATAAACTTCATATTGCCCTCTCTTACCGTAAATTTTTATTGTGTTTTTAACTATATTAGATTAAGTTTTTATTATTATGACTCTTAACCCCTAGGTTTTTAAATATTTAATTATAAGTTATTTAGTCCCTTATTATCCAAAAATAAATTGTATTTTTAACGAAAATATGTATGAAATATAAATGTCTTTAAATTATATCACTTATTATATGTATTTTCTTATAGATTGTCTAGAATCTTTCTTTTATCAGTAAAACAAACACGCATTTCAATCAAAAATCCCATGTGTATCATAAATTAGGTGTATTTTCTTAAAATAGCGTTAAACAACCACGACGATAAGATGGCATGGGTTGATAAAAATGTTAGTTTAGCTTATGTACATATAGAGGGCTTGATGCAATTAATATTGATCATAGTATTCCAAGAACTCAGCAATTTCAAGATATTTTCAATGAAATTCTGGCTCCTAAATGATCATCATCAATAAATGGTTTTATCAGACGATTTCGAACAACTATGTGATAAATTTTGTATATTATAGAAAAATAAACTTGTACATTTTCATTTAATTATTTTATTATGTTTTGATTATTTTATTATTAGTTGTTTTTATAAATTAGAGCTTGAATAATATTTCTTTAGAAACAAAATAACTTTTATTAAATATACACAGAATGGTACGCATCAATAATTATACTACAACTTTCACACCTATTAGAGTTTTTAAAACACGATGAACAAATAATGATATGTCCACATGCAGATATAAATATTGACTTTATTAATTAAACAACTTGAACAGGTAAGATATTGTTTTTGTACTTCATCCAGTTTATTCTTGATTTTTATTTCGATTTTTTTTCCGTAGGATTTATATTATTTAGAAATAATATACAACTAGATAATTTCATTAGTGACTTGTTGAAACTTAATAATTCTATGAGAATTTGAATATTGTGATGTTTAAAAGACTTATTTATTTTTGATAGTAGTAAATAATCAGATGTTTCTGTCAACAGTCTTTCGATTATTAAAAAGGTCTGATTCCATTTAATACTGAATTCCGGTATCTTAATTTAGAAGATTAATACAATTAATAAAAATAAAAATAAAACATCTGTATGATATAAGGGTGATTCTGAAATATCTAATGCCATTTTATGAGAGTAAATATTATTTTCCACTATATATATATGTTTTCAATGTCTTTGTTATACATCAATAATATTATTAAACATTACATGCACATGACTTATAAAGATATAATCAATAGGAGCGCATGAGTAACAAGGACATGTGCGATAGGATTTTATTATCAAAAATTTTTAATAATAATAATATTAATAATAATAATATTAATAATAACAATAATATTAATAATAATAATAATATGAATAATAAATAATAGAAAGTGGCTATTTATACATACTGTATGTATACGCAATTGGCTATTTATACATACTGTATGTATACGCAATTGGCTATTTATACATACTGTATGTATACGCAATTGGCTATTTATACATACTGTATGTATACGCAATTGGCTATTTATACATACTGTATGTATACGCAATTGGCTATTTATACATACAGTATGTATAAGGACGTCTGAAGAAAAAAACTAAACAGATTCAGTTTTACAAGAAGCAAATTAAAACACGAGATAAAAAATAAAATAAGTACCCAAGTATACAGTTTATGTCTAATTCTTTATCTATTTTATTGTTTTTCTATATATGTATATTATTACAATAAATATTAAAAAATAAAACGATATTTTTCTATAATTAAGTAGTTTTTATAAAAATATTAATATCAATAAGCTTTTTGGTTAGTTAGTACGTTATACGTAACTAAAAAGTATGTATAAATAGCCAATTGTGTATACATACAATATGTATAAATAGCCAATTGCGTATACATACAGTATGTATAAATAGCCAATTGCGTATACATACAGTATGTATAAATAGCCAATTGTGTATACATACAGTATGCATAAATAGCCACATCCATAATAATAATAAAAAGTTGTAATAATAAAAATAAATATAGTAAAATAATAATATAAACTTGTTATAATAAAATACTAATAATAGTAATAGAAATAATAATAATAGAAATAGAAATAGAAATAACCATAATAATAATTTAAATAATAATAATAATAAAAATAATCACATTAATCAGAAATAATCATATTATTAATAATAAAAATAATAATAATAATAACAATAATAATAATAATAAAGTCATTTAAATTTAAAAAATTAAAAAATACCTTGAGAAATTTTGAATGAACTTAAAAAAATATGATGAGTCATGAATTATCCTATGACCTTGAATGAGTCATGGTCTTTGTTTAAATGACATTGAAATTTTTTTTAATGACCTTGAAAATTATGTGGACTCATCTAATGACCTTGAATTATTCATGGTCTTTGTCTAAATCATCTTGAAAATTGTTGAAGACTCATTCAATGACCTTGAGAAAATTTTGAATGACATCGAAAAGTTTTTGAATGACCTTGAAAATTATTATGACTCGTCCAATGACCTTCAATGACCCATGGTCTTTGTTTAAATGACCTTTGAAAAATTTTAAATGACCTTGAAAATTATGTGGACTCATCCAATGACCTTGAATGAGTCATGGTTTTTGTTTAAATGACCTTGAAACTTTTTTGATGAGTCATTATATTTGCCCTACAAACAATTTGGTCTTTGTCCTACAAAATTTGTACTTTTAAACTAAGAAAAAAATTTTTTTACAGGGGGTATGTGTCTTTGTCCCAGTGGGCCTGTATCCAACTACTTGTGTCCATCCAATTCTAAAGTTGAGAAGCTAATGTTCACTCATTGGTGCAAGAAGAACCATGTTCTTCATTGTAGACTTCTAAAACTGTACATAGAATGGAGTGCGGTTGTTGTAACTATACATAGGGCAATTAAATTTAAACAAGCACCCATTTTTAAAACATATATAGATAAAAATACAAATCTACGCTCAAAATCTACATGTGAGCTGCATAGAGATTTGTACATATTATTTAATAATAGTTTATATGGTAAATCTGTAGAGAATTTGAAAAAACGGATGAATTTGAGGCTATGCAATTCAGCTGAAACGTTGATTGTATATACATCAAAGCTGACTTTTAGAAAATCAATCACAATTGATGATGATCTGATTGCTGCACACCTGAATAAAAATTCAATCTATTTATACCGACCTAGCTACATTTGCCAATCTGTACTAGATCTGTCTAGGTTGTGGATGTACCAATATAATGAAATGGCTAAATGCAGAGAGGAATTCAATTGTGATATTAATATCGTTGCTGGCGACACCGATTCATTTTTTCTTGAGGTTAGGCACTGTAAGCTTGACACTCTTTTGCCAGCAATGATTAGAGATCAGCTTTTAGATACACCGAATTATGACCCGCCACATCCGTTATACTCGAGAAACCTTGACTCGGTGATTGAAAAATTTAAAAATGAAAGTAAAGGTCTCGGGTATACTGAATGGTTTTTCTTAAGACCCAAATGCTATAGTTTATTTGGTAAAAAGGATACTATGAAAGCTAAGGGTGTTAACTTAATTGATACAAAGATTGGTCATCCCTCATATTTAGACTGTTATAATAATAATTGGACATTTTCTGTGCCACAGACTAGGATAAGGACGCACAACCATCAACTTTATACTTTCAAAAATAGTAACATCGCCTTGTGAAACAATGACGACAAGCGTTTATGGGCGGGTAAAAATAGCAGTCTTGCAGTTGGTCATTATTTAGGTTTCGATGTCGAAGATGATTGTGACGGAGATATGACGTCACAAGATGAAATTCATTCAGCAAAACATCATCATCGACTTGATAACATTTACAATGATATTTTTGATTCGATTATTTAGTTTAATAAATTTAATGTAAAACAACTTTTGTTTTTAATGTTGAATTATTCAGTTATAATTATTATTTTATAATTTTAATTTACAAAGTACCACGCCAGCCCCTGCGGGCTGATGGCGGGCGACGGGCGAGTTGCCGGCAGTTCAGGAATTAATTTTAACTTAATAAATTTGTTTTTGATGATTAGAAATTGAAATATTAAAATTTTAAATTTCAAGAATATTAAACTAACGTGAATTGTTATATTCATTATCGGTTCAAATCATGTTCAATAGTAGTGATTAATTTTTATAAAAATTTACATGAGAAAAAATTTTTAAATTTGAAATAATCTGTGTTGGAAAAATTATTTTCATGCATGTTAAATTTGTGGATATTGTTGAGTTGGGAAATATTTTTAGAGATTTTAAATTTGGGATATTTTGATTTGGGAATTTTTCCCATGGGAAAATTGATGTATGATAACATTCCAATATATAAATCGAAATTTATTTGTTGTTGACTTAAAATCCTCAAACAAGTATAAATTTGAAAAAAAAACTTGTATCTATCGAATGTATAGATTTTATAGCCTTGTATATATTCGGAATGTTTTGAAAGAATTCTGAAAATTTTGGAAACTTTGAGTTGGAAATTTTTTTTAGAGAAAATCAATTTTGTGATATTTTCGATTGTGGGACAAACTTAACATTTGGGAGTTTTTTGATTGGGGATATTTTTCCCATGGTAATGTTGAAATATAATAATATCCCATTTTCAATCTAAAGTTGATTGCTTAAAGTATCTTAAAATTCCTCAAAATAATTAAAATTATAAAATGGCCTATAACTTTAATAATTTTCTCAATGTTTTTTGTATAAAAAGTGATCTAAATAAATTTTTCAAAAATTTGGTTGTTTTTAAATATTTAGAGTAATTTTTAAATTTTTTCGTGACCTACTTAATTTTGATTGGCTCTCTAGAAAAAAGTATGTGTGTTAAAAGTTTTATATGTATATTTTCGTGACCTAAATAAAATTTCTATTCGACCTAGATATTTTCCAGGGGGCCTGAGTTAGCGTTGCCATATCATACTACTGTTATTATAGCTAAATTTTTGAATTTTGTATGACAATAATGTCTTTCGTGATTATAATGAGGATTTTCAAATTTTAAATATCTGTTGAAAGTTATTTAATGATAGAATACACGTTTGACATAGAGATTTAATCATAAAATTTCGATTTGACCTAGATATTTCCAAAGGGGTCTGAGTTAGCGGTGCCATATCATGCTACTGATATTATAGGTAAATTGTTGAATTTTGTATAACAATAATGTATTTCGTGATTATAATGAGGATTTTCCAATTTTAAATTTCTGTTGAAACCTATTTAATGATAAAATACACATTTGACATAGAGATTTAATCATAAAATTATCACAATAATAAAATATTTTGTCAATATAATCAGTTTAAAATCAAGAAATAAATCGTCAGAGTCGAAAAAGGCTCTCAAAATGTCATTTTCGCTGATTTTTAAAACTATTTTTTGGAACATTGGTAGTATTGATTCTTTGTTTAAACTTATCCCAATTCTTCTGAGTTTCTTTGCCACTAGATACGAAACCTAAATGATCCTTATTAAATTGATATCAATATTCTAATTTCAAATAATTGTTCTAATTCGAATAAAACTGACATGAAATATCAAAAAATTAAATGAAACATATTAATTCTTAAAATCGTAAAAAGTAAAAGTTTAGTAGAAATTGCAATGTCAAAATATGAAGTATTTTGGATAGATCAAACCAAGCCTCGTTGGCTGCAGTCGTTAACTTCCGCAACCAATGAGACCTGGTCTAATCTAAATGAAACATGAGAAACTCGAGAAAGTTTTAACTTGATTTCTCTTTTGTTATATAATACAGTTGGACCTTTTTTTGTTTGCACTTTATATATAACTCTATGTGTTCAAAACAATTTCAAATAAATCTCCCGCTGATATATTAGTTTACCATCAATGTCAATAAATTTACAAGTACTGTTTAAAAAAGACTAATTCACCTAAAATTACAGTCAGAGTGATTACTACGTGTAGTTCAATCATCAACAGCGGAAATTTCACAAATCTCTCATACTGTATGAGATTTTCCTGAATGCCATAAACTTAAATACCATACCTTACCTCGTTTAATTCTATTAAACTTTACTTTAAATCTTTCATTTATATTATTTTGATTTTTAATATGTACTTAATCTTTACCTTACTAACAAAATGAACCTATTTGAGCCATCCAGATATTTTATATTACTACCGTAGTCTTCATATTCCTCATCGTTTATAGTTATATATTTACCTTCACTATTTTCCGCACCTTCGCGAATTATTTCTTGTTTTTATTAAATAGAATTTGAGAAAAATATTTTCGTCCTTCATATAGATGAAGCATTCAAATCTTCCATATCCTCTTTCATCTGACATAAACTTTGTACTGATAATTTTTTCTCTTTTCGGTGGTAACGATCTCCAACTTTCATTATATAATCTACATTTTACATGTTTCATTGAAACTGTAAGATCTCTCTTTAAAAAAGTTGCATTATATGTAAAAAGAGGTAAAAACTTCCATTTAACAATAATATAATTTAAATGTTATAAGTGTGATCAAAATAGAATAACTGGTTCGAGGAAAGCGGTAAAAAATGAAATTTCAGTTCTTATGATTGTTGAGATTTTAATTTATTTCAATGAATAATATTGCTATGAAGAGAATCTCATTAAAAACAAGTTAAAGACCGCCCGCCCCCTCATTAGAACTAGAAATGACTTTGTAAAATAAAATATATAAAGTTATATATTTAAAGCCGGGTCCAGTTATGCATTAATAAGTATTTATCATTCAAACTGATTGTCCATGAGACTTACCTTCATCTATTTTCGTAAAATTAGTTTTTCCTTCTTCCGTTACATTCAATGATAAACTAGCCGTACTCAAGGCTTTAGGTGGCACATTAAAAATTACGGATTTTCGTATATGATCTGTTTTCCCAGAGAATGTGCATATTTTTTGTTCTTTTCGTTTGTACGCCAATTTAGAATCATCATTCATTAACGATTTGACACTACGTTCTAATAAATAAGTCAAATTATATTAATAAAACAATTAGATAATCTAAATCCTCACTTGTATTACTAGGAAATCCAGTGCCTTTATTTATTTCTACTGTTAATTTGCCACGATTATAACTTAGCTTACTTACAATTTCTGAATTCATATTTATTTAAAAGATTCACACAAAAATAAACTCTCTGCAATTCACCCACTTTTATACTAATTGAAATGTTTATTTCCTTCAAATATTTTCTGATATTTACTATTTTTAATGTGCATTTTTGTTTGAATGATGGCGATTATTTACATTTATTAGTTTAATTTTGGAAAATTTAGTAGAATACCAGCAAAATATCTTCCTGTGTCAAGCATTTAATAAACAAGAACAAAACGAAAAAAATCGACTGGTTTATTGTGAAATACAAAACGGGTATTTAATAACACGATAATTAGTTCTTTATTTTTCAAACTCTGAGCGATTCATTTCTTATTCTTTTAAAAACAAACAATGTTTTCAGAAAATCCTTATCTTCACAATATAATAAAATTTCATATTTCAGTAAAAATGTAACTTCATGTTTTTATTCAAGAGTAACTAAATGGTGTTATTTGATTTTATATAATTATTATTATTAATAATATTATTGATTAGAAAATATGTAAAATTACAAGATTGAAAATCGAATTGTCCAAAAGGATATGCCTATGAATATGCCTATGAATATGCCTATGAATATGCCTATGAATATGCCTATGAATATGCCTATGAATATGCCTATGAATATGCCTATGAATATGCCTATGAATATGCCCATGAATATGCCTACGGATATGCCTATGATATGCCTATGGATATTCCTGTGGATATGTTTATAGATATACCCATGTAAATACCTATGGATATGCCTATGGATATGCCTATGGATATGCCTATGGATGTTCTTATAGGTATGCCTATGAATATGCCTACGGACATTTCTATGGATATGCTTATGGATGTGCCTATGTAAATACCTATGGATATGCTTGTGGATATGCCTATGGATATGCCTATGTAGATACCTATGGATGTGCTTATAGATATGATTATGAATATGCCTATGGATGTGCTTTTAGATATGCCTATGAATATTCCTATAAATATTCCTATGGATATGTTTATAGATTTGCTCATGTAAAATCTATGGATATGCCTATTCATAACCCTATGTATATGCGTATGCCTATAAAAGTAAAGAAATTTAAGCAATTTTTATTTTCAATAATTTATAAATAATATTTTTCCATAATACAAACTATTTTAATCCCATATTTTAATTTATTAAGTTGATTATTAATATTTTATCATAATGTTTACATGAATAATTGGGTTTTGAGTATTAAAGAATGGTCAGTTACAATTCTTTGTGATGAGCTAGTTCGGACTGATATGAATCCAGGTGACGCCAGGGTCTATTTGAGAGTATCTAATGATTGTAAGTTTGGGAAAACAATGTTTGACGTTAATAGAAGTACAGCTCATATTTTTGTTGATATAGTTGCAGTTTGAAGTCCAGGTAACTTTAAGAATTTGGTTAAACATGTTAAAAGAGAAAGATTTAGAATGAATTACAACCGAATTTATATAGTTAAAAGGGGGTGAGGATTTATAAATTTAAGGTTAAAAGAGAAAAGTGTGAAAGAGAAAGAATGGGTGAATCTGATGACGATGTTGTATACATCTTGTATCGAATACTTGACTAAAAAATTCTATGCGGGGTTTTTCATATGATGTAATCAGATTTATGTGTAATATACCCGTTTGCAATAAATAAACTCATCTATAAAGCAGGTTGGCATGTAGACCAACTATAGATGAGTCATAATTTTGTTGGTTTATTATTGTTTGTCGGTGATTTGTAAATTACCAATTACAGATCCGACTACAAGCATGTCTTATTAATAGCGATATCGACGTAAAACTTTATTGATTATCACAATTGATTACAACGGTGAAATTAATTTCAAAACACTTCAAATGTCTTGGTGCTTATTACAACTCTTTGGGAGGAATAGCACAATACAATACTCGGATCACACTACAACTTGACTTCTGCTGGATACAGGTAATCTAATACAATTGATTTGGTTGATTTTTTGGCTTGATTTGAATTCTTTTGATTATTATGTCAATTTCCAACCACTTTATTCAGTACACCGATTTTCCTTGTTTCAATTTACAATAATTTATCTTAATAATTTCGCTCTTCTATTTTTCTCTTTTTGCACTAGCTTGTGTCTAGCTTTTATACTTTTCCATCTACTGACACTTATTGATAATAAATTTTTTTTAAATGTTCTATTGGGCACTCTGTAACCTATGACAGTTGTCGAGATAAACAATTTTTTGGCGATGCCATTTTCCGCTTCCCAGTGTACCCTATTTTTCTTTGTCTCGAATAGGCTATTGAGATAACACGATAATTTTAACTTTGTTTTTGTTTTTGTTTTCCTTTTTTTGCACTTGTACTTGTTAATTAGGAATGACCTTCTATTCAATTATCTGCTTTTATTGATTTTCTTCTATTCCCTTCTCATTTTTTGATCTCTTTTCCACTCGTATTTTATTGAGTTCCAGAACAACACTCCACTCACTTGTCATCATTTCGCTCAATCATTTTACGCATTTAATAATTATTTTTGTTTTGTTATTTAGATATCCTCAACAATTTTGTGACATAAATCATTTTCAATTAAAATTAATTTAAAATTACAATTTTCAGTATCTTTATAAATTTATGGTTTTTGGATTTATTTCGATTGGATTAATATTAAACTAACAAAATTATCATAAATAATTTATTAATTAACAAATAAATCTAATTCTTTCAGAAAAAACCGACAAACATTATTTTGGGATTGATCTATATTTATTATAAATATTTAGCTGAACAGTATACCATATATACTATATAGGAATAATTGTTGAGCCCAGCAGAGGTTTCAGTAAAAATCTGTGTCGGGACAACTGGCATGATTGTTGCATGAGTTTAGCTTGTGTATTAAAAATTAAAATATACAAACATAAAACAAAATTTTATTCTTACTGTGAGGTGATTTCAGCAGAAACTTAAATATTTCGGACGATTTCTCAGATAGATTTAAAATGAATTTAAATAGTTAAAAAAAGATAAAATCAGTTTTTATTAGTAAAATGTTTAAACTTATAATTAATAATTTTTGATGATTTTTTTAAATAGATGGGCGAAATTAGCTTTGATTAAAATTTAAATATAAAATTCTTTTATTAAAATTTTAAATAAATTGTTTTTAAATTTTTTGGTTCAATGCTTGAAAGTTTGTTTAAATATTAAAAAATATGGAATTAGAAATAAATTTTTAGAATATGAATTATTTTAATGCAAATATTATTTAAGATAATTTAGATGTTTAGCAACTTCTAACACTTAAAATAGTAACAATAGAAAACAGAAATGAATTACTCCCGTTTTTCAGTTTGGCCATCTAAATTGCATATATTTTAGTTTTTAGAATTGAATTGAATTTTCTTTATCAAATCAATTTCTTGAATTATATGTTTTGTTTTACAACATCAATTGAATTAATGCCTGCTTGAATTTTCAAATTGAATCAGTAGCCCAGTGGTTCTCAACCTTTTTCAGATAGCAGCACCATAACCGAAATTTTCAAAGATTGACGGCACCCTACGCTTTTTATAATAATTTTTCCGCTAAAAAAATAACAGCAAGTTTTGTGAGTTCTATATTTAATAAACTAAATCTTTTATTTCATATATTAATGTGAAATTTGAACTTGATGCTTTTTGCATATCTCCTTATTATTAAGTCGCGTATTTGACAAACATACTCTTAACTCATTCTCAATTGAGTTCAGTTTTTGCTTTTTCTTGTTCTTAATATTTACCAAAGTTTAACATTTACCAAAAATAATTGATATATGTACCGCTATTTTAAGTAATTCAAAATCAACCCTTATGTGAAATTAATAAATTTTCAATAATCAAATTAACAGAGCTCGATGCACACTTTTCATATCCCTACGGCACCCCGGTTGAGAAACACTGCATTGCATTATTCAAATAAATATTTTTGAACTTGAATTTGTTATTTATTGAAATAAAAATGGGTCAAAAATAACTATGTTAGTGATAATGTTAGTCTAAGAAAGGAATTTTAACTTTAAAATACCAGATTTAACACGGTATCGTGATAAATTATGATGACATGGAAAATAGCCAGAGTCATTGATTTTATACTGAGCTTAGAGGAGAACGAGAAGAACAACCAGTTTTGTTGAATAAAGCGTCGTTGAATGTCCAGTCCAAACGTAAAGAGGTGATTTAAATTATGATCGAAACTATTATCCCATGGTATGTATGTGGAAATTTAAATGGATATCATTCTGAATTCTAGAGATGAAGTATCATATAGTGTGTTAATCTGTGAAGGTTATGCGTTGACTCATGTAATGAGCAAAAGGGAAAATCAGAAAAATAGTTATAAAAAATAAATTTTAGAAGAAAATTTAATGTGTTAAATATGACATTCCCGGGTGGAAAGCCTTAGCAAATTGTTGACAGAAGTTGAAAATATTCATCGAGTTTTTTCAAATTGGGAAAATTGAGAATAATGAGATGTGTTATGCTATGTCCAATTATTTTTATTTTTTGTTCATGTGAGTTGATCAATAGACAAAACAACGCAAACATAGAATTTATTTAGAAATTATCATTTCATCAAATAAGACACGTTACTTTTGATAAAGAACTTCTAGAAGTACACGACACAATCAAACAGTTTCTATATTTGCCAGAAGATAAAGATTGCACAATTTAAACAAATCACAAACCACCTATCAACACAATAAACACGAAGTAATCATCACTGAAACAAATTAAAGAAATTAAAACTACATTTCCAAATTCAACTGTAAAATAAAGTAAATAAAAAGGTCAAACAATAACAGTGCAGATATATTAACTATTACACCCGAAAGTTATTTAGCCTCACGTGAAAAAAAGTAAAGGATATAGTCCGTAGTTGTTTAAAATGTCGACAATCCAAGTGTTGGGGTTAACAAAATAACAAAAGTAAAATGGAAAATCAATAAAAACATGGATATTCGAAATAATAATTAAAAGGCAAAATCAACTAAAATTTTAAAATAAATATTTATCTGTGGAAACGGGTATAGGTGATTGTCAAATGTAGAGACGAATCCAAATATAATAAAATTAAATCGATTGGGGTCTCCAGAAAAAAATATTAAATAAAAATAGAAATTAATTAAAAATTAATTGGCTAATGGGAAACCCGAGCTAATGGGAAGTCCGAGCCAACAGAAAACCCGAACAGTGTGAGAAACCCAAAACGTCAACAAATTTTCTAATTACGGAAAACGAAATTGGTTGACGAAGGAAACCCGGAATAAAAGGAGAACCCGCCACCAAAATAGCTATTGTAAATAAATGGAAACCCCGGGAGCCCAGAAATAACTAATTTGGTTTTGGATAGAGACATGTCAAAAATGCCAAAATAGATTTAGGTTGCGGGTGACTTGATTTGCAAGATGAGTATAAAAAGAAAAGGCAGATCAACAAAATTGCCAGTTGGTTTAAGAGAATATTTCAGAGAGCGGAGTAATGGAGGTAATAAGCTTAAAGATAAATCAACCAGTCAAAAAAATTAAATTCTCGTGCACCAGACAGGGACATATCCCTTTGGAAGACGTATACTTATGCATTGAAATATTAATCAGCGATCAAAGCCGACAGTTTGAATCCAATTCATAAAATCCTATTAAATTTGATAATTAATTTTAAAAATAATTTTGATTAACTTGAATTATTAGATAACTCCATCAAGGGTCAATTACCTTCAACTCGAAGATTTTCCCTATTATGTATTCCTTTGATTTTAACTAACTATTTATTCTATGCTTAGGTTTGTATTGTCCGCTGTGATCAGATTTTTTATTTTGATTCTATGAGACTGTTCAACAATCTTTCCCTATTTCTAGTGATATCATAAAATAATTTTGTATGGCTTTTCTTTTGCTGTTTCTTGACGAAATCGTGCCGGTTAAAGTAGGCGATTGTATTTACCAAGCAAAGTGATTATTGTCACGAAAAAATTTTTAATTAATTTATTAATTTTTAATTCGGCTTTATCTTTTCATTTGTAACTTTTCATTTAATTTTTACATTTTTAAAAATTGTTAAATTAACTTTTTACTATAATTTTTAATTAATTCAACAACATTTGCAATAATAGTTTAAAGGCTGAATTTGTAAACAGACCATTTCTCCGGAAATCTTCAGGTAAACAATTTCCATCATTACTGACTGCAGCCGTTTTAATAGCATTTTTTATCAATGAAGATTTGTTTATATTTTGTATTATTTTTAAAAGACGATCTTCAATGGATCTTGTCCGTTTACTTTGCCTCTCCAGGATGTTATAAAATTATGACACGGGGCAAAGGTTTGATGATTTAATATATAATTATTTTAAAATTACAATAATTTTATAACTATTTATAAACTAAAAAGAAATTTTAAAGAAAATAAATGCATCGCATTATTTAGGTTAAAGGTTCGCATAAATTTTAGCTTGCACAGAAAAAATATTAAAAAGATAAGCCAGGCCATAAATAAAAAAAATCAAAGAAAATGTGATTAGTAAGGTAATGTTTTGCTACAGTTTATCCTACATGTAATTGAATATAATATTTGTGTTATTGTAGCACAAAATCAAAAGTGTGCCGCTATGAAATTTTAAATTCGACCGTTTCTTCATTTGATTAATAAAATTATTTATTTCAAATTAGGTCAAGTAATATTTGATAAAAATAACAGTTTATTTCCAATTTTTCCTAGAATGCAATTTATTTTATTTTATTCAAATTTGGTTTCAATTTTTTCAAATTTTAGACTATTTGTATTATGAGATAATTTTTCAATATTTTAGGTGCTGCAAGCTAAAATACTTGCGGTTTAACCTTCGAGCGGATTCGCAGCCGTAAAGTTTTCGGCGAATTTGTTAATTTTTTAATGAAATGACTGTATACGTGTAATTCTGAAAATAACCCCTATTTATTTTAGGATCAATGTTTATAGATTATGTTGGTGGGGTTTATTGGTATTTGTGCCACAACATTTAGTCTACATTGAGTCATAAGCGAATGCCTAAATAATGAGGAGTTCGAGAACAACAACAAGTTCCAAAACGCGGTACAGGTCGTTCGTGCGCATGGGACAGAAAAATCCTCAGCATCAATAAAATGGAACAATTTTCAGATATTTACATGTAAGCTTCACTCAAGTAAGCTTTACCTCAATGAAACCGACGGTTGGGATCCCTGTAAACAAATTGTTGGTTAACTCCATATTCACAGTAGATGCAGAAGCGGGAGGTATAATTCATAAAGTTTTGATTGATTCTGGAGCTTACATAAGCGTACTTCCCGACACAGCTTCAAACCAGACAGCTGTCAGAAAACACGCCAATTGACATCAGCAAATTGCACTTCAATAAAAATCTATGGTGAGAAACGTCTCTTATTTAAAATATCTAGATTTACTGAAACAAATGTTACAATTTTCCATTGTTTTATACACCTTTGGCAATAACATAAATGCCCACAAGGCAATATTAATATCCTTGCTTCTCATTATTTACACGTTCAACATTTTTAAATTTGGCAATTTTCGATTCAATTCCATCTTTTAACTTTAGATCTATTTTTTCGATTTGTTTTCGAACATTGTAGCATGGTAAATTGAACTTTGCATCGTTCAATCTCATTAATTGGAATCGATAAATTGTTTGTATTGTTATTTATAATGTTGACCATGCCACTACGACCATTAAATATTCTTTTCTGTATATGGGTTGGGTTTTAACAACTTTTCATCTTTTATTTTCTTAATTTGTTCCCATTTTTGACTTACTTATTCTAATGTATCTTCATTTATATTAGCACTAGAATCACGGATGTGGCAAAATTAACACATGGCAAACTAATATCTAATTTTCTTCATAACTATAAATTATTTCACAATGAATATGTATGACAATTATTTATTTCATGCGTTCATTCAGATGAACATGAAATATTTCATATATTCTTATTGATATAAGCAATATAACAATTCTACCCATAACTACGGATGTATCAGATTTGACACCAAGAAAATTGAGCGTCTCTACTATGTGAATGTGTGTTTATAGTATTGAATTAGAAACTCTACGTATGAAATAATTGTTATTGGCTGCTGTGAGGAGTTTGACAAAGACTAATAGCGTGATAAGGTCATATACATGCTTCATATTACCATAATGTTCACATTCATTTTTGTTAGTTCCTTATCTATTAAACATTAATTACGATGAATCTTGTGAAGAAAATTCCGATGATGCAAAATAGCCGTGTCTAATGATACTTTTTCGTCTGCTTCTGATGAGGAAATTTAGAATGAATAAAGCGACGATTTTCCACTTCACTTATTACTTCCTCAACGTATTGGAAACAAGCCATGCACCACTACTTCTGTAACACAACAAAGTTCAAATATGACTGATCGTGCAATTGGGAAAGATGACATAGAACATTTAGTCAATTGCCTTGTGGCAGAAGAAAGACAACTCAAAATGTGCAACGTGTCAATGGGGTCCAATTACTTTTGCAATTTGCCGAGTGTATGATTCACTATATCGTTTATTCAAGTTGTTTTTTGACGAACCGATACTTTGCTACATTCAAAAAGTTAGTTCATCTTGAATCTAGAAGGGTTTATAATAAAATTAATAGATTTGGTTAAGTTGTTCCTACTTATCTGATTTTGATCTTTATTTTTATTGAATTCCAAATTTAGTTTGGAGTTTAATTCATAAGCTTATTTTTCAAAATTTCATCTTTTTCTACAAATTTACAGCCAATTTGGTTTTTTTTGCTAATATGATAATTTTTGACTTCAAGATAATTGCAAAAAATCTGAGTAATTATTGGGAAAGAATAACTTGCTAGGAGTTGTTGATAAAATCTTTAAATCCTACAATTAATGTTCTAAATGTTCAGTATACATGTATTTTGAATGTATTTAAGTAATTGAATGTAAATTGTGTATATGATGTTTTTGATGTTTTGTAAAAATAATTTTTAAGTTTAAACTTTTATTATAAGGACTTTTTTTGTTTTTCACTTCTGATTTCTTTATATGTGACATAATATTTTCTACAAAATTTGACTATGAATCAGATTTTGTGGAAAAGTTAAACTTTTATTTTGCGATTTTAAATTTAATTAATTTTTTATTTTAATTTTATTCAAATTTTAATCTAATGAATGTTTGGTTTTTTATTATTTTTTTTTAAAAATTAAAATTAAATTTTGTAATACGAGTTGAATTCGATTATTATTGATTAATTTGTTTAGATTTTCCTATTTTTATTTAGATTTTGTTAATATGATTTCTAGTCTGATGAAGACTGATAAAAGATAGAAATATATAGTGAAATGTTATGGTATAGAATATATAGGGTGTGCCGACATGACCACACACGACTTATGAACACGCGACATTTGAACACGGACATTTGAACATACAACCTCATTATTGCAACGACAGATTAACACAGTCATTATGAACACGCGATATTAGAAAACGAAATATAGATATTCAGCATGAAAATTATAGACGAAGTATAGAGTGTACATAAATTAAGACAAAACACAACAGAAGAACACGAAGTAAAAAATGTGCTTTGATGAGTACTTGAAATGTCCTTGTACAGTTGAACACGCGGAAACTAACAGTAGACTAAACGTCCTTTGATGTTCCCTGATGCATTATTAAGCACTAACTAGGTGAGACAAAGAGCAAATATATAAACCGAACTTTCAGCATAAAAATTAAAAAAATAAAACTTGTCTCATTCTATTTAAATATTAGAATTAGTTTTAATTATATTAATCACCCATGGCAACACACATGGATTTGATAAATTTTGGAGTTTCTATAAAAGGTCGACGAACAGTAATGTTCAAAAATTAGCCAGAACCACAAATGCAGTAGAGGGATGGCATTACGGTCTCCAGTCCTTGTTCCAATGCCATCATCCTACTCTATGGACTTTCCTGGATGGCCTCTCGAAAGATTTACAAAAGCAGAAAGCGAGTTTTCTTCAGGGAATATCCGGCGTCAATCAATTGCCAAGAAATATCGTGAATTGAAAGAGCGAGTAGGACGTGCAGTTAATCTGTATTTAGCAGCGAATGTTCTAACTTTTTTGAAGTCGATGGCACACCTCTCTCATGAATAGTTTTTCTTGCGAATCGTTTACTAAATCTACTATTTATGGAACTGCAGTCGATAACTATATTTGTACGCTATCTGCAATTTTATATACGTGTGACAATATTTTTAAACGGTAATAAATTTGTTGTTATCTGTAATTTTACCTTCCAGGAACATATATTAAATTTAATTTATATTTTGTGTTCTTATGGTGCGTGTTCATAATGACTGTGTTAATCTGTCGTTGCGATAATGAGGTTGTATGTTCATATGTCTAGTGTTCATATGTCTCTGTGATCATCTCACGTGTGTTCAAATGTCCGTGTTCAATGTCCGTGTTCAAATGTCCGTGTTTAAATGTCGTGTGTTCATAAGCCGTGTAACCATATACAGTTGGCGTTTTTCAATTAACAATAATAATAATAATAATAATAATAATAATAATTGAGGTTCTGGTCTTTGCAATTTATCTTCATATCTTGTCAATTTAGCATTAAAGAATATTAAAAACAAATATATAGAACTAAATTTAATAGTTTTTCTGATATATTTTTTCAAGTTTAAAATCATTTTTTAAAAACTTTTTAAATATTAAAACGAAGTGCTAGGAAATAAGAAACATGTAACCAAATAGATTACTTCCGAACAATATAAATACATTATTCATTTGAATTTTTGAAATTTTAATTTTGGCTAATTTTTACGTGTCTAAAAATAATAATAATAATAATAAAATTTCAATATGCATTTGAACGCGATATTATGATTATTAATACTAAACCTATCTTGACCGGTCAAATGAAATGTTGCTAGGTTTAAGATTAAAAATCAATTGTGACTACATTAAGAATAATAAGAAAGCACTATTTACTCTAAAAAATCAATATTGCACCCAAAAGTCAATATCACAATTTCCTTGTTGTAAGAAATCCCAAGGGTGCATGATAGCTTAATTAAAAAATTTATTTTTAAGAAAATAATGAATATTTAATAAAAAAGATAAACAGGAAGGATGAAATTTCAGTGAATTATAATTTTATCAATCATCAGAAAATAAAAAAATTTGTCTAAAGTTTTTATCATAATATAAATATTTATGTTTACTTAGTTTTCGACGAATATTTAGTGATAAACTAAATGAAATAATAAACGAAAACAGATAAATAGCAATACAAAGTGAAGGATGTTATTGATACAATAAAACTATTGTTAAGCAGAAGTTCTTTAATATGACAAGAAAATAATTTTACAGTAAGATTATATTATATGCGATTTTTGGAAACTTTTTTTTGATTTTTACTTGAAGATATTATGGGTAAATAGTTGAATTAGTATGACAAAATGCCTTTCGTGATTGTAATGATGATTTTCCAATTTTAAATATCTGTTGAAAGTTATTTAGTGATAGAATACACGTTTGACATAGAGATTTAATCATAAAATTTCGATTCGACCTAGATATTTCCCAAGGGGGTCTGAGTTAGCGGTGCCATATCATGCTACTGATATTATAGGTAAATTGTTGAATTTTGTATGACAATAATGTCTTTCGTGATTATAATGAGGATTTTCCAATTTAAAATTTCTGTTGAAACCTATTTAATGATAAAATACACATTTGACATAGAGATTTAATCATAAAATTATCACAATAATTAAATAATTTGTCAATATAATCAGTTAAAAATCAAGAAATAAATCGTCAAAGTCCAAAAAGGCTCTCAAAATGTCATTTTCACTGACAGTTTTGACCAATATTTTGAACAGAGATACTTTTGACTCTTTCTATGAACTGATTCCAATGAGCCTGAGTTCCTTTACCGCTAGGTTTGAAACCTAAATGATTCATATTTAGTTGATACCAATATTCTAATTTTAAATAGATATTCATTTTGTATAAAATGTAAATTCATCGAACAGTAAAAGGATAAAGTAAAAATTTGTTGTCAAACGAAATAGGACTTTGAGCAGATATTTTACTCGTTGTCTTGCAGTTTGAGATCACCCAATAAACGAACTTGGCTATTTTTATTTTTTTTCTAAAAACCCTTTCTCGTCTTCAAATTATATTGCGTAACATTTTGTGTGACTTTATTTTCATTAGTCGCTCGATAATTATGAAATACATATTGTTGGGTTTTAATTAAATGATAATAATAATAACAATAATAGTCGGTGTCACTGACTCCAAGTGTTCTATCAAAATCAATTATATAAACAACTCCCAACGTATATTTGAATTCAAATTTGATATACACAACTAGTTATAATATTTGAATATCGCAATGAGATCTCTGATTTAATTATCTGATAGGTCTCGCTGTGATCGCTTTGATTCTGCGTGGTTTACAATAATAATCACCTTTTAACTCTGGTTTCGACTCAATTTGGTCCTTTCTTCAATCACCTAATTTTCCCTATTTGAATAATTTCCCCTCAATCTTACTGTCAACTTGTTCGTCCTTACCTGAGGCAATAATGCCAACTGTTTCTGATTTTGGCTCTCCTTATATAGTCGTAATAATCACTTTGATTAATGATTATCAACTCAATCCACAACTGTTGAAAACCTTGGACTTGCGGTACGTTTCGTGTTTATAGGTTCCTAGGGATGATTAATCGATATACCAATAGCTTCTCTCGATTAGTTGTAATTCTATCGATTAGTTGTAATTTTGTTATCAAGAAATATACATTAATTTGATTTTTATCGCGAGGAATAATAGAAGAAAAATGTGGAGTCAGAGGAAACAATATCCTAACAATTATAAATTATAAAACCTAAACAATATTTTTCATTGTTCGCTAGACTTACCACCATTTGATTTGTTAAGTTTGCTAGGTCCTCCTCCCATCAAAATTACTGATAAAGTAGCCTTATTCAATGCATCGTCTACCATATTAAAAATGAACGATTTTCGGACATTAAATTTATCTCCAAAAATTTTGCCCGTTCTTTGATTTTGTGGTTTTGACAAAAGTTGAGAGTTATAATTTAGTGATAGTTCAACACAGTATTCTAATAAATAAACCAAATTTTGTGAATAAAAAAATTACATAATCTAAATTTTTACCCATATTGCTGGAAAATCCAGTGCCTTTGACTATTTCTACTGTCAATTTTCCTTGACTAAGACTAAGCAAGATCAAAATTTCTAAGGGCATATTTATTTATAAAATACGTATCAAAATGAAATGTATGAATTCAAAACCAATTTTATAGTAATTAAAATGTTTACTTCCTTTAAAAATAAACATTTTCTATTTTAATGTAAAAGTTTAAATTTGTTTAAATAAATGTTTACATTTAATTTAATTCATACTTGTTAACACGTTTAATCCTATATATTGGTATAATCGTATAAAATGCAATTTCAAAACTTTAGTTTTCGTATTTTTGCTTTAGCAAATGTAGAAACGAGTTTCATCGGCTCAATATCACTAGCAACATCATGTAGAAAATTCATTGCGGTCGATTTGAAATTTTTGCCATACAAAGGAACATTATTAGTAGCAATTTTCCAAGATTGTAAAGATCAAATTGTTCTTTTGGGATTTGCAATTGTCGAGTCAGAGAATATTGAAAGCTTTAACATTTTTTATGGCCAAATTAAATAATGTATTTGGTATCAACAGACACGACACAATTGTGATATCTGATAGGGACTGGGGCTTTATCTCCGCTGTCAATACCATGGCACCAAATGCAAAATGGCGCGTGTGCACGCGACACCTAGCAAAGAACTTAAAAAATAGGTTTTATGACAATGTCTGTCTAGATCTTTATTGACGAGCAGTATATTTTCACCAAGCTCTTTTAAAAGTCAGTGTTTTATGCTGACCATTTTCAAAATCACCCAAGGTAGTAAGAAACATTTTATCCGACCCGACTGCCTATGGAATGAAAAAACACACTAGTGGCAAGAGAATATTATCTCCACGTGACAGACAGTGCATTTGTAGAGCTATTTATAATTCCTTTAAAAGCTGAACAGTATTAGACTGTGTTGCGTACACTTAAGCGAATTCCTTTCATCGAGAAAGCTAAAATACAAACTTCGCCAAAACTCAGAGCTCGCTAAAATAATTCAGTCATCAGTTCGGCAGTGTTCCCACCGGAAAGCAGTAATTTTGACATCCTGTTATGAAATCTACTTTTGACCAATGATGCGAGATTGCTTGACCGATGGCTTGATTGATTTTTGTGCTATAATCACTACAATGATATCGTTTTCCAATAGACTGACTGATAAATAGCCTTTCACTATAGTTTTATCGTTTACTGATCATTTATGCTTTTTTTCATTCGAAATAATCAGATATCTTTTTGGGGCATCAGAATTTGAAGATACAAATATCGATTCAATTAGTAAATCAACCGGTATAAATCCGCTCAGTGTTGATACATGTTTGACAGCGCTGAATAATTTCTGTTATGTTCATTGTATTTTTATTATTTATTCCGATCAGATGCTTCACATCGAAAATCATATTGTTAGGGTTCATTTTATTTTAATATTTTGCAACATCCCCAATTAATCTGTATCTGTAAATGCAACATAACTGGGTGTTACATCAAGCCCCATTGAGATAAATTCCGCTATAATTCAAGTTGATACATAAATCAACTTGTCGGAATTAATTTTGTGAAAAAATAAATGCATTTCAGCCATTTTTTAAATGGCTGCTAAGTAAGTTATTTTTATATAGTTATATAACTTAAAGTTAAAAAATTTTAAGAGTTGAATTATGATTTCATAAGGAAATATGATCATAATTCAAGCTCTTAAATATAACTTTGATTAACTATTTTATATATATTATTATAAATAATATTTAGGAAATCAAGTAACAATAACTAATCTTCAAAAATATGTATTTTTTTCGGATATTATTCAAAAAATGTGAGTTAAATTATTTTTGAAGTTATAAAAATTATTATTTGCATTAAATAATTATATTTTTATACATATTTTGTAAAAAATCATCGATTATGTCAGGGGTGGGCAATCTACGGCCGCGGCGACGTTTTATGCGGCCCTTTAGACTTTTCACATATTTTTTTAAAACTGCGTAAACAAATTTAAAAAATGCAAAGAAATATTATTTTCCTACATTTCATTCAGAAATAACCTTTCTTCTGTTTTTGTTCTTGTTTGATGTTTTCTTGTACTAGTTGTGATCCCCAGGGCAAAGGTTAAAATAAATTAAATATTTTTAAAAGTAAGTCACTAGGTAACTAACAAAGAAAGAACTAACTTACAAACTAACTAACTGTACTAGCAAGACTGTACTAGAGACTAGTAACTATTCAGTATGTTATATCATTATAGTTTTTTAATTTGCTCAAAATGTGTTGATTTTATTGTCTGATCCGGCTTAGAATTCTTGATTATTGAAACAAAATAGCATGCGGCCCTTCAAACTATTTTAATTTTCATACGGCTCCCTGCCCAAAAAAGATTGCCCACCCCTGGATTATGTACACAAAATAATTTGGTCTATGATTATTTTTTAAAACTTACCAATATAATTTAAAAATTTATGCTTTTTTCGGATTTCAGGTTTTGCTTTTTTCGACAGAAATATCTGAAATATTAGATTAATTTTAGTTTTAAGGGTAAATCTTATGAAGATACATCCTCACTTACTCGAAATTTCCTAGCAAAAACCTCAAAGTTTAAATTAAAATTTTTTTCCGCTATTTTTCTTTCTAAAATTATCTCAAAAATGTCTATAAAATTATTTATTATAAAGGTTTTTTCAACTTCGGATGGCTACATGTTAAAAGTTTGCATGGATGTTTTATTATGGGTTGTGTTAATGTGCATTATTTTATTTCTCTGTCACTTTTTCTGTTTCTATAGTGTAGGGTTTGTCTCATTGACTATTTTACAAGCAACCTCAAGGTGAGTTGGTGTGTTTATATTCTATAAATTTGTTGATTTTCTTTTATATTATAAGTGATTTATCTCAACTTCACTTGGTGTATGCGGTTTTCTTATTCATTAAAAATAATTTCAGTTTTTGTATGTTGAAACACACCAACACAAGAATAGGTAGTATTTGAATCAATACCAACATTTGAATAATTTAGAGTGAAATTAAAAGTATAATGACCGTAAATTTCCAAACTTTATTAGTTACAAATCACAAAATATCCAATCCAAAATTAGAATTCAAATTAAACATAGAAAAGTCACAATCATAATAAACATTCGAAACCAAATTGAAATTAAACTCTACAAAATTTATACCATTGATGTGACAAAACAAATTATTAAAATAAAAACTCATAAATTCCACCATTTCACAATTATTTAAATTATATTAAAATTAATAAATCACAATCTTGGTTCGCGTCTGTGTGAGCACCAAAACAATCACGAAATTACAATTCCATATAGACGCGAGAAACAAAATCGACCAAGCGCTCTACTTATTTATGCCCATATTTTTTGGTCAAGAATAACTTACCACTTATTTGGCTGATAGTCACTAAATTGATACTATAATTTACTGTCATCTTTTTTATCTATATTTTTCTTAATTAATCTTATTAAGTAAATATTAAACAAGAAATAAATACTTAATATTATAAATCATACCAGGTCTGACTTCTTGGTGTCCTTCTTTAATCAATTCAATTAACACAACACAATAAAATTTATTTCGAATTTATATATCACAACTTTATTCACTACTTTCACAAAAATCGATTCAATTCACAATACTCTACACAATTACTTTGCACGATTTCACAAAATTTCAATGCGTATGGATACGTCTTCCAAAGGGAGATGTTCCTGTCAGGTGCGCAAGAATTTAATTTGTTTGGTTAGTTGATTTATCTTGAAGCTTATTACCTCCTTTGCTCCGCTCTCTGAAATATTCTCTTCTACCAACTGGCAATTTTGTTGATCTTCCTTTTCCTTTTATACTCATCTCGAAATTCAAGTCACCCGTAAACTAAATCTGTTTTGGCATTTTTGACATGTCTCTATCCAAAACCAAATTAGTTATTTCTGGGCTCCCGGGGTTTTCATTTGTTTACAATAATTATTTTGGTAGCGGGTTCCTTCTGGGGACACCAATCGATTTAATTTTATTATATTTGGATTTGTCTTGTCATTTGGCATCCGCTCATACCCGTTTCCCACGATAAATATTTATTTTAAAATTTTAATTGATTTTGCCTTTTTAATTATTATTTCGAATATCAATGTTTTTATTGATTTTCCATTTTACTATTGTGAATTTTGTTAACCCTAACACAAGATTTTTTCAAAAATAAGTCCTTCAAAAATAAAACCAGTCTTTTTTTGAATAAAATATTTTAAATGATACAATGATGAAGAATCTCCTTATATTATTGAGGATTCCGCAAAACAGATTAACTAGAATTAAATAATTTAATTTTACTTTTGATCTCGTTTTTTTATTTAATTTGTTAAAATGTTTATCATTTTTTTGATAAATAATAAATACTCTTTTTAAAACATATTTTATTTATATGTACAGTAACACCTTGCCTAACGCTGTTTAGGTTTACACCAAGTTAAGTTGAGATAAATCACTTATAATATAAAAGAAAATCAACAAATTTATAGAATATAAACACACCAACTCACCTTGAGGTTGCTTGTAAAATAGTCAATGAGACAAACCCTACACTATAGAAACAGAAAAAGTGACAGAGAAATAAAATAATGCACATTAACACAACCCATAATAAAACATCCATGCAAACTTTTAACATGTAGCCATCCGAAGTTGAAAAAACCTTTATAATAAATAATTTTATAGACATTTTTGAGATAATTTTAGAAAGAAAAATAGCGGAAAATAATTTTAATTTAAACTTTGAGGTTTTTGCTAGGAAATTTCGAGTAAGTGAGGATGTATCTTCATAAGATTTACCCTTAAAACTAAAATTAATCTAATATTTCAGATATTTCTGTCGAAAAAAGCAAAACCTGAAATCCGAAAAAAAGCATAAATTTTTAAATTATATTGGTAAGTTTTAAAAAATAATCATAGACCAAATTATTTTGTGTACATAATCGATGATTTTTTACAAAATATGTATAAAAAATATAATTATTTAATGCAAATAATAATTTTTATAACTTCAAAAATAATTTAACTCACATTTTTTGAATAATATCCGAAAAAAATACATATTTTTGGAGATTAGTTATTGTTACTTGATTTCCTAAATATTATTTATAATAATATATATAAAATAGTTGATCAAAGTTATATTTAAGAGCTTGAATTATGATCATATTTCCTTATGAAATCATAATTCAACTCTTAAAATTTTTTAACTTTAAGTTATATAACTATATAAAAAATAACTTACTTAGCAGCCATTTAAAAAATGGCTGAAATGCATTTATTTTTTCACAAAATAAATTCCGACAAGTTGATTTATGTATCAACTTGAATTATAGCGGAATTTATTTCAGTGGGGCTTGGTGTAATGTCATATTATTGAAATAGTTTGATTTCCTCGCACTCAGCTTTGACTTTCCACAAAATCCAAAGTAATTTATCTACATTGCTTCTTGACTGCGATGTTACACAAATATATTTTTTATTGTTTCAAACATTTGTTGCTGTTATTGTAAGTAATATAATAAAACCTAGCTAAACGCTGTTTTGTAGAACACTCTACTTTGATGGAGAGTATACCCTGCGTTAATCGGGGTCTTACTGTACTCGAAAATATATTAGTTTTTAAATATATTGCTAAATACACCAAGTCTTATTTTTGTTGGGGTTATAAAATATAAAAAAAATTATAATAAATTTGTAAAAATTGGGATAATAAAATAATTAATTGAAAATAATCATACAATCAAAGTCAATATACTCCGGTGGAAATTGGTATGTGCGATGCCAATTGACGAGACAAGTAACAAAATAATATAAAATTAATTTAGGACATCTTGGAAAAGTTAATACGAAAATACATATGAATTTATTAATTAAAATGCCGAAAACAAATAAATTAAATTAAGGAGAAATTCTCAAATTTCGATAAATTTAATTATAAAGAGAACTGATTATTACCAAATGTAAATTGCGTTAAAATTTCTCCTGGGGAATGGCCGAAGCGGCTAAAAGATATAACAAATTATTCTACTAGTTCCACTGGAGCCCAATCAAAATTTGATTCAATCCAGCCAGTTGTTGTAGAGAGATATAAAGTTAATATTGAATCAACAACTTTGCCACAAAATTGAGAGAGAAATTTGACCCACCAAATTAACAAAAAAAATTTAGAAAACTTTACGAGTTTTGTGAGAGTGAAAACAGAAATATAGTATAAAGAGAAACGGGTCAGAAACTAATTAGACTTGTATGAAGGACATTTTGAGAGTTCTAGAGTATTATAGATTAAAATATGGCTTTCAATAGGGATCCATTTCAGTGTGGATTTATTTGAAAATGTGAATAGTTGTGCAATTTTTGTATCAGTAAACATAATATTTGTGTTGAGTTACTTCAGTGGTATATAAAGAACAGATGGAGTCAGAGGACACAGCTCCTGCCGAACCATTTAAAGAATTAACTCAACATTTTTGTAAATTTTCGAATTTTGTAAACAATATAAGATCTGTCAGGTCTTCAAACAAATCCTCTAAATATTAAATATAATTTAATTCAATTTAATTGAAAATTGTTAGAAAGTAATTATTGACAATTTAAGTATGGGACATTCCATCAAGGATGTCCCTTGATAGAAGTCAATATAAAAATGTTTATACTTTGGTGACATCCTTAATGGATGCTCTGTATTATTGGGATTTCGTCTTGTGGTTATAATAAATGAGACAGTGGCAGATTTTGATATAAATAATACAAGCCTAATAAAATATTCAATGAAATAAATTATAAATTAATATTTATTTAATGTAAAAAATATAAATTCTCAAAATCACATTCTTGGAAATTAGGATGAAAAAGCAGTGATTAAATATATAAATAGAAATTACATTTAGGATCCAGAATAATGTAAAATCAACAAATTTTTTTTACGAAAGTCTGTAAATGTTAAACTTCTGAAAATGACATCCATCATTTGTTGACAACAAATCCATCGAACCTAATAATAATAATCAATAAATTTTAATAATTTTGAAATTTTTTTTACAGTAAATATTACGAAATGCACCTATTCATTTTATTAAACAAAACTAGTGTCATCTTAGATAAACAAAATATTATTAAATTAAAACAAAATTAAAAGTTTCAGTTTTTTTACTGTTTCTAGTAAAATGAATAATTTGTTATATCGAATATATAAATTAATCAAAGTTGATTTATATTTAATCAATTTTATAAATTTTTAAGTATTTTATTTTAAAGATAATGAGATAAAATAGCAATGCGTAAAAACCTTTATTAATAAAATGAAGAAATAATATTTTCTACAAAATCTGATTCATAGTCAAATTGTGTAGAAAATATTATGTCACTTATAAAGAAATCAGAGGTGAAAAAATAAAAAAAGTCCTTATAAAATGAAGACAATATATATTTCACTTGGTTTTCTACAGCACAAGCATTATTGGGGTAAATTATAATAAAAACATTGATTATAATGGTTAGCAAAACACAATATAAAGGAAAAGAAATCAAATATTTAAATACAATTACATCACAAAAAGGGTTTAGTAATACTGTGAATCGGTTGTTTTTCTTAGAGATTTTACTAACATTTTAATAACATTGTGATTTCTTTTATGAAAAGGTTCACATATGGTGGTCAAGCCTTTGCTGAATTCCTATGCCAGTTATATTCAATAATAAAGACCTACCGTGAAAACAGATTGCGTATAGAACTTACCAAGTTTTAAGTTTAATACTTTATAGAGTTCTTCTCCGTGGACAATTATTGATAAAATAGCAGTGCTTAGGGCTGCTTCTGTCATATTAAAAGTGAAAGATTTCCTGAAATAAGGTGTAGTTCCAGAATATTTGCCCAATATTTGATTTCGTGGTTTGTACCAAAGTGGAGAGTTATAATTTAATGACAGTTCAACACAATAATCTAATAAATAATTCAAATTATATAAATAAAAAACATTTTTTCTAAACTCATACCTATATTGCAGGGAAATCCAGTTCCTTTTGATATTTCTACTGTAATTTTGCCATTACTATAAATTATCCCTATCAAAATTTCCATAAAATCATTTATTGATCTATATACAACCTAGCCCCTTATATATAGTAGCTAAATCTTTATTTACATAATAAATAGCCAATCACATATCATTAAATGTTAGTTTCTTTTATAGACTAGTTCAAAATATCTAAATATATACGATTTAAATATTGACTTTTTTTAAAAGATAGAAATAAGGATAGAAATAATAACAATTTTGAAATTTCTCTATGTAATATTTGTAATAATAATAATAATAATAATAATAATAATAATAATAATAATTAATAATAATAATAATAATAATAATAATAATAATAATAATAATAATAATAATAATAATAATAATAATAATAATAATAATAATAATAATAATAATAATAATAATAATAATAATAATAATAATAATAATTAATAATAATAATAATAATAATAATAATAATAATAATAATAATAATAATAATAATAATAATAATAATAATAATAATAATAATAATTAATAATAATAAAATAATAATAATAATAATAATAATAATAATAAAATAATAATAATAATAATAATAATAAAATAATAATAATAATAATAATAATAATAATAATAATAATAATAATAATAATAATAATAATAATAATAATAATAATAAATAATAATAATAATAAAAATAATAATAATAATAATAATAATAATAATAATAATAATAATAATAATAATAATAATAATAATAATAATAATAATAATAATAATATAATAATAATAATAATAATAATAATAATAATAATAATAATAATAATAATAATAATAAATAATAATAATAATAATAATAATAATAATAATAATAATAATAATAATAATAATAATAATAATAATATAATAATAATAATAATAATAATAATAATAATAATAATAATAATAATAATAATAATAATAATAATAATAATAATAATAATAATAATAATAATAATAATAATAATAATAATAATAATAATAATAATAATAATAATAATAATAATAATAATAATAATAATAATAATAATAATAATAATAATAATAATAATAATAATAATAATAATAATAATAATAATAATAATAATAATAATAATAATAATAATAATAATAATAATAATAATAATAATAATAATAATAATAATAATAATAATAATAATAATAATAATAATAATAATAATAATAATAATAAAAAAATAATAATAATAATAATAATAATAATAATAATAATAATAATAATAATAATAATAATAATAATAATACATTGGAATGACTGCCCGTCATGTCCGTTCTGAAGTTCTAGATAACTGTCAAGCCAATTTCCGTATTATTGGAATAAGAAATATATATAGATTTCAAATAGGTCCTGATCACTCAAAAAGCCTTAAAAGGTTTTTAGCTCTCTATTTCTTCTTTGATTGGATCTTTCTTCTCACATGTATTTTTAAAATACTTTTAAAATTAAATAATAAAATTTAATAAATAATTATACAAAATCAGAATAAATTGGTTTACATTTATTTTAAGAATATTTTTACAAATGATTCTGCCAATGACAAGTTATTTTAAAGTTGTTTTATAAAGATATTATCTTCAACATTGAAAATAAATGGAAAGTATTTTGTTATTTTTGGGATTTATACAATGTAAAACATGTTTTACAATTTTCAAAAATTTCTTACGCATGATTTTATGACTTTTATGTTCAACTAGATATAAGATTGTAAGTAAAAACGCTTGAACTTTTCACCATATTTTGGATTTAAAAGTGTAATTTTAGTTATGAGTTTTGCATAATAATGCATTAGATATTACCTTAATTTTGACTATTTTTAAATTATCATTTTATAAAAAAGATTGTGAAATTGATTTACATAGTTGTTTTAATGTTTAAAAAATTATTATTATAATAATAAATTTAATCTTTAATATAGGAAATATATAGAAAATATTAGGAAAATATTTGGTTAATTTTCGGAATTATACAATGTGAAACATGTTTTACAATTTTCAAACATTTCTTATGTAGGATTTTATGACTTTTATGTTCAATTAGATATAAAAATGTAAATTTGGATTTAAAAGTGTAATTTTAGTTATCAGTTTTGCATAATAATGCATTAGATATTGCCTTAATTTTGACTATTTTTCAATTATTTGTTGACGATATTAATTATTTGAAGGGAAAACACAAATCACCAAATCTGCAGTGTGAAATTGTGGCACTCAATTCGGGCATATCAATTGTCAGATTGCGATTAATTCTGATTAATGTTAAATACAGCATAATTAAAGAAATAAATTATTTGCAAAATTCACAATATAGTTTGAGGTGAATTTCTATAGAATTTCAAAGCCGCTAAGATAAAACAAAATATCATGTTATTCTTTTAAGAACAATAACATAAACATATATTTACTTATTTTGTATTAAATAAACAAAATTTGGTACAAAACCTCTCTTAGTTGTGAGGTTGTAAATTGCAATTATAAAAGTATAATTTCAGTAAAAGAAATGTAGATAAAATGTTAGATATGACGTTTTTTAATGAAGAAATTAATAAAGATGCTTCACATAATGAATGATGAATAAGAATAAGTTGAAGACACAAAATTATCTGCAGGACAGTTAAAATGTAAAAATTTAAGAGAAAACGCAAAAACTGAAGTGGTGTACCAAATTATGACACAGACTTTGCGAAAGACTGAGTAGACTATGAATAGATTTGCTAAAATACTATTCAAACTATTAAAGATTTTTGTTATGTTGCCAAATCTCTACATTATTAAAGTGTAACGTAATTTTTGCACCCTTCCAAATTTATATCTAAAAATTAAGAGAAATAATTTAAAATTCTAGAAACTTAATACTGACTTTTATCTACAGTGCACAAAAGCATGCCTGAAATTTAATTTGCATTTAATGGCAAATTATTATGATGTCTATAATTTGATACAATGCGTATTGTAGGATTAAATGTGGATAATTGTTTATATAATTGCAATAATTAATTATATCAAGTTTATATTACTGTTTGTGATTTCAAAATAAAATAACAAAATATAAGTATAATAACAAAATAAACAAAAGAACTTAGGCAGTCTGGAAACATTTTTGTAGAACTTTCTAATAAAAAATAAAAGTCTTGTCAATATAATTGTAAATATTTTGAATGAATTTCTATTTTTTTCGAATTCCATTTTTTTCTCTTTTACCGGAAATAAATTTATGCTACTTAATTTATTTTCCTATAAAATCTAGTTTATATCTCACAAATAAATAAAAAACAAAACAAAATTTCGTCGTCCAAATAATAAAGATCAGTCTCATAAAGTCTCACATAATTGTCTGATCAAATATTATAAAATGTTACTGTAAAAATTTTTTAGAACTGCTATTCTGATGAAGTCTGTGGCTGTGCATAACTTCACTTTTTGCCCCTTCCATGATCTCACTCCAGTGATTTAGTTCCTCCTCGCCGCTTGATTTATAGCCTAAATAAAAGGATACATTAATTAGATTATAAATAAAAGATAAATATTATTATTTTATAGAAATTATTTACATTATGTCATTTTTTAAAATATTGTATAATATAAACAAATCTTCATTTTATAAATAAATGCAATCACATGTTATGAAGAATCGGATATTTATTAGATAAATGCATTCAGTAATGATGAAAATTGTTTCAACGAAGATTTCAAAGTTTTTAAAATATATTTAATATTTCAAGTGTGAAAATATAAGGAACAGTAAAAGTATGCATTTTGTAAATAATAATCAAACTAAACAGTAAAAAAATACCAAGTTTATGCGTAAAGAAATCTTGCGTATTGGTGAAGAAATGAATTGATCTGAAAAAAAGAAAAAATACTTTTATATTTATTGTTTTATTAATTAAAATTTTGTAGATAATTATAAATTTATTGATGGAGTTTAAAAATAAAAAATAAAATTTATTTTATTTTATTTTTTAAGTATTTAAATTTATTTTAAGCATTTATAGCTTTTGACTTTTATGCTAAATAAGATAAACATAAATTGTCCATTTTTACAAAGGGAATGAACGGATGTTTATGAACAACAGGATCCTGATTCCGAAATTGTTAAATAAAAAATGACGAAAATAATGGCGAAGATTTAATGTTCTTTATATGAAGGTTTCTAGGTTTGCATTTGCGAGCGAAATGAAAATATTTTAAGTTTAATAAAGTATTTAAAGGATAGAGAAAACTTATAAATATTGCCTCATCAATTTTTAATAACATTGTTGTTTTAAGAAGGTTGACTTGTTTTATATTGATTTATATATATTAGTATTTTTCATTAATAAAGATTCTTAACATACTTACCTAAGGCAACCCACCCCACAACCTCTTTTCTATGAATTGATTTCTTCGCAACTACTGATATCATCAGTGTTACTTCTTTCATTTGAAAAAGAGCAACTTGAAACATGAAAGATTCTTTAAATACAGGAGAAATAGTATTTTTTCTTATCGATGTTTTGGTATGTGACAGCTCTTGACCATTGGAAGAGAACAAAGATAACTTCACATAAAAATCTTAAACAAAATTCTTTTACTCAATAAATCAAAAAAAAAATTTATCAACCTTTATTTTTTTCTTTAGAAAGACTGCTTCCTCTGATGATTTCTACAGTTAGTCTTCCGCTATTGGAATTGTGAGAAAGTCCTATCATTAGTTCAGGATTTCTGTCATGACCTTCGATGTTTTCTGAAATAACACTTCGTATCTCTGAACCAGTAACTGAGATTTGATCTGTACTTATTACCTATAGCCAATAATATTATGAAACTGTATTTAAAATATATCCAAGAAACACATCGTACATTGGTAAAAATAACAAGTAAAATTCAATAAATAATTGTGTAATTTAAAATAAAAGTGAAACTCTTTAATTTATAATTTTAACAATTTATTTATTATTATTATTATTATTATTATTATTATTATTTTTATTATTATTATTATTATTATTATTATTATTATTATTATTATTATTATTATTATTATTATTATTTTTATTATTATTATTATTATTATTATTATTATTGATAAACTTTAAAATCTATTTTTTCTGTCCATAGCGGAATCATTTATATAAATAAAATTTATATAAATAACAATGTTAGACAATTTCTGCAACATTTATTCAATCATAGCCAAAATTAAAATAGACTTTTGCTTTCTACTCTTCTCTGATATTTTTTTCAGTCAAATATATTATTTTTATTATTATTATTATAATTATTATTATTATTATTATTATTATTATTATTATTATTATTATTATTATTATTATTATTTTATTTTTTTTGTTTGGATAAATGAATAATAAAATAAGCCCTTGCTGCAAAGTAATTATTATATTATATAATCCTATAAAGTTTCTGAAGAGGATTATTTAATAATTGAAACTTTTTCAACAATATAATAATTACTTTGCAGCAAGGGCTTATTTTATTTTTCACTTATCAAATATAAAATTTTAATATAAAAACGAAAGAATATATTCATTCAAAAATTTCAAAAAATTATATTGAGAGCTTTCGTTCTTTAACAAAGAAAAAGCCATCCAACAACCCTTCATAAACAATTGTACTTTGATTTTTACTGCTACAAGTTCTTAAAATCTTTTGCTTATACTTTGTTTACTTATTTAATTGTAATATAGTTATAATATTTTTTATGGAATGTCATATTTAATTCACATTCAAAATATAAATTAAATTTATTAAAGAGCTTAACTTAGTAGTTTTGAGACATTTTTCGAATTATTTTCCTAAATGTATTTTTATTAATTTTTCAATCAAATAAGGAAAATCAAAATATTTATACTGTAATTTCTCATAATTATGTCTACGATTCCTTATTCTGCCAATTTGTGCGCCATCTGCACTAGTCACCTTGTCAATCATTATTAAATTACATATTGTCATTTTTATGGGACTACTTAATTAAATTTATTTTATATTTTTTGATAATCATTGTTTTTCCCTTTAAAATTTTAAAGTTCTTAATGAGGTTAGGAAGATCTCGTCTCACATTTCCATGTTTTATGGTTACTCCATTTTTTTCACGACACGGTTTGAAATGTTTTAAAAGTTTCATCAAGAGCGCCATACGCAGACAATTGCACAGATATTAAAGCAGTGGTTCTCGTCATGTTATGCTCTATGTCCCCAACAATAGAGTTTAAAAGTCAAATTGCCCCAGTTTTGGAATTAATAAACAAATTAATTTACAAGCCCTACTTAAAAATTTTGATTTTCTTATATGTTAATACCTTGATTGA
>CM039680.1:27031921-27244421 GCA_022537955.1 Schmidtea mediterranea | reverse complement strand
TTAGTTAAAGGGAATAAAGTTTTGTAGGGAAAATTTAAAACTTTGTTGGAAAATAAATCAGAAAATCAAATAGGAAAGGATAGGATAGGCTAGGAATGTAAATTTGAAAGTAGTTTTCCAAAAGTTGAATGATCTAATCTGACAGAAGAGAGTAGCGTTTATTGAAGTGATCGCAGAGGGTTGTAATTACTTAAAATCATGGGAAACGTAGCGGGAATTAAGGAATTGTTGATCAAAATTTTAATATAGAGAAAGATAAAGGTAAATTAGGAAAAATGTAGTCGATTCCGTGATTGAACAAATGAAATAGGAAATTTACCGAAAATAAGGGAGGAACGCTTCCCAAATTTTTGAAGGATACATTTATAAATAATGGGTAAAGATGATAAATAAGTATGGAAATTGTAGGAATAGACGAGTAAGGACCAGGATATAGAAAAAGAAAGACGTAAGACCTTCCATCGGCAGTCCAGAACCCGAAAGTGAAAATATCGTGAGGAGTAGTTCTAGTAATGGAGCTCACCTGCTCATGAATTTTCAACCTCTATGTACAGTACCAACATGGCAATCCCCATGGGTACATAGATGGGACAGAATAATAATCTTGCTGGCGTTTAGGAGGTAGATACACAAAAACCCTAGAAAAAATAAATAAAAACCAACCCTATTCGCCAACACTTTGCTAGAGACTCGCTGGGTTTTTTCAATACTTTTATTACAAATCATCACAATTAAATAGGATAAGAGATAAATATTAAATAACCAAATACTTAATAAAGTTTATTAAAACCTCTTAAAACCGTGTCGATAATGTATTTTGTATGTTGAATTTTGAATTAAATGATTTTATCATAAAAGCTTCACAAGATTTGTGTTTCCAATAGTTTTAAACCTTTGGATAACAGTTGGAAATGTCAATTTTTAACCCTCTATAGGGCAAAAGATTTTATTTTTTATTTTTTAAGAAAACTAAATTAAATTAAATTAACATCAGTCTACGGGACAAGGAAAGAATATTTAAAAAATTTTTAATTACTTGTATTACTCCATGGGATAGTCAATTATAATGCTACCTAACGTTTAAGAAAACAATTGAGAGTGTAGCACAGTTGCAAATATATTTACCACTTAGTTATTTGTGGTGGTATTAATATTTGCCACTGTCCTATAAATGGTTAAATTGCATGAACTATTTCAAAGACATTTATTATACGAGTTGAATATGATTATTATTGATTAATTTGTTTAGAATAATTAATTTGTTTAGATTAATTTGTTTATTGTTATTAAAGAAATAAATTTCCTTAGCAACGCCTAGCAAGAAATATTTCAGAAATCCAAAATATCAATAAATGTCATATACATGCAAATGGAACTTTCTTGAGATATACATTGTTTTTTTTATCAGTTTGAGAAGTAATTTTTGCAGATGACCAACTATTATTTTATTGAAATTTTTATATAAAAGTTTGTACTGAGTAGTAAAATATTTGATTTTATTGTAAATTTTGTGTTTTCGATATAATTGTAAGCTGTAAAGTGTAAAGGGTAAGTTAATATATTTTTGTCTCAGTTGTACAAAGTAATTTTTGCATATTACATCATAATATTTTAGAAATGGATTGTTGGTTAAAAACAGGAAGTTTAAAAAGAAAGCTTTGTGAACAAAATAGATCAACTGAAGCTGTTAGTGAAGACGAAGCTTTAGGTAGCAGCAATAAAGTTACAACCGAATCGCCAACTGCTATAAGTATAGACCAAATCAACGACAGCACAATAACTGTAAAAGAAATCGAAGCTGAAAATGTTATTACTAAGAGAAGAAACTACGATAGCAGTTATCTGGCATTTGGCTTCACATATGTGGAGATAGAATTTCACTGCGTCCTCAATGTGTTTTATGCAATGAAATTCTTCAAAATAGTTCCATGTTTCCGGCCAAATTACCAAGACATTTTGATAGCAAACACAGTGAGTATAAAGATAAACCTCTTAGTTTTTTTGAACGTAAACTAAATAATTTAACAACGACAAAAAATAATATGCAAACAACTTTAGAACTAATAATGAAAATGCCCTTATGGTTTCACTAAAAGTAAGTTAATATAATAGGAAGCTGGGGTAAAGCACATACTATTGGAGAAAACCTTATCAAACCATGTGCAGTTGATATGGGTACAATAATGATAAATGAAAAAGCTAGAAAAAAAATTGAACTTGTGCCACTGTCTGATAATACTATCCAGAGACGAATTCAGGATTGCGCTTTCAACATACTTAATGAACTTGTTCAATGCTAAGATTATATGACAAATTTGCCATACAACTTGACGAAAGTACAGATGTTGCTAATTTTGCCATATCGGTTGTATTTGTTTGGTATATTTATGAAGGCGAATTGAAGGAAGATATGTTGTTTTGTAAAGCTCTCGAAACCCATAAAACGGGAGATGAAATTTTTAAGGTTTTAAATCAATTTTTAATCGACCATCAAATAAGATGGTGTAAATGTATTGATGTTTGTACTGACGTTTCAAAAGCGATGACAGGTAAAACGGCAGGAGTAGTTTCACACATAAAAGCAGTTTCCAAAGAGTGTTCAAGTAGTCATTGTGTCCTACATAGACAATCACTAGCATGCAAAAAGATGCCAGTATCATTTAAATTAGTTTTAGATCAAGCAGTGCAAATAATTAATTTGATGAAGGTGCGTGCTTTGAATACTAGACTCTTCAGGGTTATATGTAATCATATGGGTAGTAAGTTTCAAAACTTACTTTTTCATACCGAGGTTTGTTGGCAAGGTGCTAGTCAGATTATTCAGAATGAGAGAAAAAGTTTTAGAATTTTTTTCAGAAAAAGAGTCTTTATTATCTGAATGTGTCTCTGGCATATCATGGTTACACCAACTTCCATACCTTGCTGATATTTTACTAAGTTTAATGAGCTAAATTTATCTATCCAGGGCCGTAGTGTTACTGTTTTTATGGCAACATATAAAATAGCAGCATTTAAATTGAAAACGGAAGTTTGGATTCAGGAAGCAAATCAGCATAAATTTGAGAGTTTTGAAAATCTGAACGATTATTTAATAGAAACGAGTACTGTTGTTTCTGATGGGTTTAAAGAAAATGTCGTTGAACATCTGACTATGTTGAAAAAATCGTTTCAAGAGTACTTTCCAAATAAAGATGAAAATTTTAATTGGCTGAGAAATCCATTCCTCGACTCGCTACAAATTGATCATCTGCCAATCAAGGAATGTGAGCAAATAATATATATTTACACAGATTCAACTCCTAAGCAAAAATACATCTGTACAAATATATTAAATTTTTGGGCCCAATTAGTTGAAGAGTATAATGTTGTTTCTAACAGCGCAATTAAAAATTTGTTGCCATTTCCGACTACATATCTCTGTGAATCAGGATTTTCCCAATACTGTGCAACAAAAACAAAATACCGGAACAGATTGAATGCCGAGGATGATATGAGACTACAATTGTCGCCAATTAAACCCGATTTTAAAGCAATGTGCAAATTGAAGCAAGCTCATTGTTCTCATTGAACTAAAATAATTTTTTCTTTATTATATTTTCATTTTGAATTACTTTTATTTTCGTAATTAACTTTCTACTTTTATTTTATAATTAAAATAAATTAAATAAATGTAAAGTGTATCTAACATTTTTTAACTTATTTTTAATTTTTGGGGCTCCACTTCTGGGAAGAATATATAATAGTGTTCCGCTGCTAAAAAGATTGAAAACCCCTGGTTTAGATTTTCCTATTTTCATTTAGATTTTGTTAATGTGATTTCTAGCTTGAAGAAAACTGATACGGTAGAAATATATAGTGAAATGTTATTTATAGAATACACTGGTGTTTTCAATTATTAAAACATTACCTTTTTCTTTGATTATATATATTAAAGTGATTATCGCGTTTGAGGTTACTCATAATGTTAATAAGACTTGAATTTTATTCTTATTATTTGTCTTCCGTTCCACATTTTCTTAACATGTTCCTTGCAACTAGTAATAACTAATTAATAAAAATATTCCGTGATTTTATACAGAAAAATATAAAATTTCGTCCACAGCTGAACGTCTAAGTCAACTTTAATTGTTAATATTTATTCGTTAAAACAATGTGTTTTTTTTTAATTAACCTATATGTTGGTAAATAATCACGTAAGTCCTTATTTAAATATGGTTCATAAAAGAACCAATTTTCAATGTATTATGCAAAAGTTCTTTGTCGAATCCATGAAATCGGCAATATGTTTTATTCATAAACTGTCAGAATGACACTTGAATAAGGAGGTTTGATACGGATGTGATGTTACAAATTAGATTCACAAACTGACGTACAGTAGCAACACAATATTAAAATATCAGTATTACATGGTAAATATTTGTTTTATATGTTCCGATACAAAGAATAAAATGTATTTTAACAATCTTTCACTAGGAAAATTTAAACAATAAATCACAATAAATTGTATCAAAATCAAAAGGAAATGATAATAGCTTTAGCCAATCTGATTGATTTGGTGTAATTTATGGCAAACATTTTGTTGAAATAATTATTTTTTGTGATCTTAAATTGTGATCTCAAGTTTTTGTACGCGAATTTTAAATTGGTCATTTTAAGGAATAAATTCGAGTTGGTAATTACTTGAATGGGTAAAATATATATTATGTTATGAATGTTACATATTAATATTTTGTAGTTGTTTTATTATATAAGAAATATCAATTTAAACAATATGATATGATATTTCGCATGTCCAATAATAATTATGCTTAGTGAAAAATATTCATGTAAGAATGTTGAACTAAGGAATATTTTAACTAAAAAATTAATAATGCTAAAAATATATTTGAACTTGAATATACAAAGTATATAATCTTTTTAACATAAAATAAGTCATAAATATAAATAAATTACCTTCATTGATTTTTGGAACGTAAAACACTTCATTAAACATTGGGTCAGCTCCTTGTCTAATTTTAGATTTGAACCTAAATTTCTTGACTGGCAACACAGAACAATGAATCTGGTACGAATAGACCGACGAAGTTCTGCTCAAAACGTTCGTCTTTTTCGTATCTATACGATTTTCAGTTCCAAACAAATCAAAAACTTGCAGTATTTGAATTTTTAATTTTGAACTTAAACTGTCCAAAAATAAATGAACTCTTACAATTGCCATTTTATTCCCTTTTCGAATGATGCTTCCGCTCTTTATTAAAAAAAGAACTTTTACGTATTGTTTAAATAGTAAAGAAATAGTAAAAATTTAAAATTATTTTAAAAAACATTTTTGTTTAAATGAAATCAAAAGTTAACATTTTTTAACAATAATCTTTGAATTGGTTATTCAACTGTAAATGTTTTTTTAAAAAAAAGTACTTCAAAAATAAGTCAGTTCAGTTCTGTAGTACATTTATTACACACTTCCAATAACTTTTGATTTCTTTTAAGAAATTTATAAAAGAAAATACAATTATAAGAATAAAATTCAGTTCAAAAAATAAACTAAAAACATAAAAAGTCATAGTTTATATACACAAATATCGAGAATAAAGTTATATTATTATATCTTAGTTTCTGATCTATATATCTAATATATAAATTACTAAGTTAAGCTGAAAATCGAGTAGAATAACAAGTCTAACCCAGATAAACTTACTGTCTTTTTAAAAGGACAGTAGGTAATTTGTTACAAATTAAAATATTACATTATATGAGAACATTATTTTTGACACAAATTTTGATTGTGTCAACACTAGATGATATGGCAATGGCAATGCATATTTTTTTGTTATCAAATATAATAAAAAAAAGTTTCAAAAATAACTGGGTTAACGTAATATTTAACTTATAATTTGGCAATATATATTCACTAAACCAAATAATTTAACAAAAAGCATAAAAAATAAATACATAAAATTATAATTGTAATTATTTGAACTCTTTAAATGTCAATATGGTCGTCACTACAGGCCGGGAATTTTAAAGCAAAAACAAAATTAATTTAAACCATTTTTTTAATTTATTGAAAGTATATCATAACGACGTATAAAATTAATATGTGTCGTAATATATTGTATGAGCTGCGCGGCGTGCACGGAAATACAGACCGAGTTAACTTGCTTAGGCACTTAAAGGGTTAAAGTCATTAATGACAATATATTTTATTGGTATTTTAGAAAATTTTTATTAAAAAAATATATCAAAATTATTATTCTAGGTCATGAGTTTTAATGTTTAATACAATATGAAATATAGACAACAATAATTCTTAAAAAATCCTTTCATATAATATTCTGAAAGGATGAAGACAAATTAAAGAACAGTTGTCGATGTTTGATCTGAAAAATGCTTATCTGCTGCTAGATCTAACAGATCTTTGGGAATTCCAAAAGATTGGTTTCAAAAATAAGATATACTATGTCACAAGATTAGGATTTGGTCTTATTTGAGAGCTGGATGTTTATCTTTCTTCTTCTTGCCTGGATTTTTGTCATCAGTGGGATTATTTTCAAAATTCAGTCCTACATCGCTGGTTTCAATGGATTGCTCAAGTTATAGTTGAACGTCCGGTATGTGATGTGATACTTCTTCAATCTCAATTTTATGTAGGTTCAAATCCACGGTGACATCTTGCTGTGAATTATATAGGAACTGACTTACAAATTCCCCCTGAACAACTTTTACATAACTTTGTACTGCATCACCCGTCTGAGTGCATTTTGAAATCTCTAATGATATTTAAACAATTCATCTAGCGTATCAGCACTTTAATTCTTATCGTCTTTGGGTATGAATGTGTCCACTGGGTTTGAAAGGTTTCATATTGCATGAAATTATATTATCCTGTTATTTCTCTATATGATCATCTTCACAGATCGCGGTTAAGTACATCTAAAAGTGACCTATAGAAGATTTTAATTATATGGAGATGAATTGTAATAAATGTACTTATGAACAGTGTCTAAAATCAAAGAAATAAAAGATCTGAAGATTTAATTAAAGAGAAAAGTTGAAACTTTTAAAATTACCTTTGAAACCTCTTCTAGGGTTGTCTCTTCCCAGGTGTCCAATATATCTGAATCAAAATCGTTTTACTGGATAATTAATAAATAAAAATATATAAATAAATAGTAATCTAAGAACATTGGAAATCACTGAATTTTAGTCTAATAATCATTTGTTTCTTAATAAATATTTAAATAAACATAAAACAAATTTAATTATTAGAAATTTCCACTCAAACACACGTCTTACAATATATTTCGACAGCTTTCTCGCTATTATACAGTACGATTGAATAAAAAATTGAGGATTTATAAAAATAAATAAAACATATTTTATAAATTATTAAAAATATTATTTATTTTAATTTAAATAAATAATTATTTTTTGATTTAGATTATCTTGATGATTTTGATGATTTAAATTTAAATTTTTTAATATTAATTTATAAGAACGAATTTATTTTATTTATATAACTTTTAAAATTAATGTAAAATTGTAAAAACAAAATATATATTAAAATATTTTTAAAATAATAATTTGTTGAAAATATAAAAGTTAAATCCATTTTACTTTAGTAGTATTTTTAACTGACGATGACAGTGAATATGTCGAAATACACCATAAAACGAATATATGAATGACTCTTTCTTATAATTTTATCATTTTATAATAATAATTTTAACAAACATACTGTGGGTGTAAAAAATTTTAAAAAAGAAATTAAAATTACATAGCTTAAGGGTTTAATACCTTAGAGATTTAGAAAAATTTATTCAAAAGATAAAATTGTAATAAATTATTTTATATATTTTAAATATATTTTTCTAAATGATTTTTCGATATTCAAATTAACATAATATTTTAGTGTTGGTAATTGTTTTTTGTTTAAAGTAAATTATTTGCTTTTATAGACTTTTAATATATATATATATATAGCTTAAAACAGAAAATAGATTCCTCTAGAACTATATAAAGTGATACTTACAAATGTATGGAAAAGAGGAAATAGATATAATCTATCCCATTTTCCCTACATTTGCTAGTCTAACTTTACACGGGTAGGTTTAAGACTGTGATCTAGTAAAACCTTTATTCTGTGCTAAGCGAAGGATGCTATTAGTTCTGATTGTGTTATAATTTCAGTAATTTCATCTTTATATCTTATATCTATTTCTTTGAATTCTGAAATTTAATAGACCATCTGTATCAATATTTTCGTAAGGATAACACTAAATTATTAAATTAAATTGAATAAAAACAAATACAGGAATAATTAATATCCATATAAATATTTATTATTGAAAAATTTGTTGTGTTGTTTTATTAAATGAAGAGAATGGAAGATTTTGTAATTTTAATAAATTTATTTCATAATATTAGCTATTCAGTGTCTTTTAACATTTTATTTTTCAGTTTTATAGACATATAAGATTATATTTGACCGAAAGCTCTGGCAAGAAGAGATAGGATATTGTGATCTTATCCATACTTGTTATGCATAGCTAATATAAAGCTCGAAGAAATTAAAATAAATATATAATATTTAATAATATTTATTAAAAAGTGAATTAAATTATATCAGTAAATGTTTAAATGTGATTCACGACTGGAATAATATGCAAAAATTCTTTTTCCCCAATAACAAAGAAACTGTTAATTAAAAGAAAATTAAAGAAAAAATTTAAAACCTATAAAAACAATATTTGCTTACCTTTATTTGTCACGGATCGTATACTGGCTCTGGTACTATCTTTTTCCATTCCCACTTTATTAGGATCGCTGATCTCCATTTTCGTAGATCTCATACTGGATCGTATTTTATCAAATTCAGCTGTATTTTCGATACAGGCGTAGTTGTTAAAAATGTCTTCATCACTATCATCACTCTCTGAATCTATACAAATTTTATTTATTAAATTTACCTTTCTGCAAAAAAAGCTTCATGACGTCTTACTTAAAAAGAATATCTTTCGAAAATAGATATTTAGTTAGATTATAAAATGATTAAAAAATAAAAAATTCACAAAAATACGGTATTTAAGATAGAGCGACCCCAAGCTAAAGGTGTTTTCAAAGGTCCGCTATTCATACTTTAAATAATAAATATTTGTTTTAAACCTGAATTATTTTATAGACTATTCTGATAGATAAGCATATTAACGAGTTCAGCTCTGATTCTCCACTGGTGGACATGAGATGTAACGTAATTCAATAATTCATGTTCACCAATGGTCGCAGTGTGAGTATGCAGTAAGTTAACGTTTTACGGTGTCTTAATATAATTTTTAAAGTCAAACAGCATGATGCATATTATACTACGCGGCTGAACGTACAAAACATTCAACCCGTAAATGGTGTCCCGCAGTTCATAATGTTACCAAACGTATCGAATTCAATTTTACATATTGCATCATTTCTAAATAAAATTTCTATAAACAGGCAAATTGTATATCACACTCTAGTGATATTGTAATTTTTAGAAAATACACTAACAGTACACTCATAAATACATAATACAGAATTTCAAGCACTCCTTCTCTTTTTCCCATTATTCTAAAGAATTCTAGCTCCCGTTGAATTGTAGCTTCCATTAGATTGGTTCTAGTTAATAACATGTTTTGATAAACACAATTTTCGGTACTCTTTTTTTCCAAGGCGATGCGTAGTCTGTCTACCATGCTATTGGGCTTCTCAACAGACATTGAATCTCTATTTTGAACGGTTCCATTTTGACAGATGGTCATTTTATTGACTGTAACATTCAGCTTTTTATCTAAATCTATCAAAGTACTTTTTAGCATACTGATTTCACAAGCTGAATCTATGTTTCCACTATTAGAAAGGCAGATGGCGACAAAGGCAAAAAAACTGCGTCTCTCTATCACGTATTTTTTTATAAATATTTCAAGGTGAGAGCCCAAAAGCTGCGTTAAGACTGAAAAAAATTTACTGCAGTATCAGCCATAAACAAAATTTAATTGTGGCCTGAATGAGTTTTCACGACAATTTCTAATGGTTTTAATGTCAGAGATATTTTTTTAACTTTCTGGACGTCTTCATTTGAAAATGCATATTCTATATCCAAGCACGTCAATGTCTTTTTCAATGAAACTTTTAACTCCAGAAATCTTTCCAACATTTCAATTAATGGATTGCTTCTGGTTATGACGTCCAGAACAAGAAGAATTGAAATTACAACAATTTCTAAACAATAAGTAGCTTACAAGGAAAAATGATTCTGAATTTTGGCTGTTTATAAGATGATGAACACTTTAAAAGAGTGCAACAGCACAATTATGAAACAACAAACGTTTTACAAAAAAATTCTATACAATTCCTAGGTATACACAGTAAATGCCCATTCAAACAAAATGTGAATATTCAAAGGGTTTTTGTTGTTTGTTTAAGAAATGGCTAAACAATAGATGACATTCTGATACACATCATGAAAAGCAATAATCATACACGTTTCCATTATCAATGGTTTTTATATTTATTTAAGCAGGAATAACAAAATAAGGTATTTATTTAAACAGATTTAAAAAATACTATATCATTGATCCCGTCAGTTAAATCCTGGGATTAGAATCCCGTAAAAATTGCTTCAATCCCGTGATTGTACACTCTAGCTGGGATGTTTGTATATAATGTAATGAAATAAATATGTATGTTATCTGTACCCAGAATATATCTTAAACTAATAATACTTCATTTTTAAGATTATGCAATTGGAAGTAGTATAAGTAGTATGGTAAGTAGTATGTTCCAGTTGAATCAATTTAACTTAATATTGTGTAACAATGTCTTCTAACATTACTAATAAATATGCGTCCAAAATCGGATGGTTTAATGCAGATTGAATGACAATAGAAATGATAAATCCTGAATAGCTCTAAAACAACATTGAACGTTCTAATAAGAGGCGCTCAGTTAATTTGCTATTGGAAATTATATTTTAACAACCCGCCACCATTTTTTTTAATTTTTTCAAAGTATTGAAGTTTATTCCAAAAAAAATTTTTTTTTAAAAATATGCTAAATTCTGAAAAATAATAAATTGGAATTTATAAATTTTTTCTATATTTATTTCAAATAATTTCAAAGCATGATATTTTACCAAAGAATTTTTTGAAAAATGACGAGTCTTTTTTTGAAAATTGAAATATTTAAATTCAAAATTGGGGAAGAACTGAATTCTACGATCTTTGTTTTATGTGAAAATTAAGGTTTTTAATGAAATTACACTGATATTTTCATGAAAAGAAATAATAAATCATACTAACACTCCTGAAACGGTTCTGAAATTTGTGTTGTTATATATAAATCCTCCGATAGCACAGATTGCACATCTTCATTGATCGGTAATTGTGCAACGACATCTACGGTTGGTTCTTTATTGATTATTCCATTGATTTTTCTACTTAGGATTGTTTTAATCGATTTCAAATTATCGAAAATTCCAGTTGATATGGGAAGATTTAAAACGTTTCCATTTACGAAATTCATTTAATAATGAAAATTGGGATTTGTTTAACAAAACGGTAATTATCAGACTTCCGTTGAAATATATAATTGTTGCAATAATTTATTTTATGACTTTTAAGTGTTATTTTGAATTTTATCACATAAAATACATTATCTGTGAATAATTATTATAATATATAATTTTGTTATATGTATTTTATATGTGATTCATTTATCATAATTCATCAACTATATTTCAATTTTCTATTTCTAAAGTTACCTGTCAACAATTTCTCTGGATCGTCCACAATCAGAAACGTTGGTACAGAACATTTTGCAAAGCAAAGAATTTTGTTAAGGATCATTAATGCTAAGATTATACAAATCAACAGCGTGATAACTATTCCGAGAAAGATAAACGCTGATGTAGGTACTAAAAAGATATTTAGATAAAAAATTATTTATTATTATTATTATTATTATTATTATTATTATTATTATTATTATTATTATTATATTTATTATTATTATTATTATTATTATTATTATTATTATTATTATTATTATTATTATTATTATTATATTATTATATTATTATTATTATTATTATTATATTATTATATTATTATTATTATTATTATTAATATTGTTATTATTATTAGTAATAGTAATATATTACCTAAAATTGTCCCAATTTTTATCATTCTTTGAAATTTATCAGATTTTTGTAATTTCAATTATTATATGAAATCTTGTATTGATTTTCTGAAAAAATTCCAAAAATGGAGAAAATAAATGTGGTTCATTGTGCAGTTAGTAAATACATATGGTTACAAAAGTCATTGATTGGGTGAAAAAACACTTTCATTTGGGAAATCTTTCGTGTTTCATTCATTACTGATTTAGATATTTTTTTCTGAAAATAATTTTTACTAAAATAAAAAATAAATCTGAGTTTTCAAATTAATATTTTGTACACTTTGTTTAAATTGTATATTTGAAACTTATAAATGAGTTCAAAACTAAAATATGAATTTAATAAACTATTGCCATTTAACCAGGTAAAAAAGGAACCGACGGAACGCTGTGTTTAAATATTCTAAAATCATTTCAAAATTATTTATTAAATTAAGTAATAAAACGGCAAAATGTGAAACAGGTGCTAATTGGTTTAACCATAACTAAGCAAAGGGATTATTTCTACTATATAAGGAAAATCAAAATCTTTAACTGCTGGCATTCTGCCTCAGGTAGGAAATAAGAACTTAAGATTAGGATTTGAGCCTACACAGAATTTATTGGAAGTAGGACAACAAACGATTTCGAGAAATAAACAGATCAATACGAATTGAATGAAGATCAGATTATTGAAGGTGGTTATTGTATCAAAGTGTACAAAGTCAAACAGTGCAGCGGGATTCATCGAGAGGTCATAACGCATATTATTCCTAGCTAAAATGATTTGGGTGTGTAAATAGCTGTACAGACAAAAATACATTGTAAGTATTGTGTTTTACTTTATAAAGTACTTTAAGTCAAAACTCAAGACTAGTATTAGTTATTTCATATAAAACCCGACAAATTATCCACCGAGCACCTTATGTGTACAGTTCGTTTCATTACTTGGATCATGAAATAGAGACTACTATAAAAATGAAAGAAATTGATAATAAGTAATATGGAAACTTTTCACCCCATAATCTAATCTTGTAATTTTGAAAATAAATCTATCATTAAAATAATTTTTTTTTTAAAAATCCACAAACAGAATTGTTGTCAAAAGTATAATAAAACAAAGTTCAATTAACAAAAATCAAAATTTTCAATTTTTTGAACCTTTTACGTTATATTTCTGTAAATTTTGGTTTTATTTTAGCTTTAAAATATCTGAAAACATTCTTTTAAGGCTTCTTAATTTTATCACATGTGCTCAAATTTTATAAAACCCCATAAGGTATGGGCCATACCTATTATGGCAGCCTTGATTGATTGATTTTATGACAATTTATGACAAAATCTATTTTACACAATTTTCTTGACTTCACAAAACGCATATTTTAATATATAATGTCTTATCTAGGTTACCAGGATTTATTTTTAAATAAAAATAAATTTTAAAAATTTTAAGATTTTGGGCCCTATCGCCGATTTTCACTTAAAACTAAAAGTCTTCTCTTCCAATAGATGATCTGGGTTCGCCAGTTCCTTTAATAAATATAAACTAATTTTAGGGGATATTAGTTCTCGCCTTAAATCTCCTTTGAACTAATTAATTATACTCTGCAATGGTAAAAACTCGCTTAACAAATTTTTTTTCTCAGGTCCCATCTCAATATCAGTAAATTAAATACCAAGTTAATCGGAATACACTGTATATATCTTTGAAAGTTATGATTTTTGTTTTAATTAATAAGTTTCATTATATGTTGAAGATTAATTAAATCTATTTTATATTAAAAACATATTTGATTTTATAAATTTATATTTTTAAACATTGATTTTTTATTTTTAAAGTTGATTTAATGTCTAAAAAAATAAAAATATCATCAGAACAATTAAGTGAACTCCGAGAAGCCTTCGGATTATTTGATAAAGATAACGATGGCAAAATAACTGTTAGTGAATTGAGATCCATGATGAAACTCTTCAACCGACCTTGCACAGCCGAAGAAGCGGGAGAAATAATGACCCATGTTGATAAAAACAAAAATGGTGTTATAGATTTCGATGAATTTGTAGATATGATGCTACCGAAAATGTCGAGATCATTCGACGATGATATGAGAGAGACATTCAATTTTTTCGACAAAGACAAAGACGGCACCATAACGGTTAAAGAATTACGAGAATTAATTTCCAGTTTACATTTGAAGTTAACCGAAGAAGAAATTAATGCAATGATGCAAGAAGCTGATTCTAATAATGATGGATTTATTAATTTTGAAGAATTCAAAGGGGTCATGTTAAAGAGAGGTAAATAAGTAAACAAAAAAATTAATGATTTTCTTTTGAAGAATTCATTTTAAATATTTTTTCCCATTAATAAATTCTTTGCGTTAATTAATTCATTATTATAATTTTTTTCATTTGCATCTTTTGGATCTCACAACATAATGGTGGTTTCCCTTGTTTTATCAGTTGCCGTATATACAATTTTATCGGTTGAGGTTTGGAGAGTTATAAATTGGTTGACTTTTCTTTACAAAAGTGGGTTTTTAGAAAAGAAACATTCAATAGTTTCATTTGATCAAAAATATATTACTTTAAGTGAGCAAAAATACAATTTGCGTTTATATAGTTTCATTAAAATACGTCAAATACATTATTCATTACATCGTCTTTTATGTGAAGTAGCTTCTTCCAAATACTTTTTTAAACATCTTCGTCATGAGTTGACAGCACTAGCCATATTAATATTTTTTCATTTATTCACTAAGTAACTTCCCTATAACGCAACATATCACTTTATCACATATTTATTTCCTTCAAATAAATGTAAAACACGAAAAGGTTGTTGTGCAAGGTAAGCACATATTTTTCTCTACAATGTCAGCCTTTTGTAACTTACATTTGGAGCATATTTCAATCTTTGTAAAACTATGACTATGACTTAAAAATAGCAGTGCTAATTTAAACCCCCCCCCCCAAACGTTTGTAGTTGGATCTACCTCTGGGAAAAACACATAACTTCCGGTTTTTAACAACATCAAAAGCAGGATATTGACCTTTTCGAAACCATTATTTCCTCGGCAGAATTTAAGACCTGATATATATATATATATATATATATATATATATATATATAGGGTTTTTATTCAACAAAACCGTTAAAAATATTTAACAAATAGATGGTTTAACGATTATTTCGGAGCGTAGTTAACATCTAGTTTAAGAAGTGTTTCATATTTGCTTGGTAGATGTGTTGTTACTCTCTGAAAATTGAATTAGAATTTCCAAAGTTGCTTGAGCTTGTGAATATGTTACAACTGGTGTTATTTCTTCAACACTGTCAGTTTCGTCTTCACTGTCTTCTTTAAGGTGAATTATCTGATGGGATTCCAGTAGTTACTAAATCATTATAGACATGAAGAAAGTCATCTGAGTCTTTAACATGAGAAAAATTGTTAATTCTTTTCAATTTTAACCACTGTGACAAAAATAGGTCCTCTTCATCTAAATCTTCATTGTCAAAACCCTCATTTGCTGAAGCTGTCTCTGAATTTAAACCAGATTTCTTGAAAGAGTTTGAAATTGTCAGAGGTATGACATTGTCCCAAGCGTCCTTTATCAAGCAAATTGCATCCAGGACAGTTATTTTGTCAATTTTTCCAGTCTCCTTTCTTTCGATCAATAGCAAAACAAGAAATCTTCTAAAAGAAATCTATTGGCTTCAAGATTGAAGCTGCATTTGATGAAAAAAAACAATTTGATATTGGTTAGACTAAGAATTTTTGGATGAGCAGGGCAGTTGTCAACTAAAAGTAAAATATTTTTTTTGCAACTCTCTGTTCAACTTTCTTAAGTAATTTTCAAAAATTTCAGAGGTCATACATGTCATTTTGTTTTCCGTATACTCAACAGGCAGTTTTTTAACATTTTTGAAACATTGCGGGTTTCACGATTAGCAATTTTACAAAAGCTGTTTCTTGTCTGTTCCAATCCTGTTTGCACGAACCAAAACAATCAGACGATTCCTAATATTTTATCAACCAACACATTTTTCATTTTGGAATTTAAAGGTAATTTCGGGTGTTAAGTTGTAAAATAATCCTGTTTCATCTGCATTGTAGATGTCATCCTTCTTAAAATCTTTTTAGATCAGGCCAAATGGTTTTAACCCTCTCGCTTTCAATAGCTGTATTTGTCTTGAGAGCTTCGCCGCTAACTTTTGCATAGACAGTATTGAGGCGTTAAAGCCATCCATTACTGCATGTAAAATCATCATTTCCAAACTTTTCTGTATGAATCTTTAAAATTGGACCGCTAATGTGGTATCCAGCATCTCTTTGCATTTTAAACCATTGATGCAATATCTTCTTTTCACAGGTTTTTATTTTTTTGTAGTTTGGAGAATTGCTATTGTTGGGCCAGAACACAAACGGCCTTGTAAAATGTTTAAATGAATCGGTAACACACATGCAAATATAACCTACAACTTTAAAATCAAACCCATGAAAACACCAATTAAACCTAGCAAAATATGAGAGAAAAGCAATTACATATAAAATAATAAACATAAAAATAAATTAAAATAATAACAAAATGCAACAAGATCCGCACGATACAAATACAAACATAACATGAAAACCCAACAAATTCGACCGAAATTTGATAATTTAACAAAAATGAAAATTTCATGAAAATGAAACTTAAATCAAAGAATTTGAATTAGAAATAATTCAATAAAAATTTCAAATAAAAAAATTATCAAAATAAATTAGAAAATAATAAAAATAAAGATTAGAATACACTAGAAAATATCAAGGTCGAATTTTGTTTTACTAAATCAAAAAGAACACGCGAGGTTAGGGACAGATAATAGGTATATATACCGATTCATTTTCACACAATTTTAATCATTTATTCTGATAAAACAGTTTTCTTAAAAATCTATTTTACTAAGTGAGTAAGAGTTTTATTTGGAAGCTCTCTACACGTCGTATCCTCGCAATCTCGATAGAGCTCTGATTGGATGTCGGCGTGGGGAGAGTAGCATTTTGTATGATTTTCGTTATGGTCAAGTAATTTTTATATTATTTTTAATATTAATAAAATATTTATAATGCATAAAATCATTTTGTTTTCATTAATTATTTTTGTCGAAATTTTTCGGCCCACAGCCAAAGACGCACCGCAAGATATTAAAATCAACATACTATTCAGATTCGTGTAAGTGCGTGGAATATCGCTGATGATCTGTGCCCGTGAAGACCCGGCGTGTGGAACGCAGGGATTGGAACGTCAATATTATTCCGTATAGAAGAAAGGAGAAATAAGGAAGGGGTCTTTGGCTACTTCCTTGTTTCTAGTTTTCTTTAAAATCGACCTAAATTATTTTACACACGGCTCAAAATCACCACACCGAGTAGTCCAGTGGGCACTCATTAAATATAATATAAACATAAAATGCGTTTAAGGCTTATTAAAGGGAAAGGCTACGGGGAATAAAATTAATATGAAATCACTGCTATGAAATGAAATAAATTAATCTTATGAATTTAACTTAAATACAACTTTAAATAGCTATTTTAAGTCATTATTAAACAAATCACCCCAAACTTCCAGTAAAGTAGAGAATTTAATCAGCTCCTAAGTCAGGGCATATCCATCAGTGCAGCTAGTAGACGCAACCTTTTCGAACACCCTCATAAAGAACGAAATCATTACTAATTAAAATCAACCATAGTTTCAAACTATTACTATAAGCCGCTGATACGATTTACAGGAGCAATTTTAACTATTAAGCGATTATTACGAGCATACCACCCTGGCAGTTGTCTTATGTTTAAAATCATAAAATAATCATCGTAAACTTTTATTATCCCGTTAAGAGTCGATCAAAATTTTCGAAGTAAATAACGAAATACTGTAGCTGTTATAAACATCATGAAACGTTTACAGAATTTAAGAAAAGTTTAAAGATAAAGTAAATTAAATCTTATTCTTTAAAAATGTAAAGATAAAATTAAAGACTTTTTGAAAATTTTATTTTACTTAAAACTGAAGAATACCCCCTTGCCAAATTAGCTCCACTACAAATATGCATAAGATACCCGAAGTTAATAAGACTCCATTAAAATCCCAACAATCTCTAAAAATTATACGAAATTAATTAATTAAATTGGTAACATAACTTACTAGACGATCAGTAACGACTTAGAAACAATAAATCATCTGATAAATTAATACTAAGAGATAAGGACAATCCAAAACGCGAATAGGTTTCCGAACTCATTCACATTGTATTCTAAAATTGTCATTCAACGTCAGCTTAAGGAAACTCATTATGGTAGAGAATAATCGCACAAAAACTTACCAGATAATATATCGAAACGAAACTCTAAGATATCATCAAATCATCTGAAAACCGATCACCACAAAAAATTACATATCACTAGATACTGATGTCAACGATTTCGGCGAATCTCTAAATAAAATCAATAAAAATCCAACGCAAATTATACTAAACAAACCGAGTTGTCAATCACCCGACCAAACGATTACCCTAATCAGCATAAATATTTATAATTCACTGCAATTCACATCGTTCTTCTAATTTTCGCCAATTAGATAGTCTAACGGAACTTATCGATTATTTATCACAAACAAGCACAGTGTGCCGATGATCACCTCAGTAAGTAGACCCGAAACACACCCACTCTGTCGATGTGATAAAAGTGCAATCACAATCACTATTCCACAGACATTTTTGAATTTATTTTTTTTTTCATGAATTCCCGACAAATTTCGGATAATGAAGAGTCGTCGCCTAGGATACGCAGCGAAGATACCGTGACAAATCCGGATATGACAACAGAGGGTAAGAATTTCATAAAATATATTTGATTAACGATAAGTAACATTAATTCCCTATAAGGTTCGTAATTCTTCAATGATATTCTTGTCACCACTGATTTTTTCTTTCAGCAACATCATTGATTATAAAATTAATTAATTATTCACCCATTATCTCTGCAAATAATACTATTAATTCGACCGTTAATCTATTTGATCTAACCCATTAAATTTTTGACATCACGACCCCAATAGAATCTATTCACCTCACTATATTAATATCAGTTTTGTTCACCTCCTAATTCCCATTATTACCATCAAACCTACTCACATGTCGCTTGACAATATACTATATGTTTGTGATTCATGAAAATTGCCAGGAGTTTCTCACAAAATTATTAATGATATCTCAAAATGCAATATTTTATTAAAAAATAATCTTCAATCAATTTTATTAGAAAAAAAGCTTATCCAATGAAAATATGTAACTAGTTAATTTGTTATCGTTTATTTTTGTTTGAAATTCATACAATTAACCAGACGTAATGAAAATTTAGGCGTGTTTCTTTTCAGTAAAATGTTAATTTCGATTCGAGAATGAAGAGATGATTTTGTTTTAAAATATTTCTACGGACCAACTTTAGTAATGTTGGGCCAGAACACAAACGGCCTTGGAAAATGTTTAAATGGATCGGAAACACACATGCAAACATAACATGCAAATTTAAATAAACCTATTAAAACACCAATTAAACCCTAACAAAATATGAGAAAAAGATAATTAAATATAAAATAATAAACATAAAAATAAATTAAAATAATAACAAAATGCAACAAGATTCGCACGATACAAATACAAATATAACATGAAAACCCAACAAATTCGACCAAAAATTGATAAATTAATAAAAGTTCATGAAAATGAAATTTAAATCAAAGAATTTGAATTAGAAATAATTCAATAAAAATTCTAAATAAAAAATTATAAAAATAAATTAAAAAATAATAAAAATAAAGAATAGAATACACTAGAAAATAACAAGGTCAAATTTTGTTTAACTACATCAAAATTAACACGCGAGGTTAGGGACAGAAAATAGGTATATATACCGATGTATTTTCACATAAAAAAAACCAATTTTGAAAAATAAAATCTTCGTTATTTTTAAAACCATTTTCAAAACGATTTTGAGTTATTTTAAATTTTTAGGTGAGAAGTAATTTTATTGGGAACTCTCTCTCCACGTCGCATCCTCGCAACCTCAGTAGAGCTCTGCTTGGATGCCGGCGTGGGGGGAGATGTATTTTTATGCTTTTATGAATGATTTTGGTCAAGTAATTTTGTATTTTGTTCTTTAATATGTTAATAAATATTTATAATATTCAAATCGAATTTGTTTTATAATTAATTTATTTGTCGAAATTTTTCCGGCCCACAGCCAAGACACATCGCAAGACAGCAAAATCAACATAGAATTCAGATTCGTGTAAGTGCGTGGAATATCGCCGATGATCTGTGCCCGTGAAGACCCAGCGTGCGGAACGCAGGGGTTGGAACGTCAATATTATTCCGTATAGAAGAAAGGAGAAATAAGGAAGGGGTCTTTTGGCTACTTCCTCGTTTCTCGATTTCTGTAAATTCGACCTAAATATTTCACACACGGCTCAAAATCAGCACACCGAGTAGTCCAGTGGGCACTCACTAAATGTAATATGAACACAAAATGCGCTTAAGGTCAATTAAGGGAAGGTGACGGGTAATTAAATAAAAAGGAAATCGTTGTTATTTGATATAAATTCATGATATTAATCTATGTTATCTATCACAAAGTTAAATTATCCCTAATGTAAATTCATATTATTAATTGTAAATTCATATTATTAATTATAATTTCATGTTATTGAGTATAAATCCGTATTGTCAATTCAAATTATTAATTATAAATTCATTGATTTTAAATCCGTATTGTCAATTCATATTATTAATTATAAATTTATATTATCAATGATAAACCCTTATTACAAGTTTATATTATCAATTATCAATTCATATCTTTAAATTCACGTCGTTAATTTAAATTTATGATTAATTATCAATTATTAGCTGTAGATTCGTATTATTAGTTAAGAAAATCATGCGCTCAATTATACAATGCATAGTTTATTTACAAATCCCTATTATTACTTATAAAGTTACATTATTATTTAAAATTTCCTATTATTAACTATAATTATGAACTGATGTTATCATTATGCAGGGTGTTATTATAACTTCAGGTTATTAATTAAAAGAATTTTTGCTTAATGATTAAAAATTACGTAGTTGACCTAAAAACCGGCCGCAACAATCAAAAAACTTACGGTAGCTAAGTCATCATAATTCCGACAAAACTTAAAAACTCTAATATCAATGACCAATGACCTTCGATTAACATTCCCAACGTTACTAAGATAATAGAATAAATCAATGAGAATTTACATAAAATGGCGAAAGAAAGATCCAAAACCACCCAAAAATCTGAAAAAATCACGTTGACAAAGACTAATCCCAATATAATCCACAACTCCATCGAATACCAAAACTAAAAATCACAAATTCAAAATGAAATATGAGTTCATAGAATGTAATTTCAATGAGTTAAAGTGCTTAATCCAAAGATAGGGAACCCGAATTGCGACATTCAACTGAGTAACCTCTCGCCGTCCGAAGAGGATGAGTTTTCAAATTTAATTGAAATAAACCAAAGTTACCCGACGTTAAGAATCCCGATACTGTCAATTAATAAGCATTTTTTTTTCTCTAAAGAAAATCTCATTAATAAAACGAAGCTAATCTCCCAGAAAACTAACTCACTTGTTAACCGAGAAACCGCCCAGACGGTCAATATCATTGTCTAGCCGACTTATGTCCCATGTCTTGAACCATCATATTTTCCCCCAAAAAAATCCAACACCAATCCAGCGAGATTAGATCTGAAAAATGAATAGGCTAAAATGCTAATCAACATCAACCGGAAACATCACGAATAATAAACTATAAATTGATTACCTTATTAAACCCACAGAGATACGCGACCAAATTAGGTAATTATAAATCCAAAATCGCCGATCACTCTACAGTCTAGATGTGATAGCACTAATTGAACTTGGACGTTGACACATCCGTTCGGTTCACAAAATCGGAGATTTGTTTACTTGCACGTCCAATTATGCAAATGAAAAATCGAGAGATTTCAAACCCAAATAAATGATGTCAACATTTCCGCTGAATGGCGAATATCGCATGATTGTTTAAATAAATACAATTATATTAAAGCATTACATAAAGTACAAATAACCACAATCATCAAAATATAAACCCTCACCCGATATCATTGGATTAATATTACAAAAATGCATCGACAACGAATTTATCGAAAGAGGACTATTTCGACTAGCCCACCTGGCGAAAGATCGGTAGCCGATTCTGACCCACAGCCCATTGGTAAGGATTTTTTTTTTCCATTTGTTAATGCATAAGTAATGATGATTTTCCCGTATATTAAAATTAATGTTTTGTTTTGTGTATACATCATAATAATATCGCCACATTTTACGAACGGTTTAGTATTAAAGCTCGCCGTCGAATTTTCATTTATTATTAAATTTTATATTTGAATTCTAAGATAACAATTCTTTATGTTTATATTATTGGATTTTACCTTCATTATATTGTAATTAGGTAGCATAATCTTTAGATTTTAGCTTTCACCATTTATAGATTGGAAATCACCAAATATATGGAATTCTTCATTTAAGGTATATCAAAACAATTTTAAAGTTCGTTTGAGAATAGTATAAATAATATGTTAGAAACGTACGTTAAATTCCATTATAAGTTGACTTATTTCCCCTAGATCACCAATATAGCGTTGAAAGGATGATGTTTCTCTATTGATATTCGTCGGTCAATATAACAACATGAACGGGAATCAGGGATTCGATTTTTACCATCCCAGGCGAGTTTATGCTGTACATTACAAGAGGAGGGAGTTTTAAAATGAAAACTATTAATAACAGAAGTTATCGGCTATAAACCTAAACTGGTAAGCATAAACGAGATCACCATCATGAACAGCACTAAAAGCGAGGGGATTCACTGACACTTGATACTGACATTCCGACTTAATCTTAGTTTATATTTTTCTTTGTTATTAAAATAAATAATTAGTTCGGTTAGAAATTAATTTCGTTTTGCTTGATGTTGTAATAATTTGTCGAGGAAATTTTGTTTAATTCCGATATATTTATTAGTTCTATGGTAATAGTTACCTTTTTGATGCTATTAATTCCAGAAATGGATTCTCTGCAAATCCTGCGAACAGAACTGGCCGTGGCACGACAAAATAACAAGACTCTGTATGATCAGATTATCCAGCTGACTCGAGAAGTACACCAAACCCGAGCCACCTGGATAGATCCAGCAAAAATAAAACCCCTATATCAGAGACTCACAGCTGCTCAGAAGGGATGGGCAGAAGAAAAGCAAATAAATCAAAGCTTACGTACGCAAATACGAGGACTGGAGGTTGCCCTGTCGGCCAGTCAGGAGGGAGCGGCCGTTACTTATCCGCTCGTGTTCGCACCAGCTCAGTTAGCTTACCGGGAGTCGGCAGCTACTCCAACCTCGGTCTCGAACCCAGCAACAACTGTAAATACCCACTCTCGTCCAGGACGCAAGGAAAGAGCCAGGCGCCGTGCCGCTCGATTGCTAACTCAACCCAAATCAAATTTGCAAGTATTGTAACTCGTGGATAATATATGTTTTGTTGCTTGATTGTGTTAACTCATGTGTAAAATAGTCCAGAAATCATGATAGAATTCCTGTTATTTATTAAACTCTAATGATAAATACATGACATAAAGGGACCAATTATAAAAAATCGAGCATGTGTCTTCTAACGACGGCTCGTTGGACCCGAGGGTTGTCCGAGCAATTACAGTATTAGCAATAGCACTCACTTTTTGCGGACAATCCACCCGCTCGAGCACATTTCCAACGTTGCCTAGCAACGGGTGTCGAGTGGTAGTCAGAGTAATATTTGTATGGCGTTATCAGGGTAACAATAAAGATAAAACAAATGGCAAACCCTGTAACCCACCAGTAATATTTCTCCAGTCGCGTTGGACAATTATTTACTCTATGTTTTAAATAAAGGAAAATTATTATCAATAGCAAATATGAAAAGTATAACAATTATATATATATATATATATATATATATATATATATATATATATATATATAAGGGTGGGTAATAAATAAAACAAATTATTTGCAATTAATCAATTTATTCACTATAGGATATTTGGAAAATCAGTTAAAAAATATATATGTACATATATTGCCGAAAATATACCACAGTAAAGAAAATGGAAATAATTTAATGATAACTACTAGAGTAAAATACCCACTGAACCGTAAGATTTTTTTTTGATTTGACAAAAGGGATTGGACAGTTTTGAATTCCCAGTATGATTTCACACAGGAGTAAATCCAAATTTTGTAATTATTCATTTATTCATTTCTTTTGACAAAAATATATACACGCGGTTAATGATTTTTGCATTCAGAAGAACTTAGTTCGAGGAGTTACATCCCAACCCACATTGCGGATCGGTGGAGATGGGCGTGGGGACGCTTCCGGCAGGAGAGATGCCCAGAGTTTCCCCCGTCGAGATTTCAATTGACCAACACAACGGAAGACGTCCGTGACCAATGGTTGGCCGAAGAGTGGAGCCCGGTCGAGGAAATCCACCGGCAAGCTCAGCATCTCCTCGAGCAACTGAAGGCCCACCAACGACAGGTGGACGTACAAGTGGTCCGGGCTCGCCAGTATCTGGCGAACGTCGAGGAGGACCTACTGGCGGGTCGGATCGCCAACAACTACCGGCATCCTCGGCAAGGTACTACCGCACGAGCCTCCCAACCAGCAACGGCCCGGATTCGAGATGTCCGATGGCCGATAATGACTATCTCCGGATATTCACTGGAAGAATGGGTAGAAAAGGGATTTCCCTAATCCGCCTACTTGTCATCAACTATCAAGACCTGAACTTTAATGAATGTTTTTTCTTTATAAATAAATTGAGTGTTATCTTAATAACCGTTTTAATTTTATTAAACTATAATCATCTCTTTATTTGTTTAAACATAACTCATACCAATACAACCCTCCTGCAATATCAAACCTTTAATTATTTATATTATTAGAAATGGAGCCTATCCAACTCTTACAGAAAGAATTGTCTCGTGCCCAACAATCGAACAAAGCTCTATACGAGCAGATAATACAACTCACAAAAGTGATCCAGCAAATAAAGTCCACCTGGGTGGATCCAGTGAAACTTAAACCCCTCCATCACGAACTCACGGCCGCTCAGAAGGGTTGGGCCGATGAGCGACAATTAAATCAGAACCTCCGGACGCTGATAAGGTGGTTGGAAGTTGCCTTGTCCGCCAGTCGGGAGGGAGAGGCAGTGACCTACCCTCTTGTCTTCGCCCCATCCCAATTGGCGTATCGAGATTCAACCAACAATCCAACGCCAGTTGCGACTCCATCGACGACACCCTCAAGCGGGTACAGGCCGGGGCGCAAGGAACGCGCCAGACGCAGAGCCGCCCGCCTGGCAAATAAACTCAACTAAATTATCTTGTGTTGTTCACGAATTGAATTAAATTATAAACATTGTTCAATATTCAAAAAGTGATATTTTAAAATGCAAAAAATATTAAAAATACTACAGAAAAGTCATGAGTATTCACGCTTCATCAGATAAACGTCATTCCATCTTTACCCATCAACATGAGTCTGACCTCGAAACTGCTCACACAGGGGACATTACAAAGCGAGCATAGGTCTTCCATCGACAGCTCGTTGAACCCGAGGGTTGTCCGAGCAATTACAGCATTGGTAATAGCGCTCACGTTTTGCGGACAATCCGCCCACTCGAACACATTTCCAACGTTGCCTAGCAACGGGTGCCAAGTGGTAGCTAGAAAATATTTATATGGCGTTACCGGGGTAACAATAGGAAGATTCAAACGAATATCAAAGCCCAGTAACCCACCAATATATAATACTGATCAATTCTTTGTTCTTCCTAAATATTAAAACTGTTGACTTTGAGAGACTGTTGGTGGGTTTCTGGGTGTTGATATTTTGAAACTATATGGTTGTTACCCAGACAACTCCATACAAATATTTCCTTTGCTTACCACTCGGCACCCGTTGCTGAGCAACGTTGGAACTGTGTTCGAGTGGGTAGATCGTCCGCAAAAAGTGAGCGTTATTGCTAGTGCTATAATTGACCGAACGATCCACGGGTCCAACGAGCTACCGATAGAAGGTCTGTGCTCGCTTTTGATTATTAGGTTCCATTATTCTCCTAACTCCTTCAAATGTTAACCTATACTTTCATATCGTTTATCTTTATGTCCATTCGCTTGGTCCTTCTTATTATTGTCCATGTTGATGAATTTTTTATGGTCTGTAAAACTTTGGTTATGTTAAGTAAACACAGCACATCTCTTACCCTTATCCCTATTATAACTACAATGTTCCCTATTATTATTACTAGCATCATCATTGTTACTATTATATATATTACCTTTCCTAATTGTTACTACTATTACCTTTATTATTATTTTTATTACTATAACTACCATTATATTTATTGTTATTACTACTATGACTATTACTACTATTATTATTATCATAATTATTATCATCATTACTACAAATACCATGATTATTATTATTATTATCATTATTATTATTATTATTATTATTATCATTACCATTACCATAATCATTACAATTACTATTATTATTATTATTATTATTATAATCACCATTACCCTTATCATTATCGTTATTATTATTAAGATTTTGTAGGGATCCGTCCTTATTCCTCAGCGTTAAATTTTTTTATTGATATACAACATTAGCCGTAGTCCATCTGTATTTTTCGGTTTTCGATAAAGTATTTTTGTAAATTCGAAAATTTTAGCAGCGTTCCGCCCTTATTTTACGGTTCATCCCTATTCTACAGTTTTCGACAAAGTATTTTCATTGACTCGGAAAATTTGAGCAGCGTCCCGCCCATATTTTCCGTCTCGACTCAAATTAATTTATTTAATTCTTATTTAAAAACATTATTTTTCATGATTTTGGTCGTTCGGTTTAATCTTTTTCCGATGGCTATTCATTTTAACTGTTGCAACGATCTCGCAATTTTCCCCGCTACCTTTTCCCTCTCTTTGTCCTTAAGATCTAATTATGTTTATATTATATTTAATGAGTGCCCACTGGACTACTCGGTGTTAGAGATTTTGAGCCGAATGTTGTTAAAAATTTATGTTAATTTTACAGGAAACGAATGATATTGACGTTTCGGCTCCTGCGTTCCGCACGCCGGGGCCTTCACGGGCACGAACTATTGGCGATTTTACACGCACTTACACAGTTCGATAGTGTGTTTTATTTTTCTATCTTGCGTTATGTTTTGGATGTGGGCCACCAAAAATAAAATAATAGAAAAAATAAATTACCACATGAATTAGGCAAAAGTCTCGACGCATAAACTGTATATTTGGCATTCATATAAACAAATTTTAAATCGGGCATCGATGTACATAAACCAAAATAACATAACTGTAGATTAACAATCTGAAAATATTGCTGCAAAACATAACTGTAGATTAATAACCTGAAAATATTGCTACAAAACATAACTGTAGATTAATAACCTGAAAATATTGCTACAAAACATAACTGTAGATTAATAACCTGAAAATATTGCTACAAAACATAATTGTAGATTAATAACCTGAAAGTATTGATAACTGTAGATTAATGATCTGAAAATATCTGAAAAAAAATCACACAACAAAGTAAAATTTATAAAAAATGTGCATCTTAAATTTGGTTGAAATTAATACTACAAAGTAGTAGTTGAAAATTTGGGAAAACACATCAGTATTTATACCTATAATTTGGCCTTAACCTTGCGTGTTAGTTTTATTGCGATTAAACAAAATTCGACTTTGAAATTATTTATGTTATCTAAATTAAATTTTTATTTATTTCTTAATTTAAATTGGTAATTTATTTTTAACATTTTTAATTAAATTTATTCATCCAAAAATATTTTATTTTTATTCATTTAATTCATTAATTTTATATAAATGGTCATTTTACGGTCGAATTTTCTTGTTATTATGTTATTTTTTATGTAAATTTCGTGCGGTTCTTGATGCATTTTGTATTTATTTTATTTTACTTTTTATGTTTTTGATTTTATATTTATTTATATTCTCTCAGATTTTAAAATGTTTAATTGGTGTTGTATATTATGTTGGGCCAGAACACATATGGCCTTGGAAAATGTTTAAATGGATCGGTAACACACATGCAAATATAACAGGCAAATTTAAATAAACCTATTGAAACATCAATTAAACCCTATCAAATATGAGAAAAAAGAGAATTAAATATAAATTAACAAACATAAAAATAAATTAAAATAATAACAAAATGCACCAAGATTCGCACGATACAAACACAAACATAACAAGAAAACACAACAAATTCGACAAGATTTGATAAATTAATAAAAGTTCATAAAAATGAAACTTAAATCAAAAAATTTGAATTAGTAATAATTCAATAAAAATTCTAAATGAAAAATTATTAAAAATAAATCAAAAAATAATAAAATTAAAGAATAGAATTCACTAGAAAATAACAAGGTCGAATTTTGTTTTACTACATCAAATTTAACATGCGAAGTTAGGGACAGAAAATAGGTATAAATACTGATCCATTTTCACATTAAATTTAACCATTTTTGAACCGGTTTTCAAACCATTAACCATTTTTCAAACTATTTTGAATTATTGTTTAAAATCTTACTACTGGTGGGTTACAGGGTTTCAAATCTTGCTTATCCTCCTGGTGACCCTAGTAACGCCATACAAAATGATACTAACCGCCACTTGGCACCCGTTGCTAGGCAACGTTGGTAATGTGTTCAAGTGGTGGATTGCCCGCAAAAAGTGAGTGCTATTGCTAATACTATAATTGCTCGGACAATCCTCGGGTTCACGAGCTGTCGATAGAAGACTCGTGCTCGCTTAGCTCTGTCCCGTGTGTAAGAGTGTTCATGATCGGAGGTGGGGAGATGGTTATAAGTGTTCCGATTAACACCTGTACGTACTTATACTTAAGAAATGATTTAACTACAAGTAATTTATTGGAATCAACACAGTAGAGATTCAATGCGAGTTAATGAGGTGGGTTGGCTGCTCGGCGTCGAGCACGCTCTTTGCGTCCTGGCCGACGATTCCTGGGTTGATTAACCGGCTGATCCGCTAGCTGAGGGTTTTTCGGCGCCATCTGGGATGGGGCGAATACGAGCGGATATGTTACCGCTTCCCCCTCCCGACAGACTGCTAGAGCGACTTCTAACCCTCGTATTTGCGTACGCAAGCTCTGGTTGAGCTGCCGCTCCTCTGTCCAGCCTTTCTGTGCTGCGGTCAGGCGGTGGTACAATGTCTTTACTTTCCCCGGTTCCTTCCAGGTTGCTCTGATCTGTTGGATTTCGCGGGTCAATTGAATAACTTGGGCGAGTAATTCCTCATTTGCTTGTCTTGCGTGGTCCAATTCAGTCTGTAAGATTCTTAGGGAGGACATCGCTATAATTAAATAGATCATTTTAATTTAGGATTGATCAAGTTAAATAATCATTTATTTCATCAAACACATCACAAATAATTCTAGTTATACGAGGAAAAAGTGACACACAAATTTCTAATAATTTTAATCAGTCACTACATCAATTTATCACTGTTAGTTCGTTCGTCGGGGCAATATCTCTTTAGGCTTCGTTTGAGGGCTTCCACGGTATATGGTCGTCGGGTGTCTCGAACTGGGCGAGGTGGATGGGCGACTGCGATCCGCCCGGCAAGGATGTCCTCCACCACGTTTGCGAGATACATCCTTGCCTTGACCACTTGCAAATCCACCTGTTCCTGCACCCGCTCCCATCGGGTGAGGAGGTCCCGTGCGTTGGTGTATATCTCTGCCGCTGGGTACTGTTGTCCCTCGAGTCCATAAGGGTTGCTATTCAGGCCCAGCGCCCTCCGAGTGTTAGGGTGCGGCCACTGTTGCTGGATTTTTCCGAATATGACTGTCCTCGGGGGTGACGCTTTCCGGCAAGGCGCATCGTTCAATTGGGTATCCGTCCATTCGAGTGACATGTTTGGCTAAATTAATGTATCATGATCAGCTACTGGCGAACGATGAACGAAGAAATAAAACGAATTACTCAACTTGTTCGCACGATTTTAACATCCGACTCGCTAATGACTAGGTTATTGCTGTTGGGCTTACGTATTGCTCAATGCTATGTTGCTGAGACAAGTCGAAACCTATGATCGGTTAAGTACTGGGGTTGGTCAAATTAACGAACCAGGTTAAATGGAACTCATACGGATGCTATTAGTTACCTAACATCGGCTTTCGTTGACATTTAAATTACCGTTGGCGATATACCTAGTGTCTATATTTGTTAAGAACTAATTCAACCAAGTTCGATGGGTACGAATGGGTTATCATTTATTTACGAATATTTCATGCTCACAAATCATCCGAAGTTAGTTGATCTCAATTCGAGATTCCTATCTAGAGGGGATTGACAGGGGTCATCATGGGTCTTTGCATCCTGCGCCTATTTATTAATTTTTTAACTAAAAATTTTCGTTTTCATGGTATTCACATTTATTTGATCGGCTATTGGAAATTACTGACTAGAATATTCATATTAATTTAAATGACCATATTCCTTAGGGCGGCGGTATCCGTATCCGCTGCAAATTTGTCGGTGTTTACATTTAAGTACGTTGGTTTTATACGCTATGCCGACGGAATTCCCGGATCACGCGAATCCGTTTAATTTGGCGGTACGATTTCCGGTCCAATATTATTGTCAGCGGGTCAATTAGTTAAATGGATACACTTCCGTTTGGTAAATTTATAATCTGTGTTTATTTAATCTACTTTTCATTTTAGAATTCACAATCCACAAATCCGATGAAGTTTGACCAACTCGATTATAGTAAGTTATTATGTTAAGTATTGGGACACATTTCATTGATGGATTCTAGGAAAACTCTTGCGTCCACCGAAGTTCCTAGGGTGAGTTCTAATGTATTTGGAGTTTTCGTCTATGTGGGACTTAGTTATGTCCTCATGATCTCCTTAAAATGTTCTTTGGGATTATTTTATGCGATGTCGGTAGTAAGTATCCAACGTTGATGTGATATTAATATAAATTTCTCTAATTGTTTAATCATTCTTAAAGTTTTATATTTACGTCAATTTTGTAATTCATTTTAATTCGCGCTTAATTGAGACTAAATTAGAGGCTACTTAATTTGATATCTTGGTTCAGAAAACGTAAACTTCGGCGACAATTCTATCATCTTTGTCCTGCAGAGATTTCATATTGATTCTCTCCTATCTCCTCCACCATGATATTAATTAAATTCTTAGTAACGACGAATTTTACGGTAGGCTCTCATCTTGGCGAATCACCAGTTTAACTTGGCTTGATGGATTCGTACTTATTTTCCATTAAATCTCTCATTTTTGTGTTTAGCCCACTAACTAATCTATAATCTAATTTATTTTGAGTACCTTAATTTCAATCATTGGATTACTTTATTCTTAATCGATGGGTGTTTTACTTTTAAATCTCTGGGTCGTTTATTCGGTAAATTACTTTATTTTGATCAATAGTTATTTAGCACTGAATTCTCTAGCTTTACTTTAAATCTATTGGGTTGAAGAATTATTCTAACCAAGGTATTATTCTGCTTAATTAAATTATTTCAGGTTTTGAATCAATGAATCGAAACATTACAATATTTATACTCAAGGGTTTATACGACTTTTATCAAGGATGGTTTTTTCGCGCTTACTCCAAATGACTCTAACTTTCCTCATTGCATTAATTAGATAGAATCGATGAAATACTCATGTTTATTCGATACTCATTTTAACTTTTAATCCTTAACTAAACTCAATCGCTGGTTTTTTCTTAATTCCCTCTTCAATTTTATTAAAATGACTTATCGGTGGAATGCTTTTCGCTACCTTGATTTTAATTAACGATTTAATTAAGGGGTTCCACACTCTTATTCAAGGATCACTTTACTTTTAATGGATACGGTTTGTTCATTGAAATCTATGAATTTCATTCGTGATTGCCTCCATTTTTATCGGGGATTGATCTTTTTGATTATATCAATGCGTTGCTCGTTCTTATTCAAAGATTAAATTCATTTTATCGAAGCGAATTGTAGTAATATAACTGATGCGATTATTTGCCATTACCCTACTTACGATCTTATATACTATGAATTATCTCTACACGACTTTTAAGCCATAACCGCTTTACTTTTCTTTACTCATAATTAATGATCATTTTAAGTTGTATTAATAATCGCAATTTAATCGAATTCAAGGATTTCAAATGAAGTTTATTTCAGCATATTAATTCGAGGACTATAACAACGATTCCATTTAATTTAATCCCGTGCCCTTTCCCTTTAATAGGCCTTAGACGCATCTTGTGTTTATATTATAGTTACTGAGTGCCACTGGACTACTCGGTGTGATGATTTTAAGCCGTATGTAACATAAATTTAGGTCGATTTTTCAGAATTGAGAAACGAGGAAGCAGCCAGAGACTTCTTTCTTATTTCTCGCTTCAGCTATAGGAAAAAATATTGACGTTACGACCGCTGCGTTGCGCACGCTGAGTCTTCACGGGTACATATCATTGGCGATTTTCCACGCACTTACATGAATCTGCACTATGTAGATTTTACTGTCTTGCGTTATGTGTCGGCTGTGGGCCGGAAAAATTTCGACATTTTAATTTATGAAAACATATGAAATAAGTTAGGTATATTAATAATATTTATTAATTATGAACAAAATAACATAATTACCCATCGTTGACAATCCATAACATATCATAAGATAACATATCATAACATAAAATAAAATACCTCTCTCCCCACGCCGACGCCGAGCAGAGCTCTACTGAGATGCAATGAACGCGACGTGGAAAGAGGGTTTCACCATAAATAATTCTCACCTAAAAAATTCGGAATTGGCTTGGAGATAGATTTTAGATAAATAATCGGCTATAACAAGTTTCAAAAGATAGTTTCAAAATGGTTTTAACAATAGTTTGAAAAATGGTTTTTGGTTTTTGAAAAACGGTTTTTGGTTTTTTGAAAAACGGTTAAGTTAAATGTGAAAATGGATCAGTATATATACTTAATTTTCTCGCATGTGAAATTTGATGCAGTAAAACAAAATTCGACCTTGTTATTTTCTAGCAAATTTTATTATTTATTTTTATTATTTTTTGATTTATTTTTATAATTTTTTTATTTAGAATTTTTATTAACTTATTACTAATTCAAATTTTCCAATTTAAATTTCACTTTAATGAACTTTAATTGATTTTTTCAATTTCGTCGAATTTGTTGTGTTTTCTTGTTGTATTTGTGTAGGTATCGTGCGAATCTTGGTGCATTTTGTTATTATTTTAATTTATTTTTATGTTTATTAATTTATATTTAATTCTTTTATTTCCTCATATTTGATAGGTTTAATTGATGTTTCAATAGGTTTATTTAAATTGCGTGTTGTATTTGCGTGTGTGTTTCTGATCCATTTAAACATTCTTCAAGGCCGTTTACGTTCTGGCCCAACACTACGAAGCCTTACTTTTAGGTAAGAAATGTTGTATTTTGGAGCTCTCTCTCCACGTCACATCCTCGCAACCTCGGTAGAGCTCTGCTTGGATGTCGGCGTGGGGGGAGAGGTATTCTATTTTGCTATGCGATTTTTATGAAATGTATGGAGTGGAATGTAGGGTAACTTTGTATTTTATTTGTTAGATAAATTAATAAATATTTATAATATTAATAAATTGTTTTTATATGTTTAATAACTAAATAAATCTGTCGAAATTTTTCCGGCCCACAGCCAACACATATTGCAAGATAGTAAAATCTACATAGTACAGATTTGTGTAAGTGCGTGGAAAATCGCCAATGATATGTACCCGTGAAGACCTAGCGTGCGGAGCGCAGGGGTCGTAACGTCAATATTCTTCATATAGAAGAAACGAGAAATAAGGAAGAAGTCTTTTAGCTGCTTCCTCGTTTCTCATTTCTGTAAAATCGACCTAAAATCATATTACACACGGCTCAAAATCATCACACCGAGTAGTCCAGTGGGCACTCAGTAAATATAATATAAACACAATGTGCGCCTAAGGTCTATTAAAGGGAAATGGTACGGGAATAAATTAAATTGAAATCGCTGATATAGCTAAATTGGATTAATATTTTGAAATGAATTAGATAAAAATTATTGGCATAATTAAATTGAATTTACGCTTTGAAATAAATTAGTAGAAATCATTAAATAAGTAATTCATTGATTCAATTAAATTAAAATTAAAGTAACTATTGATTGTAAATAAAGAAAAAATTAAAGTAATTTATTGCTAAAAATTAAAGTAATTATTGAGTAGAAACAAGTAATTTATGAATTAAATTATCATAATTTATTGATTAAAATTAGAGTAGTGACAAATAATTTCTTTGATTAAATTAGTATAATTCATTTTAATAACGTTAAAGTAATCATTAAGTAAGGGCAAGTAATGTATTGTTTTAATTAAATTAAATCATTGATAACGATTACAGTGATTAGTAATTAAATTCATTGATTACAAATAACAAAAATTCTCAGTTAAAAGTAAAGTAATTTGTCGAATTAAAAGTAAAGTAATGCATCGATTAAAAGTAAAATAATCCCTTGATTGAAACTAAAGTATTGTAACGATTAAAGAAAGTAACTCTTGGATTAGAATAAAATAATTCATTGAATAAACTAACTAGTTGATTAAAAGGAAAAATAAACGAATTAAGCTATCAATGGAAAATAGGTACAAATAAATTAACAATTCGCTAAAAATGTATTAATAAGAAAATCATCGTTATAAGAATAAAAATCATGGTCGTAAAGAAAATTAATACCAAATCAACGCAAATCAAAATAACCTAAATTCAGACGGATAAATAAACCTTGCACAAAGGAGTAATCACAAAAATACAGTAATATCAAAACATAGGAAAGGCTTACTGCCGATTTTCGATAGTAATAATAAAATAATTCCAAGCATTCCCGAGAAAGCGACAAATAAAACATCCCAAATAATAAATTCCAGCTGCGGGAGATTGCACAGAGGTGCCGAGAAGTAGTTCACCTGAAGTCCACGGTAAAAGCAAGTATTTTCCCTAAAAAAATGTCGGTAAAGGTGTTCAAAATAACGAAAATGATTAAATTACCAAAAATCGATCCACTGAACTTCGACGAATCCAACTAATGCAAAGTTCTACAATTAAAGTATACATAAGTAAAATAAACAGGATATAGCTTACCGAAATGAAATTGTCAATACCAAAGTTGACCAGTCCACCGGACATCCTGTTGATCATAGACGTTGAAATAAACCAGTTCATTTAACGGAAACGCACCGTTGTAATGATAAACCGTCATCGATTTTTCAGCATTACGAGGGAATTTATTAACATCATCAAATTCACGAATTCAAAGTACCTTTTACGTTAAATCTTCAATATCATGATAAACAAGGACCTCACCTAAATTAGTCCATAACCAACACTTAAACAATTAATCAACTATTATCACCAGTAGTAGCATGACATTCAACTCCGATAGCAACGTCCCCAAAAAATTATGCCAAAGTACTAGTTTATCCTACCCTCCTATTTTTCGTCCTTTAAACACCTTACCGATCCAACAATTAATTATGTATAATAAATTTGATATTCTGACTATGATAGGTATTGTTTAATCTGTAACCAAATGTTAACCTGATGAGATCACGTAAATTCCAGCGTGTTGATTGTCGTAAGAGGAATTTTCTAAGTTGCTTGATAAAGAGTTTAACTCGCGATTAACAACAATTACGCCAGTTCTTTTGAATTCCGAATAAGTAATCTCCCTTCGAAGAACCCTCCACTAAGAATTAATTCCCCACGACGCTTCTAGAACTAACCGACGTTGCCCATATAACAAGTCACCCCGTAAATTTCCAACTATCAAACCGTACAACCAGTGTGGATGAATGTCTTTCTATTACTTCGTACTTAATGGTTTATTCACAATAACATTGCAGATCATGCCACTCGATTGGACTACCACCCAAGCAACTGGTGAAAAGCACCCGAGAAAGGAACCACAGGCCGCAACAATCTTCAACGAACTTCGACCGCAGTGTTCACGTCCCACCACTTGGCGACTGTTGGGTTTCGAAACGGACCCTTGTGGACTCGCAGGGCAACAATACCCTGCCGCGGAGACATACGAGCAAGCACGGAATCTCCTCACCCAGTGGGAAAGGGTGCAGGAGCAGGTGGATCTCAATGTGATCAAAGCCCGGATGTACCTCGCGAACGTAGAGGAGGACATCCGCGTCGGGCGTATTGCGGAGGCTTATCCACCTCGCCCAGTCCGCGATACCCGACGGCCCTATCCGGTGGCGGCTCTGAGGAAAAGCCTAAAAAGACATTTCACTGAAGAGTCCTGATCCTTCATCAGGGGATAAAAACAATAGTTACAGTGTTAATGTTATAAATGATTTCAAATTTAAATGTCGTTTGTGTTATTTCTCTTTATAAATAGATTCGTTTCCTAATTTTGTTTATAATGATTAAATTATGATTTAATTAAGTCAATAAGAAATTTAAAGGTTCTCTTTTATTATAGTGATGTCTACCCTACAATTACTACAAACCGAGCTGGATCACGCTAGGCGGTCAAATGCGGATCTGCTCACCCAAATTATCCAAATGACCCGAGAAATACACCAAATAAAGGCAACCTGGTCAGATCCGACAAAAACGAAAGCTATCTACCACAGACTCACGGCAGCACAGAAAGGTTTGGCAGAGGAGCGGCAGCTCAATCAGAGCTTGCGCACCCAGATCAGAGGATTGGAAGTCGCCCTAGCGGTCTGTCGGGAGGGGGAAGCGGTAACATACCCGCTCGTCTTCGCCCCATCCCAGATGCCGCAGAAAAGTACTCAATCAGCAGACCAGTCCGTCGCCCCACCCAATATTCGTCGGCCGGGACGCAAGGAGCGTGCCCGACGCCGGGCAACACAACCTCCAAACCCACCCCATTGACTTACAAATACTATGTGTTTTGTTGATTTAAATAAAGTAGTCGCACTTATAGTTAAATTATTTCCTAGATGCACTTACGTACAGGTATTACTATGAATACTCGCATCGCGGCTTCAAACCGTCGTTCCACATCTGATCATGAACTTTCTTACACATGGGACAGAGCTAAGCGAGCATAGGTCTTCTATCGACAGCTCGTGAACCCGAGGGTTGTCCGAGCAATTACAGTATTAGTAATAATACTCACTTTTTGCGGTCAATCCACCACTTGAACACATTTCCAACGTTGCCTAGCAACGGGTGCCAAGTGGCAGCTAGAATCATTTTGTATGGCGTTACTGGGGCAACGACAAAGATAAACAAATAACGAAACCCTGTAACCCACCAATTATATTTTAAGTTATCTTGGTGCTGGGTTTTCGTGCTGTATTACTGATGCATTTAAACAATTCTCAAGGCTATTTGTGTGCTGGCCCAACACTGTATTTCTTACAAACATGTTAATTTGTATTTCCTCTTTCCAATTCACGGATAAGGTCAACCTTTTCACGAATTTTATTTTTTTTCCATTTTAACAAGAGTTTATTTGATAATGATAGAAAAATTATTCAATTCAATTCAATTCAATTTTTTATTTTATTGAATTATACTTTTTTTGAGTATTTGATTAATTTGAGTTGAAATAAAAATTATCAAAAGTTTACAAAAATCTTAAATTAAAAAAATATATTCGTTATAACCGAGTTTCTGTTCACTTTAACCAAGAAAAATACATGCATAAAAATCCCAACCAAAGCTGCAATTAGTTCGTTATAAGCGGAGGTTCGTTATAACGAGTTCGATATAATCGATTTGATTGTACTTTTATAAAATTAATTTACAGAATCCTACATTTACACAACACATTTTTCAAAAAAAATCTTAAAATTATAAATTATGATTAAAAAATACAATTACTATTAAATTTTTGTTAACTTAAATTTAAGTTTCAAAATATGGTTTTGTTTTACTTATTCAATAATTAATATTGGAACGAAGGCACAATATTTTGTTTTTTTAAATATAATTGGTAATCTTTTGTTATAATTATCATGTTGAAATAAAGTTTTAAGTTTATGGTTGAAATATATTTTTTTTACTTTGAAATTAATATTAATTTTAAAGTATTTTTTTAGATTTATATATAATGATTAGATGCCAGTCAGTAACTAATGTCAAATTTAATTTATTACCGGAAATTATTCCTGCTAAACGAAGCAGTTCTGCAGTTCCTTCAAAGGCTTATTTAAATGACAAAAATGACCAAAATGTTAGCAATGCAACTTCTGATATTCTTCAAATTACTGAAGATCATCAATGTCCTAAAAAGGAATTGAATGAAGTCGAAATAATTCCAAACATTTATATATCATTAATCATTACGAATCAAACTAAAATATTATACGGAATTCCGATTATATACACCATTAATGATTTATGCGAAAGAGTCAGTAAATATTTTGATGTACCAACTTATGAATTTGAATTGGTATTTGACGATAGCTTGAACATCACTAATAATAAAGCTACTTTTCTCGATATGGATTTCAAACCGAATTCAGTGACTGAAGCTATTGTGAAATTACACGATATGGATATATTAATTAATCTTCATATGATTAGAATAATCAAAAATGATGGAAATTTGCCTATGAGAAATACTCTTTATGTTCACTGTAGGAATTTAGAAACAAATGCTGTTTATACAACTCGTGTTGATATCGAGCGAATTGCATTTACGAAATATTTTCTCGGTGGATTTAAACACAAAACAACCGGGATTGAATACCACCATGCAGTGACACAGACCAGGCCCATTGCCAAATCAATGCCAGCATTGGAGATGTTGAGTAGAGACACGCAGACCCACAAAATAGCCAATAGAACGATAGATAATGTTGTTACAACTTGCACTCAAATGACTAAAACCGCTTATTACGTCAGCAACGTCACCGATCGGGTCGTCACGCCACATATTTACCAAACAGCCGATGAATTGCAGGCGTTTATCATTTCCAAAGTGATAATAATCCAGAAAAATTTCCGTCGATGGTTGGCAAAAAAGCGAGTCGAAAAACTGCGACAAATTCGTCAATTGATTCTCGATTACGAGCTAGCGGAAAAAACCCGAAAATCAAATGAATTATCCAAGCGATTGGAAACTCTATTTGACAAAAGGCGTTGTCCGTTGTACAATGATGATTTCGATCTGTTGTATCACGCCATTGAAAAGTGGCGGCTCAAACAGATATCGAAAATCGGCCCCGATGTGTCGGTAAGTGTCAGGAAAGCGATTCTCTGTCGAATAATGGACGAACAACACAATTGGCTAATGGCAGTCGATCGATTGAAGAACAACGCGAATAAGATATTGAATTTCCGAGCCAAGAAAAACAAATTAGTCAAAGTTTCCAAGCCAATTATGTGGAAAGACAAATTCGGCGAACTCATTCAAATGGACCTGATGAACACAACCCGTGGAAAGGAAGTCTACGAGATCTATAAGAGTTTGAGTATGGATTTTTTCAATCAAGAAGAACGATTGGATATTCTGTTGACATTGAAGAGGCTGATAGCAAACCGGCCGGAAAAGATTTGCACCGAATTGACTTTATTGATCAATAGGGAGGGAGATTTGATTATGAGAAACGTTGCAATGCCACATTTGAAAGGTCTTCGTACGAGAATCAATACGCTATTTTTGATTTTGTGTCGACTCCCGTCTTTTAATCCTGGCGTTGAGAAATTTCTCAAAGTTCCTCCGAATCCCTTGGAGCTTCGTGGAACATTTCAGCTGTGTAGATACTGCAATAGGTATTTGAAGAATTCTCAATTTATGTTCAGTGTTAAATCGAAGAAATTAGGACCCTGTAGGAATTGTACTCAGCTCTTCAATCACGCAATGCCACGTCACGAGCTCAGCCCATACAGAAACGCTCTTTATTTACTCCAGAAAGCCGAAGAGGAATATCAAGACAACTCAAAAATGGCTTTTATTTTCAGTGAAGTGGACATGAAACATTTGATTACGAAGATCTGGGACTCGAAAAGTATTCTATCGTCGAATGACGATTTAGAACAATTGATTTTTATCCGGTGGTCTAGAACTACAGAATGGTCTCCGTGGAATACTGCATTGATGACAATAGATGAGTCTGAAGCTCATTACAAAATCGATGAGCCATGTTCTGCGTACAATGAAAAGTTATTGGATAAAATTCACCAGAAACAAATTGCTGGCCATAATTATTTCATTCAATTGAATGATTTATCCAGCAACTTAACTGTACATAATTTAGAAGAAGAGAAAGCGAAAATTGAAAAAGCTAAGTTAGAAGACAAGGAGAAATTTATTCAAGATAAGTCTGTACGATTTTTATAAGAGTTTGAAATTGTTCTTGAATGATTTCGTTAGCTAATATAGAAATTATGATTAAGGGAAATTTAATTATCCAATAACAATAAATTATAATGTCTAATGTAACCTATGTAAACCTTTGGTTAGGTTAAATTTTTTCCTGAGTAAGGAATGTGGTACGTAAGGAGGTCTGGAAATAGTCCAACATAACAATTGGAATTTAATGAATAATTGCAACAAATTATTACTATTCATTATATATATATATATATATATATATATATATATATAATATATATATATATATATATATATATATATATGAAATCTGTATTTCTATTACAGACATGTCAAATACCGAAAACTATAAATAGTTAAAATATATGAAATAAATATAATTTCAAATTAAGTAGTTATAATTATATCGTGACCCTGCCCACACCCAACGATTTGTCCTTAATTTTGATCAATAAAATAAATTGATTTGAAGATCATCCGGTCTTGACCTTATCTATTGACTTTTGGCTCACTCAGAATTTTGGCTACACCCAGATCCATTTCAACAAACAAACCAAACTGTAAGCCATGCTTCCTCTTAATTTTTATCATTAAAACATCAATTTCAACTCTTAAATCTCGAAAGATTGAAATTTCATCCAATACTTAAATCATGCTTTTCCTTAATTTTTGACCATTAAAACAAAAATTCGAAATGGTTACCACTTTTTTAATACCTTTCGACCAAAACTAGAAGACCTTGAAAAGTTTGTTTGAATGACTCAGTTGCGTAGCATGTAAACCCAACACAAAGTTAACTTAACTCTAACATGAGTTATCAAGTAAACATGATAATGTCTAAAAAGGAAAAAGTATACATAAAATGAAACAAAAACAAAATATTATTATATACAAAACTCACGAAGTACAGAATGAAAGTTATAAAAGTATAACATGAAAAGAGAAAATTTGAAATTCAAGATGGATTTTAAAAATCATTAAATATAAAAATAAATCAACTAAAAAATTTTAATTGAACATTAAATATAAGTTTGATAAAACAAATAAAAATATCTCCGAGAACCGTGTATTCAAATAATTGTTGAGGATACCCAAATAATAGAATAAAATAATTAATAAACATGTAAAATGATTGGAGGACACGATGATAAGTGATTAAGATGTGGTTCTGGAGCTTAATAAAAAGGGAATGAAAAAGAAATGTCGAATAACGAGAAGGGAATAAGAGAAAATCAATAAAAACAGACAATTAAATAAAAGAAGGTCATTTATAATTAACAAATGCAAATTTAGGAAAACAAAAGCAAAATTTGCACGTTATCTCGAAAGCCCTTTCAAGATAAGGGAAGGAATGTTGTTTGGGAATCAGGGATGGAGCATCTCTAAAAAATTATTTATCTGGACAGATGTCAGTGATTATAGAGGCCCAAATGGAATTAACGGTAAAAGATATTGGAAATTCTATTTGACATCAATAAGTATTACAGCAATACCTCGCTTAGCGCGGTTAATTGGTTCCGCCTATATGCCGAACTAAGTGAAACCGCACTAATTGAACTATGTAGTCTATGGGAAAAATTTTAATTTGTTCCAAATTTTTTTTTTAATACATAATGTTTTCAAGCTCAAAATAAATAAAAAATGTCACGAATTAATAATATTACGATATGAATGAAATAAAACCAAATAAATAATTTAAAAGTATTTATTATGCGTTACAGTAAAGAAGAACTCTGCAAATTGCGAATAAGCCTTATCTATTGCGTATTATGTACAATATCCAATTAATATTTTATTTATTTTTAATTACATTTGCTAATATTATAAACTTACATGTTTTGTGATTTATATTTTAAATGGCTTGTTGATACGTTTTTGCGCATTTTATTGATAAAAAATTATAAATTTTAATTTTTTCCCTCCCAAAAATCGCATTATAGTGAAACCGCTCTAAGCGAAGTATTGATGTATTGGATGACGGAGTATAAAAAGGAATGGCAACTGGAATCAGCGAGAGAAATTGGACTAAGGAAGAAAAAAGAAGTTAGAGAGAAATTGGACAGAATTCGACGAATAATTGGAAAGGAGAAAATTACAGAAAATTATTGAAGAAAGGTATTAAAGAGAAATTTGGAGAAAACTAAAAGTTGAAATCAAGGAAAAGAGAAATTTGAAACAGAAATTAAGCGAAATCAAAGCAAAGCAACTAAATATGAGTTACCGATCTCAGAAACCCGTCACAGTAGTCAAGTGATTGTGAAATCCAATTGATCCGAAAAAGGCTATTCTTCCCGAAGGGTCGTAATAATCACCAAGCCGTGATTGCAACAGATAATTCGTTGTGTCATTTTAAAGTGGAGATAAAGTGTATTAATCAACAAAGTTTATATCGTTTGGAGTTCATTATTGTTGTTTAAAAGCACGCTTGGAGTCAGATTGACAATACATCCTATTCAAATTCACCGACAACTTCAACATATTTGGTGAGGCCGGTGTGATCAAAGTCGGTGAAAAGTGATTAAAAAGAAACATTGTTTTAACCAGATTGATGGTAAATTGTGGGTTCTGAAAACTTTGTATTGAAGCTTGAAGCAGAGGTAAAATATTTATTGTGTTAATAAATGTGAAATTCAGATTGTGTGATTTGAGGAAATTTATTAAAGTGAATAGTTATAATTTACGAAGCAAAAGTAAAAAAGAACTTGTAATGAGTAGTGAAGACTTGTCGCTTTCAATCGCTAAAGAAAATAATGATTTTGCCAGTTGTCAAAGATTACCAGTTGAACAATATGGAGGCGATACAGTTATTTTTATTGATTTTATGAGTGACTACTACATGTATGCGACAGCATATGGATGGTCCCAAGCAATTATCATTCAAAGATTGCCTTTATATCTAAAGGGAGCAGCGAGAGAAATGTGGCAGCAAATCGACAAGAAAGCGGTTGGCAATGATTGGGCCAAGTTAAAAGATGCGCTGGCAGCTAAACTCATTGGAGGAGATATAAAGAAACTAATGCATCAAAAGTTTTATAGTCGAGTTCAAAATCCAAACGAAACAGTGAGCGAATTTGCCTACCATTTATTAACCTTAGCAAGTAAATCATTCGAGTACGACTCAAAACAATCAGGTCTAGCGAAACAAATGCAAGAATTACTACAAGATCAGTTTCTGTCTGGAGTAATCAAAGAAATAAAAGCAGCATTGTGTTGCGTAGATTATGATAATTTTGATGATCTTGTTAAAAAGGCAATGAAAATTGAATTAAACTTAAAAATTACTAAAGAGAAAGCTCATACATTTGCAATACTTCCAGTTAAAAGAGAAAGATTGATTACACCACCGACGAGCAGTAAAGAGGCAGTAAATACACGCCAGCAATCAAGAAGTCCATCGCCAAGTTGGAGAAATGAGAATTGTATAAATAAATCAAGCGGTAAAATGCAAAGTAATGAAAGAATAAAAAAAGCTTCATATCGTGACAGCTGTAAAAAACAAATATATATATATTTATATATATATATATATATATATATATACTTTTGGAGAAACTATAAAGTGTAAAAACAGTATTACAGAAAATGAAAGTAAACAGAAGGGTGATACGAGTATATTGAGGAGTTTGATTGAAGAAATAGTTTGGTAATTGGACTATTACCAATTTTTTTATCTTGTTGTTTGGGTATTACGAAAAAAGTACAGTAAAATCAATAAAACACCAAAATCATAAAACACCAAAATCATAAAAGTGCAACATTAATTAAGAAATTTACAAAAATTCAAAAGTAGTATTGATCTGGGGAAATTTGTATGGTTGAACGCCAAATTGAGAGACGAGTCCAGAAGTAATAATAAAAATTTAATGAGGGGTCCCTAGGAAATAATATAAGGCAAAATCAAATTAATTAAAAAAATTAATTACTAATGGGAAGCCCGAATCAATGGGAAGTCCGAGGCAATGAGAAACCCGAGAGATGAGGAAAACCCGGCGTGTAGACGGAATAACATAAAAGGGTAAATTAGTCTAAACAATATTAAATGGGCGCCACTGATCTATGGAGAGGTAATTATTTCGTAATTTTTAATTTAGCAAACGTTGTTGACAAATGTCGGCCAAGGTGGTCTGTGGGAAGTAATTATTTTAATAATTTAATAATGTAGTAAATGTTGTTGACAATTGTCTGAAAACAGTCTGAGCAGGAATATAAAAGGAAAAGGGAGAAACACGAAATGGCCAGTGATTGAAACAAACGAGTAGTGTAGTCAGGTCAGTAAAAGAGTCTAAACCCAAGTAAAGTCAAACTTTATCTATCAGAAAAGGTGATTATCCATTGGATAACCTACCTTAAGATAATCAAATTTATTCGGTGGTTGAAGGGTGCAAATAAATCACAAAATTGTAATTACAAAACATTGAAATAAATCGGATTGAGTTGTAACAGTGGTAAAGTGCAAATAAAATTATTCTGCGTTGGGTTTGCTTATTTGATTCGAAAAGGACACGAGGAGTCAGAGGGAACCAACTTTCAATAATAATAACCCAACATTGTTATATTTTTATTCAATTTCTTGCTAAACTACTTGCGCTTTGTTCTTATTTTATTTTACATTATTCTTATTAATTTTATTTACATTTTTCCTTGATTTTTACTTGATGTTTATGATTTTTGATTTACTTGTTTTCATGTTGTGTTTCTGATACGTTTAAAACAACTTTCGAGGTTATTCCTGAACTAGGCCAACATTAATAAAATGACGACAAAAACAGTGTCAGAAGTTGAATTTGAACTCACAAATCTATTCTAAGAATAAAATACCTAACAAGTTTAGAAAATGTAAACAAGTTCTAATAATGGTGTAATTTTCAAATAATTATTTTCTCTGTAAATTAATGTTTTTTTATCAAAAGTGTCATTTCAGATGATGTTCTAAATAAATTTAAAAACAAACTACTCATAATTATAAGCAGTAAAAAGAAATTAATTTTTTATTAATAATGAAAATTTGAAAATATAATTCATGTTTCTAACAAAATCTTCGAATTATATTTCTAGATTCTATATTGTGTCTATAAATTTTAAATAAGCCCATAATTGTTTGAATTTTTTAAAATTATAAATAATATTGGACTATTTAAATGTGACAAAGAAAATGAAATATTGAAATAATAAAAGTAATAAATTTTATGTTTAATTTTTTTAATTAATGAAATTAATTGATTGCATAAATTGAATAGGAATCATTTAGGAATCTGAAATTAATTGTTGGTAAGAAGTAATCCAGATTTAAATTCATTTAAAATATATACTTGCCACCCATGTGTCTATCAAGTTTGCTTACATTTTGATCCATTACCACTAATGAAGTTCTACCTTCATTCACAAAAACTTTTGCCCCTAAACTTTTAGTATCAGAATTTGGGAATTGTAAGTAGTGGGATGTGTCACCGCTAGATCATGTCACCGCTGGATCAACCCCCCGGGGGGGGTGTAAAATTTTTTTTTTCTAAGTCTAAAAGTAAAAAAAATTTTTAAGACAAAGACAATGACTCATTCAAGGTCATTGAAACAAAGACCATGACTCATTCAATGTCATTGGATGACTCATCAAACACTTTCAAGGTCATTGAAACAAAGACCATGACTCATTCAAGGTCATTGAAACAAAGACCATGACTCATTCAATGTCATTGGATGACTCATCAAACACTTTCAAGGTCATTGAAACAAAGACCATGACTCATTCAAGGTCATTGGATGACTCATCAAACACTTTCAAGGTCATTCAAAAATTTTCAAGGTCATTCAAACAAAGACCATGACTCATCGAAAATTTTCTGACGGTCATTCAAACAAAGACCATGACTCATCAAAAAAATCAAGGTCATTCAAAATTCCTCAAGGTCATTCGAAAATTTTCAAGGTCATTCGAAATTTTTCAAGGTCATTCAAAATTTCTCAAGGTCATATTATTTTTAAACATTTTAAAATTTTAATTTACTACTTATTTTTATAAGTAGTATATATTTTGTAAATTTATTTTATTATTATTATTATTATTATTATCATTAATATTATTATTATTATTATTATTATTATTATTATTATTATTATTATTATAATTAAAATTTTTTATATTATTATTAATATTATTATTAATATTATTATTATTATTGTCAAGGTCATTGAACGACTCATCATATTTTTTCAAGGTCACTCAAAAATTCTCAAGGCCATTCAAACAAAGACCATGACTCATCAAAAAAATCAAGGTCATTCAAAATTCCTCAAGGTCATTCGAAAATTTTCAAGGTCATTCGAAATTTTTCAAGGTCATTCAAAATTTCTCAAGGTCATATTATTTTTAAACATTTTAAAATTTTAATTTACTACTTATTTTTATAAGTAGTATATATTTTGTAAATTTATTTTATTATTATTATTATTATTATTATCATTAATATTATTATTATTATTATTATTATTATTATTATTATTATTATTATTATTATTATTATTATAATTAAAATTTTTTATATTATTATTAATATTATTATTAATATTATTATTATTATTGTCAAGGTCATTGAACGACTCATCATATTTTTTCAAGGTCACTCAAAAATTCTCAAGGCTATTCAAACAAAGACCATGACTCATCAAAAATTTCTCAAGGTCATTCAAACAAAGACCCTGACTCATCAAAATTTTCTCAAGGTCATTCAAAATTTCTCAAGGTCATTCAAAACTTTTTCAAGGTCATTCAAGCAAAGACCATGACTCATTCAAGGTCATTGGATGTTAAATGTAGATACATATGAGACTTTAAAAAGAGCTAAAAACGAATTATATGATGATATTATATGTTTAAATAAGACCATTGGTACTATCAAAAATGAATTAAGAAAATCAATATTAGAATTGAAAGAAAATCATAAACTTAATGAAAAAATGATGAATCAAGTTCAATATAGTATAAAATTAACAACTGATCAGTTCAATCGTATAATGAAATTACAACAACACCCAGTTAACAGTGGCGGCAACAGCTTGAAAGAAGTTAACAATGCCAACAAATCATCATTGTCATTTCCATTATATATTTTTACATATTTTCTTAGTATTACATGATTCTGATTGGTCGAATATAGTATAAATAAGCTTACACTTTCAAATATTTTTATAAAATGCCAGAAACTAAATTTTTTATAACTTTGTTGAATGAGCTGGTCTCTAATAATAGAGAAGAAGATGAAATCATTAAAAACATGAAATTTATGGTAAACCGTACCGAGAAAATCGTTGAAGACATCCCATTCGATTATGAAAAAATTCTCAATTTGCCACCATTGGAGAGAAAGAAGGCATTCCAATCAATATTTAGTTACATGTTCGATGAAAATAATAAAAGGATGCGAATAATAGTAGGATTAATGTACATGAAACACATGATATTAAAATCTGGATCCGACTATGAAAATTATTTCCAATGGTCTATAGAGGTATATTACTTTATATTGTTAATAATTTATTATTATTTAGGTGATAGAAACAAAAATTGATCCGTGGGTAGAATCAAACGGTGGGTGGACAGCTATTATTCAAGTTGCCACAGAAGCCAAACGCTCTGATATTTATATCGAGAATTGCAAATTTTTATTAAAACTATTCACTGGAGTATCTGTTTTATATTTATGTAACAAGGTTTATCATAGATTTTAATAAATATTTCTTTGTTATTTTTATTAATAAAAAACTATATTTTAAAGATTTATTGATTATTACATGTACATTCTTCATCACCACAAGATTCTATCATAATATTTTCTATAACATGATCAATACAATTCTTAAATTCGGTAGGCTCATCTTTAATAATTTCGGTAGCTTCTTCAACATTAATAATTTCTTCAGAATCATTAATAATTTCAGTATCTCCATCATTAACAATTTCATCACTCTGACATCCAGAATCACTCTGACATTCAGAATCGCAATCCGATTCTTTACTCAATGCTTCAACTAGAGTCAACATATCTCTAATTTTTACACCGGTTATTTCTTCAAGTTTATCAAACAAAAAGTTTATTAAATATTCTAAACGAAATTAATTAATTATTATATATTTTTATATTTTACCTTTTTCAGACATCATTTTAACACTATTTTAAAACTACTTATAATTTGTTTATAGAATAACAAAGAAACATTAATACATTTATTAAACACTATACATTAAAATAACTGTGAAAGTCTAGCAGTAACAATTTTCCAGATTGGAGAAAGCACATCGTTTTGATCTGCTTTATATCCTTGGATTGTTATTGTTATATACCAGTTTTCCTGTTCTTTGAATCCTATTTCTGTAAATGCATCATAATATCTGGTATATTGACTCGTGAAGAAACCATTTTCATTGCATTTTAAATTGGAATTGATCTTTTTGAATGTATTATCAATATCCTTGATATCTAACATTGAGAGAGTACCAGCAAGAGATTGAAATTGCGTTTTATTAAGTTTGACTGGATTTGTCAATTGCATATTGATAGGCTCCTTTAAAAAATACATTTTATAATTGTGGAACATCTGAACTGGTTGGACACTTATTTTCTTGGTCATGTTTGATTTATGATCTTTATAATGTGGTGACGCACTTTTATACCCTTGACAGATACTGATTAACCAATCAGAATCATGCATGATCACAAAGACAATGCATGATAAGTGCATGATAAGTGCAAGACAAGTGCGTTACTGGAAAATTGTATGTGAATTAACTCGTGGATTTTGTATGTGATTTTACGCATTCATCTATATAAAATGTATTATTAATATCACGTGTTTTATTATTATTATTATTTTTATTATTATTATTATAATTATTATTATTATTATTATTAATATTATTATTAATATTATTATTAATATTATTTTTATTATTTTTATTATTATTATAAATATTATTATTATGTGTTTAATTAAAGATAAGCTAATGCATCATCACAAAGACAGTGCATGATAAGTGCGTGATCACAAATACAGTGCAAGATAAGTGCGTGACTGGAAAACTGTATGTAAATTAACCCGTTGAGTTTACATATATGATTTTACACATATCATCTATATAAAATGTATTATTAATATCACGTGTTTTATCATCATTATTATTATTATTGTTATTATTTTAATTATCATGATTTTTATTATTATTATTATTATTATTATTACTATACTAATAAAATTACTATTTTTATTATTGTTACCAACATCAAAATAAAACTATTACTATCAAAAACATTTATTATTATTATTATTATTACCAAAAATAAAACTAACAAAACAACAAAAATAAAATACAAAAACATTTATTACCAACACTAAAACTGTCAAAACAAACAAAAATAAAATACAATTATTTTCTTAACAGTTTCATTTTTTGAAAATTTCGTATTGAATTTGTAAGATTCCATTCCACATAGCGTTGATATCTGAAATCACAACAGCTACACCCCAGAATGCAGGGGTATTCAGTTTCCAACTCCTTGACCATTCGGTTTATTTCATTATCCCAAAGAGCTTGCTTAATGAGATTGGAAATATCTATTCTTGTTTCATTGTATATTAACTGTTGATGCATTGACGGTTCTTTATTCTTCAAAATCTCCTTTATTTGAGGATAGTAATAAATAATGCGATCTATTATCATTGGGACATATTGGTCTAAATAAAATATAAAAAATGAAATAAAAAAAAAAAAGATAAATTTACCGTATTCAGCGATATTTTTCTTTGGCATAGCATACATAATATTTTCCATTTTAAAAATGAGATCAAATGAATAAGCAAGTTGTTTTAAACAATCATTGGCCAATCAGATATCGACCAATCCGGTGATTTCATTTTGTATGTCACAAACAATATTTTTGTATTCTAGATTTCGCACCCCTAATATAACTATTTTGCCACTAGCAAACACGTTAACACACATTGGGTTGTATTTTAAAAGCCTCAGTGCAGGAAATAATTCTGGTTCGAACATACAAAGACATTTTGTTGACATGTTGTATAGATTGATAGATTGTCCCATATCCATGGTAACTGTAATTGACTGTATTTTAATATCCTTTATTCTATATTGTAATTTATTGACATCTAAAGGTTTCTTACATCCCATGATTCTGCATTTGCCGGATTTGAAAAATATTATAGGATATTTTCCACTCCTATCTACAATTTGCTGTGGTTTACCATGTGGAAACGTCATTTTTGATACATCGAAAGTTCCTTTATAATTTATATTTGATAGCATAATTAAACAATAAAGAAATATTAAGCTATATATATAATTTTTAGGAAGAGTTCATTAAATCATATAATATAAACAAAAACCTATAATTATACAAATTAATAATGGAATTAAGAAATGATGCTGTATATCAAATCGTCGGCCCAAGTGGTAGTGGTAAAACTATGTTTGTGTGTAAATTACTGAAATCTAATTTATTTCAAACAAAATTCAACAAGATTTATTGGCATAGGGGTGCAGATGAAGAACATGGATTAACTCAAGATAATTTCTGTAAATTGAAAAACATGAAAATAGTAAAGGGTTTCGATAAAAACTGGTCAAGTCGATTAAGGAAAGGTGATGTCATCATTATTGATGATTTGTATCAGGAAGCTAATAAAGAAAAGGATTTTAATAATTTATTCACAAAAATCAGTAGACATGTTGGTGTTACTGTGATCTTTATTACTCAAAATCTATTTCATCAGGGTGGCGCCCATCGAACAAGGAATTTAAATGTTCAATATTTAGTTATTTTCAAGAATCCTAGAGATGCAACCGTTATTGATTTTCTTGCTCGACAGGCATACCCTAATAATCGTAATTTTCTCATCAGTGCATTTCAAGATGCTACAAAATCACCACATGGATATATATTTCTTGATTTCACACAACAATGCAATGATGATTTACGGGTAAAAACCGATATTTTCAATAAAGAAGGTGCCATGGTATATAAACAAAGTTAAAAACTTTAACACGTAAAAATGTTTATGAAATCCAGGCTTAAAAATATCCGAAAACTTAGACAAAGTATTAAAAAGACAATAAATAAAGTTCCACCAAAAACCAGTTATACACCATCTAAAAAGCTAATAACCGAGAATTACCCTGCAATGAATCTTATTTCGAAAAACATTATTAAAAAGAGTAAGAAAACAGATAAAATTGTAAAAAATCATAGGAGTTTCCCATATTTTAATGCATTGTTAAAGGCTTCGAGTATGAAAAGAATGTCTATTTTACAATCATTTCCAACTTTTGTTGTCGATGATTTACTCAAAATTCTATTAAAAGTAGTCAGAGGTAAAATTAAAATCAGTAATTCTAAAAAACTAGTACTGAATAAACATCGTAAGCCTTTGTTATCACTAGTAAATAATAAAAATCGTCAGCAAATGAGAAAAATCATATATAAACAACAAGGTGGTTTTATTGGAGAAATGTTACCATTAGCATTATCATTATTATCACAATAAACGATGGGGCAATCATTACCTAATGTTAAATTAAAATTTAAATCATCTTGTTGTAATGGAGAAGATTTGGACGAACCCAGAAGACGAAGCAGGTTTCGGTGGAGTGGCAAAGTTAAAGAAAAGAGTCCCAAAGTCGAAAAAGGAAACGCAAAAGTGGTTGTCAGATCAGCTTGCGTACAGTTTAAACAAACCGATGCGGAAAAGATTTCCAACGAGAGCTTATAAGACATTCGGTATTAATGATTTATGGCAAATGGATTTGATGGAGATGATACCGTATTCGAAAATTAACAAGGGTTATAAATATATTTTAACATGTATTGATGTTTTCAGTCGTTTTGCTCGCGGTGTACCAACAAAGACAAAATCTGCAGAGGAAATATCTAAAGCAATTAATAATTTATTTAAAAATGGGCATCCAGACAATTTGCAAACCGATTTAGGTATTATTATTATTATTATTATTATTATTATTATTATTATTATTATTATTATTATTATTATTATTATTATTATTATTATTATTATTATAGGCAAGGAGTTTTACAATAGTAAAGTTAAGCAAATCCTGGATCGTCTCAAAATAAATCATTATTCTGTACATTCTCAATACAAAGCCGCACATGTTGAAAGATTTAACCGGACATTGAGGGATAGATTAAAGAAATATTTCGTGCATCAAGGTAATAAAATATGGATAAATGTATTACCGAAAATACTTGTTAGTTATAATAATTCTTCGCATCGAGGTCTGAATGGTTTGAGACCCGTAGATATCAGCTCGAAAACACGAGTACAGTCTAAAAAAGTTGCTATTACAACACCAAAATATAAAGTTGGTGATCACGTTAGAATTAGTAAAATATCTGCTTCACCTTTCATCAAAAATTTCGATAGTAATTGGAGTGATGAGGTATTTCAAATTACTAAAATTAATACTAAACAGAGTCCTGTAATGTATGTTATTAAAGATAGTGATAACAATTTAATACAAGGGAAATTCTATGAACAGGAATTACAAGTTATTTCCAAACCTACAGTGTTCAGAATTCAGAAAATATTGAAAACTAAAATGGTGGGTAAGGATAAACAATACTATGTCAAATGGCATGGATATCAAAAACCCTCATGGATATCATCAAGAGACCTAGTAAAATGAGTTTCTATACAATTTTACCGAGTAATAGTTGCCCACTAATCCATCCGGAAAATCAAGCAAGTAAATTTATGGTTGATCTTCAAAATCCCATTTATTTACATGGAAATTGGGAAGTTGCTTTGCAAGACTTTACATTTGTGTACAATACATTCCCATTTTATAGTCATTGTAAAATCGGATTCAAGAAACGTGTACCCAAAACCTGTAGTGGTATTTTCACAATCAATAATTTTGAACGATATTGTCATATTCCGAATCAGATTTTAGATGAAAATAGTGGCATGTTTTTCAAAGATGGATTGAATGTTAGTTGTGATTTTAGCCCATTTACAATAAAGTTTGAAAGTATTGAGGATGCCAAGCGAATGGGTTGTGATAAGCTTAGCATTGTTGTTCCTAGAACTGAATACCTAATACAATTCAAAACATTTGATGAGAAAAGTGTAACGATCGAGAACATCAAAATATCTGTATCATATATTAATGAGGTGGAAGATACATTTACATTTACTAATGAATTATATATTGAAACACTTGAAGAATTACATAAATATATTTCATTCAATTGTTTACATATATTTAAAACTATTGAATTTGTTAAAGATGGAATATGTAAATTCAGTCTGAATAATAACATTTGTGAAGTTACATTTGATAAAAATTTGGCTAATACATTGGGATTAGATAAGCAAACATATAGGGCAAGTGCTTTTGGTGTACGCAAACCAAAAATAATAAAACTCCATAGGCAAATGTTCATATATACTAACATCATCGATCCTATAATTGTTGGTGATTCTTTGGTTCCTCTTTTGAAATCTGTTTGGGTTGATAAACATGATCAGGATGAAGTTGTCAATATAAATATCGATAATCCCATGTACTTACCGGTATCAACATCATGTATAAACAATATAGAAATAAATATTCGTGATGATAGCGGTAAATTTATTGAATTTAGTAAAGATACAAAAACTCATTTGACATTACATTTTCGTAAATTAGATGGCCAATAACGATATTATTAGTATGTATAGTGGTAGCCAAAGTGGTGGCGAATTACCATATTTTATTGGTAAACAGTATGGATCAGGTTGGTTGAGAACAATTGGTAGATTTGCACTTCCTATTCTTAAACGCCTTGGTAGTTTTGGTATGAAAACTGCTAAAGATGTGATAATGAATGAGCAGAAAATATTGCCATCTCTGAAATCAAATGCATTATCCGAGTTAGGGAAAGTTCTACCTAGTGTTGCAGGTATGTTTCAAAAACCCGAAGCGCCAGCTCAAAAACGTAAAAGACATCATAAACATATAAACAAACGAATGAAAGGACATGGAACTATATTTCAAAAATGATTTGTGGTAAATCTGAATTGTGTTTATTTGATAGACCATCTCCCAAGCAGTAATTGAAATGGGGGCCTTTGAAGATGTATTCCCGATGAATTCTATTATGGATAGTAGAACTGATATTGAATTTTATATTAATGGTTCCCAAACTGAATATCTAGATTTGAACGATACATTGTTAACTGTTCAGATCAAAGTTGTAGATAAAGATAGAAAACCGTTGGGTGAACCTAGTGATGTAATACCAAACAATTTCTTGTTTCATACGCTTTTTAAAGATGCAGTTCTCGGATTTAATAATATCAAGATTGAGGGTGGAAACAGTACATATATTCACAAAGCTCTAATAGAAACTATTATAAATTACAATAGCGATACTAAAAATACATGTTTAACTCCTATGGGTTATGGTAGTGATGATGATAGGAAAAAGTGGATTAAAGGATCGAAATTATTTACCATGTGCTCATCATTACAACTCGATTTTATGGATCAACCGAAATATTTACTCCCAGGTGTTAATGTGCACATTAGATTGAAAAGATCTGATTCGGCATTATCACTAACAAGTGCCACCACAGCTCCAATTCTTCAATTAGTTGATGCAAAATTATTGGTAAGAAGAGTTCGGGTTGAGCCCTCTGTATTAGCCGGTCATCAACTGGGGCTTAATTCTAAGCATGCAATATATCCATTGAAAACAAAGGAAATTGTTCAATTTGCAATTGTTAAGGGATCAGCTTCTTTCTATAAGGAACAAATATTTGGAGATAGAAGAATGCCCAACTTTATATTGGTAACATTTCAAAGTGAATCTCAATATAATGGATCATACTTAACATCGAGCTCAATTTTCAAAAACTTTGGTGTAACATCGCTAACTTTATCGAAAAATAGTGATTATAGAGAAACATATACTCAAGATTTCGAAAATGATAATTATTGTGCTACATATATGCAGAGTATAGTTAGAAATATGGGTTATTTGGATAAAAACCTTAATTGTGGTATAACTCTTGAAGATTTTAAAAGCAAATATCCATTCTTCACATTTGTTTTGGCACCCGATTTCGATTTAAATCAGAGTCAATTACCTCAAAATGGAAATTTACGATTAGATATAAAGTTTGCTAAAGCTACAACTGAACCGGTACATGTTGTAATATATGGAGTATTTGAAAATGAGGTTCAAATAACTGCAAACAGAACAGTACTAGTTTGAACAGAGTTCAAACATTGTTGGTTTGAACGAACATTGTTGGTATAAATGTATAGATAATTTATGATAATTTGTCATGGAGTAAGTTTTTAAATGTATTATTAATATTATTGATGTAGTTCTGTTCAGGTCTATCGAATTGGAAAACAAATACTAGGACATGAATTTTTAGGGGTTTTTCCTCTTGATAAAATTCCATATTTACGTAATAATCAAGCCATTATCGTCAATACTCAATCATCTCATCTCGGTGGAGAACATTGGTTAGCAATATATATGAAGCCTAGCAAGATATTTGTATTTGATCCTATGGGTTTCTATTATCCGGCTTTAATGGTTAAGCGAATGAATTTGCGACTATGTAATTCATTTGAAAAGTTAATTACATATTCGTCAAAACCGGCATTCAGAAAAACCATCGAAGTTGATGAGAATCTGTTTGCCGCGCATCTTAATAAGGATTCAATATGTTTGGATAGGCCTAGTTACATCGGGCAATCAGTACTAGATCTATCCAAACTACGGATGTATCAGTTGCAGTATATAGAGCTGCAAAAGTATAGAACTATTTATAATTGTGATATAAATTTAATTGCCGGTGATACGGACAGCTTCTTTTTAGAGATAAAAAATTTAAAATTAGATACTTTATTAAAAGCGATGATTTCGGATGACCTTTTAGATACATCTAATTATGACCCCTCTCATCCTTTATATTCAAGACGACTAGCATCCGTTATAGGAAAGTTTAAGGATGAGAGTAAATGGGGAGGGTATAGTGAGTGGGTTTTCTTGCGTCCTAAATGTTATAGTTTATTGGGAAATAAGTCGACTATGAGGGCTAAGGGAGTAAAATTAGCAGGTACAAATATAAATCATCAATCATATTTAGATTGTTACAATAATAACGAGATTATATCTGTACCTCAGACTAGAATAGGGTCCCGGAATCATCAGCTTTTTACTTTTAAAAATAGTAAAATAGCGCTAAACAACCACGATGATAAGAGGGCATGGGTTGATAAAAATGTTAGTTTCGCCTATGGACACTATAGAGGGCTTGATGCAATTAATAGTGGTCATAGTATTACAAGAACACAGCAATTTCAAGATATATTCAAAGAAATTCTGGCTCCTGATTGATCATCAATTTATCAGACGAACAATTATGTGAATATTATATATTTTTGTATATTTTGAATTTTGTATATTATAAAAAAAAAATTGTACGTTTACTTATTTTATTATGTTTTTGATTATTATTAGTTGCTTTTTTATATAAAGGGTTATAAAACATGTTCACAATAGTTAAATTTCGATTTTATCTGCATTATCAATGTAGGATTGAATAAAATCTCGATATTTACCATACACATCCAGATTACATTTTATTTAGAAATAATATGCAACTAGATAACTTTATTATTGACTTATTGATTTATTTATTTTTTAGTAGTAATAAATAATCATAGGTTTCTGTCAATAGCCTATCGATTATTAAAAATGTCTGATTCCATTTAATTCTGAATTCCGCTATCTTAATTTAGAAGATTAATATAATAATAATATTAATAAATAAAATCTTGTAACAATAATAATAATAATAAAATATTATTAGTTAAAACATTACTTATAAAAATAAGTAATATAATAAAAAAAAAATATTAATAATTAAAACACTACTTATGCGCTGCCCGATATCGGAGGTATGTGGAATGGGCTTTGAATAAAGCTCTTCGATAATATAACTATAGTAGAATTATTTCTTTATAATAAAACTTTTTGTTGTATATGTCTTGGTTTTTTATTATATATTAATAATAATAATAATAAATATTAAAACATTACTTATAAAAATAAGTAGTAAATTAAAATTTAAAAATGTTTAAAAATAATATGACCTTGAAATTTTTGAATGACCTTGACCTACTTTTAAATGACCTTGACCTACTTCTGAATGACCTTGACCTACTTCTGAATGACCTTGAGAAGTTTTGAATGACCTTGAGAAATTTTGAATGACCTTGAAAATTTTTTGAATGACCTTGAAAAATTTCGAATGCCCTTGAGAAATTTCGAATGACCTTGAGAAATTTTGAATGACCTTGAGAAAATTTTTGATGAGTCATGGTCTTTGTTTGAATGACCTTGAAAATTTTTGAATGACCTTGAAAGTGTTTGATGAGTCATCCAATGACCTTGAATGAGTCATGGTCTTTGTTTGAATGACCTTGAAAATTTTTGATGAGTCATGGTCTTTGTTTGAATGACCTTGAAAATTTTTGAATGACCTTGAGAAATTTTGAATGACCTTGAGAAAATTTTTGATGAGTCATTTTCTTTGTTTGAATGACCTTGGGAAATTTTAAATGACCTTGAAAGTGTTTGATGAGTCATCCAACGACCTTGAATGAGTCATGGTCTTTGTTTGAATGACCTTGAATGAGTCATGGTCTTTGTTTGAATGACCTTGAATGAGTCATTGTCTTTGTCTTAAAAATTTTTTGTACTTTTAGACTTAGAAAAAAAAAATTTTTTAACCCCCCTCTGGGGGGGGTTGATCCAGCGGTGACATGATCTAGCGGTGACACATCCCACTACTATTGTAATTGTATTAGTGTATTTGATTTCCCTTCCCTTATTTTATGTTATTTAATCCCGGATAATTATAAATGCATGTGAATGCCTGTATGTTTGATTGATTATTTTGATTTCCAGTGTCCTCAGATTATTTCATGGTTTATTATTTCTCCCAATGATAAAGATGCTTTAGACACATTTAGTATGTCTGTTTTTCATTATTAGATCTTTAAAATATTATTGCTTAATATTATTTCAAGGACCTCTGAAAAGTAGAAAATAAATCAAAAATCATTAGACTCAGATTTGTTTAAAAACTGAATTGTTTAAAACCAGGGCCAACGCTAGAGTATTTGGCACCCTAGGCGAACTAAAAATATGGCGCCTCTAGTTAAGAAACAAACTCAATAATGCCTCAATAAATAAAACAAGTAAATGAAAATAAAATAACTGGATTTCATTTATTTATTCAACAAAAATATATAAAAAAAGAACTATTTAAAATTTAATTTTTCGTGCTTTGAGTTTGGTAAAATCTTTAAGCAGCAACTTCGTGTCTATATATCCCGCGATTTCGTGTTCAATCGGCACCATTGCTAACACCATTGAAGTATTTTAATCCATTCCAATTCTTTTAAGATTGTATATGTAATTTTGGGGTTGTTTACTTTTAATTTTTGATATTATCTGTTTTTGGTCGTTTTTCATTGGATTCCTCCCAGAACTATTTGGCGCCATATGTAAATTGGCGCCCTAGGCAGCTGCCGACGTCGCCTATGCCTAAAACCGGGACTGTTTAAAACATAATATAATTTCTTACTATTTTTTTTAGTTTCTGTTAAGCTTAAAGATATGTTATTGTTTATGTTAATACCAGAAATCATATTCAATGCGATCAGCAAAGGATGTGCTTCAACTGGCTGCTCCCTTCACGGAGCGCCGGGTACCAATTATGTTTTAACCCAATTAAAAAATTAAAAATATTTGCATTAGATTCGAGAAGAATAAAATTAATTCGAATTGTGGCATCATTGTAATGTGTTAGTGTAGTTAAATTTCAGAAAAATTAGGATGTCGTCGAAACTTTTGTTTTCTATTTAGTATTTTGTAATGTATTTTTGTATCAATGCAATTTTATGTATTTTACCTTATTAATATACTCTATAAGTTTTTTATTTATTTGTTTTACCATAATCTCTTATATGGCAGTATACAGAAAATTGTATTTGGGAGCCCGGTGTGATCTATTTAAAAAATAATAATTTGTATTTTACATTCATTTTAAATACAATATATTAATAATTATAATTGATTAATTAATTAATTAATTATTATTATTATTATTATAATTACTAAATTTTCGTATTTACGTAGTAATACGAGAAATCTAAAACACGTTAAAACAAAAATGGTACATTAGGCTACTTTTGATATCATTTGATTTAAACATTGAATTGAATTTCTTGTTTTACTGAATAGGAAATATATAATTCCAAATCAAATGCGAATCCTATCGAGAGAAAAAAAATCCTCTCATTGATGCAACAATAAAACCTCGGACTCAATGGTTCGTAAATCAGCCCAGTCAAATTAGTATCTTTTATAGAGGACTTTCAAAGGATTTACTTGTCAGAAATTTACAAATTGTGTCATTTTTGCATTAATTCGGTGTTTTAATGTTACGAAGTGTAACGTCGAAAATGAATTTCTTTCAAATGATTGAATGCTTGAAACATGTATTTACCGTGCACATATTTTTTGTCAAGATTATCATTAAATTATTTGGTAATATGTATTTATTATATACAGTAAATTAATGATGTAACTATTTCTCTGGTACGGAAATCAAATTTTTCGAATGTTACATAAATACTTTTCCATTGGCACAAGCAATTGTAGCCCAGTTAATTGAATATGTTTCCATTTTCTTTGCGTAAATGTGAAGCGTGTCATACTATGATGCTCAATTCTTTATACGGATTCTGTATATGATGGATTACTAATTGGTAAGTAAATAAACTAATCAATTAAATTAAAAGGTTGATTAAATTTTAAAAATTAATTTAAACCTATCAAAATGAAGTTAAATAATTAAAAATAAATATTCTCAGTCTCATTTTGTTTCTCATCTAATCTTTTCGAAAGGTTGTTAAGTTTATGAATAAAAATACATGAAAAATTACATTAATTAACAATAATTAATAATTCAATCAAAAAATTTTTTCAATAAAATTTTAGTAAAGCTTGCAATTGTTACTCATTTCATGAGACGTCAAGTAACCGTGAAATTATTCATCATTGGAGTGTTTGAGTAAGGGAAAAAGTTTTGGAACCTTCAAAAGTTTTGTGATAAATTTAAAAATATTTAAGAAAAATTAGCATTAAAAACTGTTTTAAGAAAATCTATTTTTAAGAAAAAGGATTATTTTTATGTTATTTTATTTTGTTTAAATACTTTAAATTTCGGATAACAATCACCAACAAAAGTGAAAGGAGAAAGATTTTCAGTTAGAAAAATTGCGTCATTAGCTGTGATTCGGTTTAAAAAATAATTATTTTAAAATAAAAATTCTCCTTGAATAAAAGTTTGCTATTGTGACTCATCTTCTATCATTAATTAAATTCTATTAATTAAATTTGATTGAGATTAGCTATTTTCTGTCGCCAATCTCAAAAAATATCTATTTTAAATACAGAAATTTGAAAGAAATTAACAATAAATCAGTAAAATATGAACAAAAATCACACATATTCGTAATCACAAATAGCTCTAACTTATTTTTCACCAAAAATGACTTTTGTTAGTTTCAAAATTTACAGCTCATAAATATGAAAGTTTAAATATCGTTTATTTCTTAAATTGAGATTTGAGTCAAGTGTTGGGGTCATATCCACAGTTTAAACAATAATGTAAAATTATGTAAATTAAACAAAATGATTAATCTCGTTTGGAAATTATCAATATGGCTGCTGTCACATACACCGCAAACAGATACTTAAAGTAAACATAAAAACATTAATTAAAATAAAATAAAATAAAATAAAATAAAAATTAATTAAAACAAATATTAATAAATTTCTATAGAGCCTACAGCTGCAGACGGAAAAATAATGTAATACATAAAACCACCAAAACCTTACAAAAGAAGGTTTAGAAAATACATAGGCGGAAGCGGCGATCAAAAATTTAATATCAAAGCGTAAAAAGAGAAACAATCAAAGAGAATGGTAAAATAATAAGAAAAAATGTTTACGAAAAATTAAGAAAATAATATCAAAAAATAGAAAAAAATAAGAAGAAAAATAAAAATATTAAAAATAAAATTAAAGCAATAAAAAACCCCGAAAAACAGTTGAAAAGGCTCAAAATTCTCTGATTGGTTGCACCCAGGTATATATATATATATATATATATAGGAGTCGTTTTCATAATTTTAGACATATTTTGCCTACTTATACAAATTTTTAAAATTTGAATGTTTGACTGAAAAACTCGTGGATTGTAAGTATTGTTATCTTGTATAAATAAATTTTGGTAACTTTAACTTATTCTGGATGGCCGCGATGTCTTTTTTCATTGCTCGGCAGGTCCCTTAACTTACTTATTTTTATTTCATTTATGTTAAATCGTGAAGATGGTGAATCGATATTCGATTCCCTCAGTTAAATTTGAGGAATGTCGTATGTGTCGATTGATCGTCTTCACCCTTCGATGTCTGCTGGGACAAGTCAGGGTTGCACTTATCTCAAAAGTAGGACGTCGTTGTCTGTCACCGAGGCGTTCATGAAAAGTGAATGGAGCGGTAAGAGGGTAAAATGTGGGAATATAGACAGAGTTGATGGGACAACATTATTATGTGTTTAAGTAGGGAAATTGAATTTTTATTTAAAAAAAAATCCAAATTTTATTTTAAAACAATTTACGGCCCTAAAAGTCTAATCTTTGCGAGCATGCTCAAGCAATTGTTTGGCTATTAACTATTGTCACTGTAATATGTCCCTGAGCATTTATTATATTTATCAAGGGTACGACTAATGATAGAAATTTAGATCAACAAAAGTATAAAGTAGGGTTAGATCACGTGCATTGTTTGATAATTATCAAGGTGGAAATTAAATAAAATGATACATTTTTGCATAGATCTGTGAGATAATTATTTAGAGATGTGGGAACGGTTGTAACGGTGGTAACTGTGGTACCGTAGGCTAATATTTGTATGAAATAATGAATTTTCCATAAAATAATGGCGGAACTCTGCTCAAATTTTTGAAAGATACCTGTTTAAATAAAGAGTAACGATGACAAATTGATATAGAAATTGTAGAAATAGATGAGTAGCGATACGGGTAAAGAAAGAATGAGACATAAGACCTTCCATCGGCGGTCAAGAGCTCGAAAGTGAAAATATCATGAGGAGTAGATCACCTGCTAATGAATTTTCAGCAGCTATATCTGTGTACTAACATTGGCTGGCTCATGGGTATATAGTGGTAAGGTTAAAATTGTGGGGCGACTGAGTGAAATAGTGTAGACCCTAGGGCAAATAAGTGTTACAATCAGAAAGAGATCAGTTGAAATAAGGTAGTTAATTTAAACAAAATAATTTCCACTCAGTACACTAACACAAGAAATATTGTAAATGTAGAAATGAGTGTTTCAATTTCCATTACTAAAAGAGTGACAAAGATTTTTCGTTGCCTTCTTACAGATTAACGCATAGTGTTTTTTCTTAGCCAGTGGTTCTTAACCTTTTAGACTTCATACATCCTTTAAAAGTGAATTAATTTTTTTCATCTTAAATTTATACTCAAAATAAGAACAAATCAAAACATTATTAAAGAGCATTATTTTATTTAATTTTTGGCTAATTTTTTAGGATCTCTACGTTGACAGTATTGAGATGACTGCTACTTCTTTCAGTCAGTAATATGATATTTTTCATCTTTAGATTAATCAATGTTGAAAATGCAGACTTTACGAAAAGTACAATATGCACTAGATTAGAAGCTGACTTAGTGCCTTACAATCCTCTCCATTTTTGTCGTTCACAGGTGTATGAAAATCAGTTCTTTAAGAAATTAACGAAACATAGGTTTACATTCAAAAAGGATAAACTTACAAAAATGCGATTTCAAGCTTAAGTTTTTAAAGGCATTTTTAATGGAAAATAAAGACTGCTAGTGGATAAAGCAATAATATATGAAAAATAAATTTTTGATGATCCAGAAATTGTCATGAAGCGTCAGTGTCTACACAAAAAGATGTTTGTTGAAGGATCACGCTAAATGTTCCATGGTACTGAATTGCGTTGAGAAATGTTTAAGTTTACTTTTTTTTCTGTGGCACTTTTCGAGCATAGTTATCAATATTATTAATAGAATTAAAATTAATAAAGTATACTTTTACAGCTTTATAGTTGAAGGAGAAATTATATCATTTGATTTCACTCGAAAAACTTGATAAAGTTTTCTTAATAAAAATTAATAAAAATAAAATTCCAGCAAAGAATCGTTAATTGATACAGAAGAAATGAATTACATAAATAATTGATAAAAAATTATTTATTTACAATCTTGATGACATTTCTCGTCATTTACCAACACACAAAACTTTAAATTGAATCCATTTTATGAGACTTTTTCTGTGAAAATTTGTTTATGTAATAAAATTCTTGTAACAATTTTTCGGTATTTGGAAATTTATGTTTAAAATATTATAATTTCAATTAATAGTGACTGGTTAAAAATTCCAAAACATATCGTAGCTGCACCCTTCAATCCAACAAATGTGATTGGTTGTTTGTGCGTACAACATTATTAATAAATCCATTCATATCTAATCTATAGTGTGTGTGTGTGTGTGTTTATTGTATTATTCGAGTTTTGCAGAAATTATTTTTATGTTGTAAATTTAGATTGGAATTGAAACGGTTTGAGTATTTTAACATTTTAATGTGATGAATTGTTAATCAATATTTTAACCGAATACCTTATTGTAATTAATAAGATTTTTAAAAAAAATTCCTTTTCAATAAATCAATAAAGCTAAAAAAAATAATTAATGTCACAGTTTTAATTAAAATTCAACCATAAACAGAAATTCAAATACCAAATAACATTTAATTAATTCAAATAGAACGAGCCAAAAAATGTCCCCCATTATTATTATTATTATGCCAGTCAAATCTTGAAATTGATTTCTTGTACAATTTTCATAAAGTAATATTTAATAACTCTTCAGATTTTCGATTTCAATTGAAAATCAATGTCAGATAAATGTCACAGAAAAATTCATTTAAATTGATTTGATCGCATTGACAATCGATTTGATTAAAATAATCGATTAATTATTTAATTTAAATTTTAGAGACAATTAAACATTTTTATTGTCACAATGATAAAATAATAATAATAATAATAATAATAATAATAATAATAATAATAATAATAATAATAATAATAATAATAATAATAATAATAATAATAATAATAATAATAATAATAATAATAATAATAATAATAATAATAATAATAATAATAATATTAACAATAATAATAGTAGTATTATTATTATTGTTATTGTCATGATTTTGTTTTAATTAATTGATATATCTGGCCAATATTTCAAATGTCGAAAATAAGTATAAATTTATTTACAAATACTTGATCAAAAACAGAAATCAAAAATAAAAATCTTGACCTTGAAATTTATGATTGTGTATAATTCGGATAAAAATTAATTCACTTCATTAAATGTGCTTGATGGTTTCAAAAGATAAAAGCGAACAGACCTAATTACCACTGTGTAATTTGTCATTTAACAACTTAACTATGACTTATTAGAAGTTGTAATATTCATCGGAAATCATGTTTTGTGAGAATCGACGGGACCGATAATGATGAAACAAGAAATCTTCGGAATCGAATCTGGAGTTTCATACGGATTTTTGGCCTTTCAGTCAGATCTGAATAACCGATCATTAAATATCATATGTACACAATTTATAATTAATTATCTACTTGTTAACCATTCGTTGGGTTTTATCAACAAATATTCCATGTAATTATTAATTAATTCAATTGGTTAGGATAATTAATTTCCATAATTGTGATCAGGTAGATTTATTACGTTTTACTTTTTATCGGCAATAACAATTTGGATTATTTTGGCCTAAGATTTGTTTATAATATTATTAATAATAATAATAATAATAATAATAATAATAATAATAATAATAATAATAATAATAATAATAATATCATTTAAATAAATAACTATGCGTCCTATTTCCGTATTGCTTACTCATAAAATGAAATATGAATTATATTTTTTATAACTAATTTCGTTATGGAAAAGTTTTTATTCTAAAGTTTATCTAATTCATAGCCAAACGCAATTTTGAATTTCCAAAATTTAGCAATTTCAAAAAGTTTTGTAACAACTAAAATTTTATTATATTTAAATTATATTATTATTATCGTTATTATTATTACTATTATTATTGTTATTATTATTATTTATATTATTGTTGTTATTATTATTATTATTATTATTATTATTATTATTATTATTATTATTATTATTATTATTATTATTATTATTATTATTATTATTATTATTATTATTATTATTAAAATACGACATTTCTTAGAATCATAAATGAATTTAATAAATTCTGAATTAAAGAGAAAATAAAATAATTAAATGCTTAATCAAAATAATTTATGTTAATTATCGATTAAATAACATAATACTGTAATTTTAATTAATTCCAAATGATTTGTTTTAAATAACATATTTATTAAATAATCGTTAGAAATCGATTTAAATTTCAATTATTCGATACTCACATAAATTAAGATGAAGATGAAAAAAAAATGTTTAGACATTTCTTACTTGAATAAGTTTGTTTTGAGAAAATCCAGCAGCTTGTTTTATTGAAGTGGATTTACGCGTCACCGGCTGATTAGCATATCACGTATGAGTATTTGATGTCTGTTAATTGCGTTGTTTGATGAAAATATTATCTGAAATCCAGGTGCAATGCAGGAGTAGTCTTGGAGAAGTTCGTAACAGAAAGCAAACAAACAGATCATCCACCTAATTTATTTAATCTTCCCCCATGGAACAAGATTATCGAGAATTGAAAATACGAATACTTGATTGAATAACATGGAAAGGTTTGGATTTTACTAATCCCTCGAACGCAAAGTGTTGTAGGAAAATCCAATTGAAATTGTTCAGACTGATTATTTTGTATGAAACTTCAAAATGAACAATTAATAATTATGCTTCATTTGGGGAGAATAATATTTTTTTTAACTATTATAAGCGGATTTTCCAAATTTTTGTTATTTATTGAAATAATATTTATTTTTATCACGCAATTATTGCAAAAAGATTAATCATTTTTACGATTTTATTTTGTCCATACATTTGGGTTTTTATGTCACTCTTAGAGAAATCTACCAATCCTGGTGTCCGTGTTCCCTATAATAATAATAATAATAATAATAATAATAATAATACTAATAATAATAATAATAATAATAATAATAATAATAATAATAATAATAATAATAATAATAATAATAATAATAATAATAATAATAATAAAATAATATAAGGACTTTTATTGTTTTTCACCTCTGATTTATTTTTATTTTTATTTATAAGACTTTGTATTTTCTACAAAATTTGACTATGAGTCAGATTTTGTAGAAAATGCCATGTCTTTTGTAAATAAAAAAAAATAATAATATTAAAATCTTCTTCGCTTAAGGTCATTTTAAAATCATTGAGATCAATTAAAGGTTGAGATATATGGTCATCAATTAAAGGTAAACACAATTTTAGGGTTGAAAATGTCTACATTTAAGGGTAAGCTAGATTTAAGTGTTGAGATAGAGCAATAAATAATGACAAATTGGTCAGCACAGTTTTTACATTTATATTTCCATATCATTGATGTTGTTTTTAAAGGATCAAAATTTTAAGACAAGCTATAAGATTCGAGTGATATGAGCGTCAATTGAGAGTTGTAATAAAAGAGTTAATGAATATTGGTGGAATTGAAAATCTTTTTTCAAAAATATTAATATTTATAATAATAAATTAAAATGATGGAAATCTTGAAAAGTTTGATTTTAAAATGTTTTAAAGTGTGTTTAAATCTATATAAAAATATTTTTATTCAGATTTATTCATATTTGAATTTAGCAAGGTAAATTTAAAATGTATTAAAAATTGGTTTAAATCTTGTAATTTATTGAAAACATTCATTGGAAGGAAATGCCAATCAGAGAAGAATCAGAAAGTGAATGAATTATTGAATTTTGCTGGTAAGTGATCAGGACTTATTTTATTATTATTATTATTATTATTATTATTATTATTATTATTATTATTATTATTATTATTATTATTATTATTATTATTATTATTATTATTATTATTATTATTATTATTATTATTATTATTATTATTATTATTATTATTATTATTATTATTATTATTATTATTATTATTATTATTATTATTATTATTATTATTATTATTATTATTATTATTATTATTATTATTATTATTATTATTATTATTATTATTATTATTATTATTATTATTATTATTATTATTATTATTATTATTATTATTATTATTATTATTATTATTATTATTATTATTATTATTATTATTTTTGTGATTTGGTTATAAATATTTTTTCAAAAAAAAATTATTGAAAATTTATACTTCAAAATTTTTATATTACATCATCGGGTTGACTCGTGCTTTGTCAATTCCCGAAGGTTTTATATTATTTCATCTAGTCTAAAAATTCTTATTTTGAGTTCTTCTTTTACTTTAATTCACTTTAATTTAATACTTAACGAGTTCATAAAATCTTATTCGATATTAAAAGTCATGAGATCTTATTTACTTATAGAAAATATTAATACCAAATTTAAAAATATTTACACGAAATTTTAATGAGGAACAAAAATAACCCTTGATTTTAATGCGAGACTCTAGGGAGTTTTATTAAGAGCATAACTTTTAGTGTTTTTAGTGAGTGCCCAAAATCTCTGTTTTTAGCGAGAGCCAAATAGATCCTCTTTATAATGTTTTACATTGACTTTAAACACAGTGGCCACCAACACTATATTCATTTTACATATGAATAAATAAGTCTAAAATACCCTTTGACTATAATACTTCAAAATAGCTTAAATTATATTAGCCAACCTCTAGTTTTTAAGTGAAAGTCAAAAATACTCCTTCTTTATAGTCCTTCATGTTGGGGGAACATCATCTATCTACTCTAAGTATATCATATAAGACTTATAGACTTCAATAACACCATCAAATAGCTCATTATAGTACTGATTTTCTGTGACCGCCATTGTTGTGTCCATTTAATAAGTTGTATATTTGTTTCTGATGTTAATTATTTATTCTTATATTCGTAATAAAAAATTTCTTATATAAATTGACTACCATAAGTATGTGTTATGAATATTTAAAACAAATAAATAAATAATTTTTAAAAAAATTAATTAAATTACTAAATAATTAAATAAAATAATTAAAAGTAATTTAAAATAAATAATAAAAATTATTTAAATAAATAAAATTAATAAATACAGTGGTACCTCGGTTTACGAACTTAATCCGTTCCAAGATTGTGTTCGTAAACCGAAATTTTCGTTAACCGGAGCATCAATTACAATAAAAATTGTATGGAAATGCAATTAATTCGTTCTAATTTATAATTTTTTGTTTTTAAACCGAATTATTTTATACTTTAGCGTTCTCAAACCCAGGTTTTCCTATAAATTATTTTTAATTTAATGTGTAAAAAATATCGTAATGTTATATATTGTTATAAATCATAGGTTATAAAAAGAAACAGTTTTATTTAGGTCAAAACAATTTACTGATGGAAACGGTGCTTTTCTTCAACATTAATTTCATCAGGGGTTTTTCTTTGATTCTTGGGTTCTTTTTCTTCTGAGTTTTTCGTCAAAAATGTAGCGAGAGTAGTCTGTATTTTTCTTCTTTGTAGAGACTCTTGAAAATATGATATTGCATTATCATTCATAATATTAATTGCTGGGTTTACATCAAATTTGTTTGCATGATACTTTTCAACGAATTTGAGTACTTCGGTGCACTTATTGCAAATGTCTTTGATGATAGCAAATGTGATATATTCTTCTTGTTCAGCCTCAAATAACATATCCTTTTTAACATACCCTGCTTCTCACACTAAAGCATTTAAAGGTCTTCTGTGGTATAATTTTCGTCTGAGTCTGATACTCTCTCCTCTATATCAACATTGTTTACTTCTAACCCCATGTTTTGGGCCAATGATACGATATCTTTTACTGCATCAACTTTGGACATGACTTAATAAGGGCAGGGCTAACACATATTTCTATCAAACAATCCGGCCAAAGTTTTTCCCACGCCTTGTTCAAGGTACGACAAGTAACATCAATCCATGCTTTATCAATAAAATTTATGCAATGAAGGATATTAAAATGTTCCTTCCAAAATTACCTTAGAGTTATGTCAGTATCATTGGTAATTTCAAAACATTTTGAAAATAATTTTTTCATGTACAATTTTTACTATTTGCAATCACTTCTTGATCAATAGGCTGAATCAAAGTGGTTGTATTAGGCTGGAGATACATGACTTTTATGAAGTTAAGTTCATCAATCAAATCAACTTCAATATTACAAGGATATGAAGGTGCATTATTCATGATAAGAAGACACTTAATTGGTGATTTATTTTCCTGCAAATATATCAATGTCATTGATTTCGGAGGTCTGCTTAAATAAAACTTTATATATTTGGTTAGCTTTTCACGTATTATCAATTCACTAATACTAACACTACAAAGCTGTTTTTGATTTATCCAAATTAATAATAATTTCTCTAACTCCTCTATTATTTGCGGTCTTTGTTTTGTCAAGACATTCACTCCCTTTGCAACATCGGCTACTTTAATTAAATCTATGTTTTTTTAAAATTGTGCTAATCGTTGATTTCGGTAAATTAAAATCTCTTGAAATATTGATTGTACAAATGCCCATCTCATTTTTCTTCACAATTTCTTTCTTTTTTTCAATTGGTATTTTACTGCGCTTTGAATAAGATTTTGATGGTAGCATGAAGGGATAAGAAATATAAAATAAAATATTATCACAAATAGTATAACAACACATTAATTAAATTATTAAGATAAACCATGTATTAAATTATTAAGATTAACTATTAATTACAATAAATATGACAACATGTATTTATTTAAAGTTATGTAATATGTTTTAAAATATTTCATATTAAAATTGTTTATTTAAACACTAAAATTTTTAAATATCTACGCTTTGTCATTTTATATTTTGATGTTCATATATCGAGACAAAATTGGTTAAGATTTTTCAAAAATTTCTGTTCGTAAACCGAATTGTTCGTAAACAGAGACGTTCGTAAACCGAGGAACCACTGTATCATGCTTTATATGTAATATAAATTAGTTAGTGAGTAGTATGTATGGGTATCAAAAAGTGCGCTAGATGTGACACAACCATCTACTACTTTTTAACCAATTGGCATCCGTCTTTCAAGTTATCATCAAATGAAAAATAATTAATTACCTTAGGTGCACCTTATTCTAATAATTCCTCTCTTATTTGTTCCCATTATTCATGCTGTACTAATAATGGATTTTTAATTTCCTGCTGTTTACCCAACTCGGGTTTTCCTTAATTAATTAATTAAGAATTTCCTGTTTTTTACAAACACCCTTGCTTTTCGACCCTTTCTACGCATATTCTGATAAATTCACTATCACCATGATCTTTACCGTTGTTTTATTTATATTTGTTGCTTTATTAAAATTCAAATTTGATAGTTGGTTGATTTTCTAACATTTCGAATTTTTACATCGTTTCATCGTGACCTTTTGTTGACTGCATCCAATTTTTTAAAATAATTTTAAATTTACAACCTTAACAGAACTAACTCCTAATTTTTCCCAAAAAAAATATTTTCCTTTCGTTTCGATGTTTTTGTCATATTACTTTAAGGATTAAATTGCATTTGGAATAGTATGGTTAAGATTTGAAGAATGATTTTATAATTTTATTCAAACCAAGACCTAATTTTTCATTTAAAATAAGTGTTTAACCAACTTGTTTTGGTGTGGTAAATTCTGTATTTTGCAAGTATGTGTATTGTGGTTTCAATGGGGATCTCTCAAATAAAAAAAGGGTTTTTTTGTGTTTTCGAAAAAAAAAGAAAAAAAACTGTGAAATTTCTCAAAAGTCCCTCCAACGTTGAGAAACACTGATTGAATCATTTATTGTTTTTTTATTTTCTATGTTCAGATGACAATTGATCAATTAATTTGTGTCTAGTTTGGATTTATTGTTTTTTTTAATTAAAAAGAAAACAAAATAAATTGAAAATATTCGATCAATGTTGCATTATATTTAATACTTTAATAATAAATCATTAATTGTAAAAAAGGAAAAAATGCATTTAGAAGATAAATCAAAATAAGGTATATTAACAATATTTCCGTTGGTATTTCTTTAACGGAGATGGCACTAAAAAAGGAAGATATATTGGCATCAATTGAGTTTATTGTCAATTTAGTGAATGAATAGAATTGGGAATATTCTGACTGATAGCGGATGATTTGATTGAATGTCGAATGTGATCTATGAGTTTGAGGCTGTCCCTTGATTTTAAAAACTGGGGGTATCGTGAGTTTTCAGGTGGATTTGTTGGAAATTGATGGTTGAAAAAGTAGTGATTCGGTAGATTATTGCCATTGGTTGTTGCTGGAAGTGAATGCGGAAAAGGCCCAATCAAATTGTTGTGCAGTGAGCTGTCAATTGCTTGATATGACCGATTATTGAGAAAATTGGCGAAATTCGACATTAAAGAATGATCATAATATCGTGGATTGGTACTTGGAGGGGTGATTGTTGTGCTGTTTACATCTAAACCTGGATTTTGTTTTTTCCATTTTGTCCGGCGATTTTGAAACCATATCTTTACCTTTAAAGAATACATGATTTATGTTTTTGTATATTTAGAATTACTAAACGATTTCATTAATCTCTATTTTCTACTAGTACATAAAAGAGAAAATATTTTTTGGTCGTCGATTCAAAACTAAAATTCCAAACCTATATCTAGCATAGTATTGAGAATGCAATAAAATGATAAGTACAAAAGAGTAAGACTTTTTTTAAAAGGGTAGGGAAAAAGACTAATTTTGTTACTAGTATACTTTATATTAATCATTTGAGTACCACAGAAAACTATCGAAATATACAGCAAAACATCTACCTGAGAGCTGCTTTCTTATATTTCCCATATTAATTTTATCTGGCATTTTTAAGCACTGAACTCAAATAGTCCTCAAACGATTTATTCAAATTATTCTAATAAGTTCTGACGATTAAAAAACTATTTTTTTTAATTTAAATTTTAAACAGCATATGAATATTTTCGATGCTTATTTAGCATTTGACAAATACGATATTTCTGATAATTTATTTCAATAACTAATTAGTTGAAATATAATTAAAACAATTAAATAGTTATAAATAGTATTAAATTGTTTTAATGAATTATTACTTTTCGTTGAAATTGTCAATTTTCATTAAAATTTATTACAAGATATTTGTAGTGGAAACCTCCAAATACAAATTTAAAATATTTCAAGGGAATCGAGAAGGATGAGGAAAGATAAAAGTGAGCGAGGAATATTTTTTCATGGTTGTAATCATCATGTTAAACTCGCTATTTAGTCAAAATAGAAATGTTACATAACATTTGTGAAATCTTACTTGAGTTTCGGTTAAGTTTAAACTGAAAGCCAAATTCAATCTTTCGCAAACCGACAGATATCGGGTAATCTTAAATTTATTTTCCAAAGCTACCAGTTGATCATAAGTGAAAGATGTTCTGGCCCGTCTCGGTTTCATGGAGCTGTCTTCGCTGATTTCAGTATCGTCAGCTTCATTGCTCGAATTGTTCTTGTCCGTTGAACTCAAATCGTCATTAATAGCATTCAATTCATCAGGTTTCAACTGAAGATTTTCTGATGATTCATTTGTCCCGTTGTCGAGTTGGTTAATTTTGGCACCAATGCCATTTACAGCCTCACAGACTTTTGATCGGTTTAAATTTTCATCGCTCAACAAGGAACACAAATAAGGCACATATTGGGCATTGATTCGAAACCCGTTTGTGTAAGAACTAATGATCTTTTGTGGTATTTCTTGGAGTTTGTGAGAGTTTTCTGAAAAATTCAGAGAACAAAATAAAAATTGAAATATTTAAATTTTATAATAATAATAATTATAATAATAATAAAATTAGTTACCTAAAATTTTATTTATAATTTTTTTTTTGTTTTAATGAATATAATTTTTAAATAAATCTTTATTTTCAAAATTACAAGTTTTCCCAATACTTTATTTATAAATACTTTGTAGTCAATATTATAGTTGTTAAAATAAATAAGAATTATTAATATTATATTAGCAAGTCATTTAGGCACCTGATTCTACTAATTTAGGACAGAAGTACACAGGAAGACTCCACCAATTTTCCTAAATCAATCAAAGATAAGCATCGATAATTAATAGAAACTAGCAAGACCAAAGTTGCCAAACAATTACAGAATCACTGATGGCGTCTACTGACCGGCGAACCTCATAGACAAAATACCAACAAGAACCGCTTCTACAAATCGACGAAGACCCAATTTGCTATTGAACACTACTGGCTAAAAAAGTGATCAAATGACTGAATTGGGGAAAATGGATTCGTTCGCAAATAATGCGAAAAGGTAATTGTGAATTGGATGATTGTCATCGGGAAATTTCTACTGACTCGCCACACTAATTGGCTGATGGAGTTCGTATTTAATAAAGAGATAATTGATGACAGCTCATCAATTGGAACACAAACTGACGGGTTCTCCCTATAGAAATCGTGAATTGGGGCTCTGTCAGACAAGGTCGTAATTAATCGTCAGTTGGTAAAGAAATAAATTGTTTAGCACATGTTATTGATGCTAGCGAAAAAAAATACTGCAGAATTATGGTATTTCATGTCGGGCAGGTATTAAACTCCGCCGCCGCCACAGCCGCCGCTACCGTTACTAGTGATGATTATCGTCAGGATTAATTAGTGGATCTAATTATATTTAATTCCCCCTATAAGCTGTAAATGTCGAATCTAGCTACACAAACTGTTATGTTGATTGAATTCTCATTCCACAGTGATTAGATAATATAGAAATAATGCTGTTTCATCACTCCAATTATTTTTATTGGACCTCATCATTGCATTGCGTTTATTATTAAATACTTTACCGAATTTTTAGGCAATCTATTTTAGAAAAATTTGTGGAAAATTATACAACGATTATTTTTAATAATTATGTTGTTTTTCTTATTTTTTATTTATATTTGTTTATATATATATATGCAAATTTTCATTTTCATATTTAACTGCTTTTTAACTACCAATACTTTTTGACATTAAAAAAATTGAAATTAAAAAACGCGTTTACATTTATTAATATTACTAATATAAAAAAATATTTTCTAGATCTCTAGACTTTGATAACAACACTTCAAGTTGTTATCCATTTTCCTGGCGGTGATTGTCAGTGTGTTCATTAAAACAAAAAATTTATTTTCTTAATTTAACATCAATCTTCTTGCTCAAATTTTGATTTCTTCATTTAATTAAAATGAAAATTTGCCTAAAAATTAACACTTATCTTATTGTTGTCATCCATCTATATGGGAAGAAAAAATATGTTATGATCAGTTTTGATTTTTTGATCATGGTCCCGGGACATGTCGAAAATAATATATATATATATATATATATATATACTTTATCAGGTGTTTAATGTAAAATTTCAATAGGAGAAAGTCAAACTCTTGACCGTTTGAGAGAACTTACCGATAATGCCTGATTTTGCCTTGTGCATTAAAAACCAACCGAAACATTGGTAGACTATTTCACAAGTAATATTAATTATTTTTATTTACTAAATGTTATTTGTTTGTAACATAGCCTTTTGAAAATAACTTTAGTTAGTCAATATTTTTTGAAAAATTGTTTGCCTCTGTCACGGAAAGTCTGATTTTCCTAATCTACATTCTTGTAAAAAAAGAAGTTAATACGTGTTCTTATAACTTTAATAAAATTAATTTGAAATGCGATTTTAAAACAAGCGAATTTTAAAAATAAAATTTTAATTTTGATAAGATAATTATTGTGATTAAACTCAACAGTTTTTACAAATTTAAACCTTATTAAAATTGAGAGTGGAAACGAATGAATCGTATAATGAATTTAATTTATATTATTTAACACTAGAACTACCGAGCCCGTCAAAATGACGGTTTTTGATATGGTAGAACAAGGTATATCAAATATGGTGGTAAATATCGAAATGTTGTTTCTACAAAAAACTCGTTATAAACATTTTATTGTTAAAATTATGATATTATTGGATATAATAATATTTTCTGTGGTAAAATTTTAAAATGGATGGTCTAAATAACTAAAGTTTGGGTCTCTTTTATTATTTACTTAACTGATATTTAAGGTATTTCAAGCTCCTTGAAGATAATAGACATTTAATTCAAGTTTTCAACATTCTGAAAGAAACATTTAAAATAAAATAAATTTTGATTGATACAATAATTATCTGTAAAGTAAGGTTAATAAAATAATAACATGGGAAACCTACGAAAAACTATATTTAATATGTAAATTTTTGTATGCATTTATCAACATTTTATTAAATTATAACTAAACCAGATTTACAATGTAATAAATGCTTGTTCATTGGGGACAAAAATATGATTGGAAACAAACAAGCGACCCGTTGCGAATTATGAACCAATAGAAGAACAGTAAATCAAATTGTATTAAGGTTGGAGAATTTGTAAATTTTATAGGTATCATAAAAATAAATAACCACCAAACTATGAAATCTAAAAATTTTTATCATTTAAAATTTGATACAATAAATTATTATTATTTGTTATTATTATTATTATTATTATTATTATTTATTATTATTATTATTATTATTACTATTATTATTATTATTATTATTATTATTAATAATAATAATAATATTATTATATGTTCATTGGAAGATATATTTGTTAAAAATTAAATACTTTAAAACTTTTTGTAATGGAAAAGTTAATTAATTGGAAATGTTCGTCTTAATATTGGTTCTTTTTTCTACTTTTCTTGTTTCTATACCTCCTAAAAATGTTTAAATCTATTGATTTAAATAAAATTTTTCCGCACTTGAAAAAAAATTGTTTACCTTATTTATATATTATTTTAGAGGTTATTTTGCTACTACGTAACAATCTAATTTTGATAAATAAATTTTATGATCTAATCAAGATGTTGAACGCACGAAATTTAGTTTCTTCGTGAAAACGCGAGAAAAATAATTGTAATCTTATTTAAAATATAAATGATAAATTTAAATTTTTTTTATATATTTTTAAATTTCTTTATTTAGAGAACATGTGCCAAGGTAGCTCGTAATTATTTTTATTTATTTTAATTAAAATTTATTTTATTTTATTAACATTTTTAAAAGCAAAATGAATTTAAATAAAAATTAAAAATTAAAATCCCTCGTTATTTTCTTCAGTACAAAGAAGAATGTTAGCAAAACGTTAACCGGATAGTTTCGTAACTTTTTCGTATGTCCTATCAAAAATAAGATTGTTTTACATTCAAACAAAAAGGCGATGAAAAAATATATGAAATGGAACTGACTTGTGATCATCAAATGGAAATAATTTATAAAAAGATATCAGTTCTGATAACAGTTTAATCACAAACCTAACCAGTATATACAAAAAAAAAATTATTATATTAATTTCATAAATTTTTAAGTGTTTATTTATTAAATTAATATCAAAAAATAATTTGTCTAAATTATAAGTTAATTCATAATATTTTAGTTGGTATTTTGTTCCTGAAGATGACAGTTATGCTGTCGAAATATATCATACAAAGAGTCTTTTATTGGCGTTTTCTTTTTATTTAGAATTAATATATATATACTTAGTTGAACGAGAAAATTGATCATTTTTATAAATACGTATTTTGATGGATTTTAAACTTATAATATGTTAAAAGATATTCATGCTACGGCAAATAACAAAAAAATCCCTTTGTAAAATCGCCAAAATCTTAATATAAATACTCAGCAAATATAACAGTAATAATAATTATTTCGGTAATTCATTTTTCGAAAATTTTTCCAAATTAATATATTTCTAAATATTTATTTTAATTTTAATTCTTATAATATTTACTCTTGCCAAAAGAAAATGATTTCATTTTTCTTTGATTTTATCCAAGACTTCCATTCTAATAAATATTATTTCCAAGTAATTTTTAATTTTTCTATTTATATATATTTATTTTTAATTTTAAGTTTATAATTTTGTTTTTAAATTTTAAATTTTTATTTATTGGACTCAGTTTCCACATAACATTTATAAACTTATTTATTTGCTTATTCATTTTTATATCCTTCTTTAAAATCATATATAATTGTCTTAAGATTCTTCTAATATTGTTAAAAATGTTTAATTTCACTATTTAATTTTTTATTTTATTGTTGTAAAATAAAAATAATTATACAAAGACAAACTTTTGTGGATTACCAGAAAATTTTGTCAAAGTCTTTATCCAGATATTGTAAAGATAAAATTACCAGAAAACTTATTCAATGTGTAAAATGTTTAAAATATTAATAATTATTTATTGTTTTACTAAACTATATTTAAATGAATTCATATGAGGGATTGTTACAGCTTATGCTATGTAAAGTCTGTTGTTTTGGAAAAGTTTAAGGTTAAAAGCTCAAAAGGTCAATATAAAAAGCTAACTATTAATTATTGCAGAAATTCTGTGAGAGCTTTGTATTAAATTTTAGATAAGAGAAGAATAAACAGAACAAGATATTTCTAGAATTTGCTGGCTTCAGAGATTACAAATAATAACTTTGTCATCTGAGTCTTTATTCGTTCATATGCGATGGAATTGACAGATTAATTATATAAACATTTTATCCGTAATATTTCACTGTTTTGATGAAGTAGATGACGAAAACATACAGTTTTAAACCAAATGAACTCCAACAAAAGTCTTTTTACTATAATGATTGAAAATAATGTACTATTATTACATCAAATTAAACAGCATAAAGTTGTTAAAAAGTTGGTAAATTTTTATATATAGGAAACATTATTATTATTTCTACAGATTTTATGACATGTAAATAGTAATATTTTATTGATTTAATATTAATTATTAAATTAATTTAATTTAATTAATTATCATCAACAATAAAAACAATAAAAGTATATTACAAACTTTAAGTTTTTTGAAATATTAAAATATAATTTATTTATGTCTATTTAATTTTTAAAAATAAAATTTGAAATTTAATTTTCACAAATCGATGTTTTTATCCTTTTAAACAAAAACATAATTTTTAGTTCAAAGTTTAAAAAATAAAATATAAAATAAAAATTTGTAAAAACCTGGAATATCGAGTAGAGCTTGAATTGAAAAGGAATTGTTAATATGAATCGGTTTGTTATTCGAAAATCTCTGTTCGCTTCTGTCAGGCTTATCGTTTGACTTGGAATTTGTATTTTTCGAAATTACCCATTCTTTCAAAGTTTCGGAATTGAAGTTCCTCATATTATCAAATACGAAATTGCAAGATAAAACAGATGAACGATTATTCATAAATTTTGATTGAACCAGAAATTGGCAATTAATTTCAATGAAAAAAATTAATTAAACGAGTATGCATGTTTTTGATTTGCTGGATTTTCATTGGCTGAGGCGCAATAAATACGGGATTTATGAATCTGTGAGTTGTGGAATCTAAACCCGATGGTCATATGAACTGAATCACAACCGCCAGTGTGCAATTTTTTCTTGATCGTTTTTTCATTCATTTATTGTTGATTTTATTGTAAACATAATTATTAATGATAATTAATTATGAATAATATTTTCCAATCGCTTTAAATATCTCAAATTGAAATAAATTATGTACATTTAAGAATGCAGGATAAATCGGTTTAGAATTCTTTACAGATTTGACTGTGATTAATTTTCTTTTCGACGGACTTCTTAAACATGACCAAAGTACTTTCTAGTTCCGAAAGTCAACAAAAACTTATTCGCAAATATGATTATGGTTCAAATATTTTTTGTAAGTTTTTTGTTAGTTAAGAGGAACGTTGGGACTTTTTAACAACCTTTTCATTCTCAACTTTTATTTCGCCATCTAACTTATATTTATTGTTATAATTTGTTTATTGATGGGATGTTTCATTTAAATAATTTCTCAAAAACATTTGATAGCTAACCGTACTTTAATTTTATTCGGTCTCAAATTCCTCAGTTTATGGGATTCTAGTACAATCACATTATAATATTGGATGCACTGATTTCTTAATTTTTTCGCTGTAATTAATGAAATTTTTTTTGATTAGAAAAATAAATTATTATTCGAAAAATGCGAAAAAAATAAAAATTTATTTAAAAATTCGAAAAAATGTAAAAATAAATATATTTACAGGAAAAAAAGTTCAGGTCATGTAGTAATTGAAAATATAAAGACAAATCAAATAACTTGCGAAGTCTCAAGAAAATGTAACTGTAAAAGAGCTTGATTGAAAATATATCAAGATCAGTTATAAAAATTATTTAGAATTTGTATATTTGCCGGTGAAAATATAAATTTGTTATTTGTTTGGTTGGTTGTGTTTGATTAAAAAAACGCGTAGATAGCAGTCTCGTTTTATCCAATAAGCAATATTGACAACTAGGACATCCAAAGAAAAAGAAAGTGAAAAAATTATATGTAAAAAAATAACAATAAACAAAATAAATTCAAAAATTTTAAGGACAGGAAAATTTTGAAATAATATATTTTTCACGACTTTTTCTTTGGAAAAATCATTAATTATGTCATCAAAACTCACTTAATTGAAAGAACAGCCAACGAAGATAGATAATCTTAGATAAAATTTTTAATCTGTTTCATTTTAGAAAATGATCGCTCATTTGATCCAAATTTAAAAATACAATGTTGACATTTGGGAATCTTTTAAATAATTTAGATGGAAAATAGTCAGCAAAGTACTGAATAAGGTCTGCATTTATTCAGTGGGATCACTACTTAAGTTATTTATGATCCAAAAGTTTATAAATTTGGATACATGAGGAACCGATGTAGGTGTTTTTTGATTTGTATCTGAAACTACCACTAATATCAACACTTCGTATTCACGATTTATACCAATCTGTTGTTATATTTTGACTTCCACCTTTTCCCAGTTCAATATTTGCCGAATTACTGCGTTAATATTTATACAATTTAGTAATTAATTTTGGTACAAACCTCGATTTTCCTTAAAGCTTTTGTTTTTTTGGGTCTTCAATTTTACATTCCCAGATTTGTGTCATCTTTTATAAACATCATGCACTTTTGTTTGGCAAATATTTAATATAATTAAATTTCAATAAGTAGTTTTATCAATGATACAGATTAATAAAAACTAAAATAAACTTTGTTATTATTAATAACCTTACAATTATACTGCCAAAAAACCAAACGATTCAATGTAATAAAAATAACCTTCATTGGATTTTGTGATAATTTCTTATATCTCTAGCCTGACTTCGTTTTATCACTCATTAACTCATACAAAATTTTCCGTCGACTCATGACGTATCGAATAAAGCATTATTTGAATGAGTCATGCATTTATTCATTCAATCAGAACGCACTGTGCTAAATGACTTACATCTCTCTATGAGAATGATGAACGTATTATAGTTACTAATATATTATAAAACTTTACTTGCATGCGTACATCGAATGGAATATTAAACAATTAAATGTTTTAATAAATAAATATTTAAATATTTTTAAAATACTATTTGAATTGGTTTTTTGTGCCTGAAGATGACAGTCAAACTGTAGAAATATATCGTACGACAAGTGTTTGATTGACATTTTCTTTTAATATTAAAAATGAATCTCTAATCGCGTTTAATATTTTCATTATAAATATACAGAGTGTGCCAAAATGTTTATACAGACACTCATACTTTCTTATTTTTTATATCTTTTCTAGGTGCAACTGATTTAAATAATGTCTAATTTTAGACAAAATTCGATTAATATTTTCCACGTATTTCTCTGAATATCTTCACTGCTATGTCAGTTTAAAAAAAAGCATGAGTGCTTAATACTTAAAATTAAAAATTCACTACTTAATGTTAATAAAAAAATTTAAAATTAAACTGTAACATCTACAGTTAAATTTAATAACGCCGAAGAAAATCTTCTAAATAAAATCATAAAATTAAAAATATTATTGGTGGTTTAGACTAAGTAATAAAAAAAGTTTTAAAAAAAAGAGATTCAAAACCTTTTTTTCTTTTTTAGATACAACTAAACTGTGAGCAACTCAAATTTATTTTAAAGTGCTGCGATAAATGTGAGAACGCAGTGAAAGTGCAAAGACAGAAAAACAACATGAGAAAGAGAATTATAGAAAACCAACTGATACTGGTCTTTATAATTCTCCAGAAAGCTTTTGTGAATTTAAGTTTATATGAGAAATGTGGTAAAAGGATTGTCTTTATCTTATACTTTTGCTAAATCAGTGAAAAGTGTTGATAAGTATTTTGAGTTGTTGATATAGAATGGGTATTCGAAATCCTTTTTATTATTGATGATAAATGAAAATGTTAATAAATTGATTAAAATCCTAAGGATCCATGTTTGGGAAAGTCTGAGTAAAATGTGACGAATGTGAATTGATTGTTGATGTAAATAATACTAAAAATGTTTATAAGAATGATGAGCCTAAATTTTTTTAGTATTGCCGTACTCGGAAGGTTTAACAAATTATAAAATTAAGCTAATTAAACAGAACGTTTGAACTGTGATCTGATCTCGTTTATCAATTTACAAGTAATGGGTGTAACTTACATTGGAGAGACTTCCCGTCATCTCTGTACTCGAGTTCTAGAGCATTGTTGATTGAAGGGTTTGACCATTAATAATGAGCACAAAAGAGGCTGTAAAAGTAAAATTTTCTTAAAAATTTTAATAATTATAGGGAACGTGTTATATGTGAAGCATTATTGATAAGATAATTGGATCCTAAGATTAATGTGTAAAATGCTATGATTACTAATGTTTTGAATATTTTTAAATAATTTTATTATGTAAAATTGTGATAAATTGATGATTTTTTTGCATTTAAAATTTTATTTTTATTATGTTGAGTAAAATGATTTAAATTTTTAAAATATTTTATTATTATTTTAAAATTTTTATTAAAATAGAAATAAAAAAATTTTAAAATTAATTTTAAAAGTATTTAAAAGTATTTAAAAATTTTTTGAAATATTTATTTATTAAAATATTTAATTTTAAAAAAATTTGTTTAAAATATATAAATTAACCTATACTATTTTTGTTGGTTTTCGTAACCAAAGACAACAGTTAAACTGTAAAAATATATAGTAAAACGAGTAAATGGCGCTTTCTTTTATTAAAATCGTTGTCAATCTTATTTATTTAATTATTATTATTATTATTATTATTATTATTATTATTATTATTATTATTATTATTATTATTATTATTATTATTATTATTATTATTATTATTATTATTATTATTATTATTATTATTATTATTATTATTATTATTATTATTATTATTATTATTATTATTATTATTATTATTATTATTATTATTACTATAAATTAGTAATGATTATAAATCATCCATATATTTAGTAAAAAATATTTAACTTCTTGATAAATTAGTAAACTAATCGTTTATTAACAAATGTGCTTCATCGCACTAATTAATCAATCTATAAAAACAAACGGTGCCAATGCACAAGATTAAACAAAAAGCAACAGTTCTATTTCATTCTGTAAATTTATTTGTTTGTTTGTTTATGTAGTAGAAACTTTCCTTTATATCCAAGATGTGTATCGTCAAAGAATATGGTGTCGAACGCAGTTATGAAAATAAATATACTTTAACGAGTATTCTAAGAAAACAATTTACCATTTTTTTTTCATTTTGATATTTCATAGGTGGATTTTATTAAAATATAATCAACTTCGGATTGAAATTTTCAATGAATTGAGAGTCAAAATTTAGAAAATAGAAAAATAAAATATTTTTTTTAATTTGACAGTTAATAAATATCTTGTAAAAATTATTAGAATTTTTCTGATAACTTGAAAAAATTTGGCATGTTAGAGCTTAAAAAATGTAGATAATTTTTAATATTTTTAATTAACGTAAATATCTCTAATTAATACTTATTTATAATAATATTTATTTTTAAAATTAAATAAATAATTTATAATTGTATATAATTAGAAAATAATATGTAACAATTTAAAAATTTAAAATATACTATATACCAGTGTATTTCTGTCTTTAAACTTTCTCAGCATTTTTTTGAATACTATTTTTGTTGCATGTTTAAACAAAGTCGCAGAAAAATAACTCTTTAAATTAATTGGAAATGATAATAATACTTATACAATCATTTGTACATATACGAAAAAACTTTTTAACAAATGCATACGATAAACTTGAGTTAATGAGAACAACTTAACAGAGAATTAAAAATTATTTTTAATATTTTATGAAACTCTTCGAAATTTTCTGTAAAAACTTTTTCTAGTTTTGAGACATTCAAAATTTTAAAAAATTTTGATATTTACTGTATAGCAGTAAATTTAATTGCCAATCAAATAGCAGCTAATAAAAACTTTGAAAATTAAAACAAAAATATTTTCTGAATTATCAAGAATACGTTAATACAAATAATTCAAACAAAATTAATAATATTTTTATAGATTTTTCGAAAATTTATTATTTAAATTTATAATTAATCACGACTTTTTAAAGCAAAGAATTATTATGTGGTTATTAAGGGATAGCTGATATGCATATCTATACAAACTGACTTTCATTAATTTTCTGTATCACCACTTTCAAGCGTCGAAAATTCATGTCAAACCTTTAGTGTTTAAAACGAAATAAAGGCAAAAAATATCTGGTAAAAATGATCAAATATTTTAATTAATATAAATTGTCTCAAAAAACTGTAAACACTTTTATATGAAAAAAATAATGAAAGAGGCAATTGTAAAACAGTTTGTTAAGGTTGTACAATTTTACAAAAAAATATAATAATTAGGCACAAAATTGAAAAAATAAAATAAATAATTAAAAATAATCAAAAAATCAAAATCATTATTTTCCGGGAGGAATTGGTATTTGCCGATGTCAATTGACTAGACCATTGCGAAAATAATAAAATATAAAATTAATTTGGTTACCCCTAGAAAAACTATTACAAAATAATTAATTAATTAAAATGACGAAAACAAATAAATTTAATTAGGGAGAAATTCTAAAAAAATTTAATTATGTGGGAACTAATTATCCTCAAATTCAATTTGTGTCAAAATTTTCCCGGAGAACGGCCAAAGTGGCATCGAGGGAAATAAAATAAGTGCATTAGGTCCACAGGAGCCCAATCAAAATCTGAATGAATTCTAATAGTTTTTGAGCAGAGATTTCGTATATAAAGAAATCTGAAATCAACAATTTGGCCACAAAAATTAAAGGTAAAACTTTGTACGAAATTGAATTTAAGTGGACTTAGTGCAAGCGTAATTTGAGAGTTTCAAGCGTGCAACGTTGATTTTTAGGTTGTTACTCATAGTGATCCTTGTCTGAGTGATTTAATTCGAAATTGTAAACTGTTATGAAAATTTTATTTCAATAAAAATTGTTTCTGTGTTAAGTTATTTCAGTAGCGTTTTAAGAGCACTTGGAGTCAGAAAAATAGTTTATGCCGAATCGTAGAAAAGAATGACTCAACACGTTATTATTTAAGAACAAAATATAATATTGGTGACAAGGTTAATAGAATATGAGATGAAGAAAAAAGAATTCAATAGGATATGAATTGAAATCAACTGAAGTGTTCAAAATGTCCCCCGTTGGCATTCTGGTGTACTGGGTGGGATTTAATTTGTTTAAATCGGTCTCAAATTTATTTAAACGAATCCTTCTTGGTCGAGATGCTTTCTATCCTTAGGGTCTATACTGTCTCACCCAGACGCCCCACAATTTTAATCCCACCAATATGCACATATTGGTAATGTGCAAAGTGACACTGCGTCCCGCAAGCAGGTGATCACTGTTTCCAATATTACTCCTTTGGAAACTTTCGACATCGGGTCCTTTACTACCGATAGAAGGGCTTAAGTCATCAACTCAGAATTACTACTTATGTAAATCGTCCTTTTCTTTCGTTTATTTAAACCCATGTTATATCATTTCTAGCTTTGAGTATACACCCTTGGTCGTTTGTTTGTAATTACACTTAAACAAATTTAATTTCGATCTTACACTACTATTATTAATTTTACCGAATAAAATTTAATTAGACTGAATTTAAACCAAAAATACTTCTTCTAAATTAAATTATAAGAATTTTATGTAATAAGTGTTTATTTTAAAATTACCAAAAGAATTAATTCTAATTGTGAGAATTTATCCTTTGTTTAAACCATTAATCTTAGTAATTTGAAGGTCACTGTAGTTTATTTCAACTCCCGAACAACGATAACTTCATTAAATTTTCTTAAATATAACTCCACTAAATATCCCCCGTTATTCATCCTCAACTTTACTCATTCATTTATATAATTAGGTAAATAACACGCACCATCTCCTCAAACTACATTCAGTGGCGTAGCTAGAAATTATAGGTCCATATGCAACAATCAGTGATGAGCCCTTTCCCGGGGCCCCCAGTCTCTAATTGGTCTACTTTGTTTAACAAAATAACTTGTAATAAAAAATAATTTATTCATAATTTAATTTTTGATTTATCTTTACGAATACGTTATATTAATCAATTTTCTTTAGAAATTCAATAATATATACGAAACGAAATATGACTATGAATACTTTAAATAAATCTGATTCATAGTCAAATTTTGTAGAAAATATTATCTAATTATGTATTGTATAAATTTTTCTTTCAAAGGACCCCTTGTGTTCATAGGATCCTTGACGGTGCCTACTCTTGCTATATACTGTTTGGCTAGAACACAAACGGCCTTGAAAATTGTTTAAATATATCAGTAATACAGCACGAAAACCCAGCACCAAGATAACTTAAAATACAACATCAACTAAACACTCTAAAATTTGAGAGAACATAAATAAATTAAAAAATTAAAAAACATAAAACTAAAATAAAATAAATACAAAATGCATCAAGAACCGCACTAAATTTACATAAAAAATAACATAATAACAAGAAAATTTGACCGAAAAACGACAAGTTATATAAAAGTAAAAAATTAATGGATTAAATGAGTTAAAATAAAATATTTTTGGTTGAATAAATTTATTTAAAAATTTAAGAAATAAATTGTCAATGACAAGGCTTCAAAGGATCTTGTCCGTTTAGTTTGTGTCGCCAGGATGTTATAAAATTATGACCTTAGGCAAAAGTTCGAATTGTTTAAATATATCAGTAATACAGCACGAAAACCCAGCACCAAGATAACTTAAAATACAACATCAACTAAACACTCTAAAATTTGAGAGAACATAAATAAATTAAAAAATTAAAAAACATAAAACTAAAATAAAATAAATACAAAATGCATCAAGAACCGCACTAAATTTACATAAAAAATAACATAATAACAAGAAAATTTGACCGAAAAACGACAAGTTATATAAAAGTAAAAAATTAATGGATTAAATGAGTTAAAATAAAATATTTTTGGTTGAATAAATTTATTTAAAAATTTAAGAAATAAATTGTCAATTTAAATTAAGAAATTAATAAAAATAAAATTTAGATAACACAAATAATTTCAAGGTCAAATTTTGTTTAATCGCAATAAAAATAACACGCAAGGTTAAGGTCAAATTATAGGTATATATACTGATGTGTTTTGACAAATTTTCAACTTAATTGACAACTACTTTGCAGCATTATTTTCAACTTAATTGACACTTAACTCACTCTTATTTTTCAGTAGTATTTTTGTAGCATTATTTTGCAGGCGTATTATTTTAGTTAGTGTGCATTGATGCACGATTTATGAATGATTTCAAATGAATTTATTGATCAATGTTGTTTGAATGACTTGTGATGAAGCGAGTGAACAATGTTTATACAAATGAACTTCCGATTACTATTTCAGATGTGACATGCCAAATAAACAATTTATGCATCTAAGCTTTTACCCAATTTATCTGGTAATATTTATTTATTCGTTTTTCGGTCCACAGCCAAAACAGATTGCAAGTTAGTAAAATTACACATAACTATCGAGCGGTGTAAGTGCGATTCATCCGCCAATAGCTCGTGCCCGTGAGAGAACTCGCCGTGAGTAACGACGGCTCGAACGTCAAATCATTGAGCTAAATAGCGAAAGGGGGTAGCTCGAGTGTGGGTCTTTTGGCTCAACTTTCTTGCACTTAATTTCGATAAAATCGACAAAAAATTTTAACAACAATCGGCTCAAAATCACTAACACAGAGTAGTCCAGTGGACACTCATTAAATATAATATGAACATAAATAGATCATAAGGACAAAGAGAGGGAAAAGGTAGCGGGGAAAATTGCGAGATCGTTGCAACAGTTAAAATGAATAGCCACCGGAAAAAGATTAATCCGAAAGACTAAAATCATGAAAAAGAATGTTTTAAATAATATATAGCAATTAAATAAATTATGTTGAATTGAGACGGAAATATGGGCGAACGCTGCGCAAATTTTTAATAATTATGACATTTATCATGAAACTATAAAATAAGGACGTATCGCTGCTCAAATGTTTCATGAATAGCTACTGCCGGAACTCAGATCCTGACTCAATCACTGTATTTATCTGACTTACAAATTGGTGCTTGCTCTCCTGCCTTCACCACAGCCACCGATACCCGTAAATTTCCGTCTCATCACTACACAGATCAATGTAATAGTTTAAATTTGAATTTTATCGAAACACTTAGCATTTCGTTGACCTAAATTTATATCCCTAGTCAATCCTCTTAAATTATCTAGCTGACAGGATTTGAAAATATTTGATTACCCTACTTAAACATCCATTGATGTTATCCTCTTATAGATATTTCTGATCAATAAATCACCAATCAATGAGCTCAAAACACAAGCCAACAGAGTATAATATATCCGTTCCCTCATCTGTGGATTTCAATCTTGACGATGTCGACTATGATACTTCAATTCCTGGCTGAAGGAAACAAGCTTTTTCAGTAATCCATGATCTAAACCACACAGGTTTTCATCAACATTTGAATACATACGAACCAGGGTTACATGGCCTTGCGTGAGAAAAACATAATAGAATGGATATCTCAGTGACCACTTTATCAACAAAACAAAATAAATAAAAATGCCTAACCACAAATAATAAATCTTCTTACTGGAAATTGGTTTGACATCGAACATGTTGATATAGTAGGTCATCTACCATATTGATAATATATATGTATATTGATAATATATACACATACATTAGGGTGTTCCTAAAAAATGAAAGTTTGAGAACAATGTTCTCCAACCCTCTATAGCATTATACTAGTTATAAAGAAGCTGTAGTAAAATTTTAGCTGAAAATAATAATATTTAGGACTTGCTCAACTCAATCAAAGTTATGTTTAATTTGTGCCGCGACTATACGATCGAGAGTTAATTATAAAAACAGCAGAATACACCAAAGTCTGTGTAAAATGCAAGGTTCAGTATGTTTATTGTCAGCAATAAGCTAAAACAATATTAGTGTACTGTAAGGTTCAATCAATTGTTCATCATAGAACATAGTCCTAGGCAGTTCCAATAGCCAAGCCTAAGCCTGTAGAAAATCAGTTTTTATGGCAGTACATTGTCAATTCACAATCCAGTTACTCAGGTAGTGTTCACGTTAATCAAACGTTAAAGGTGACGCTGAAATGCTGTAGTGGCAGCCTTGGCGATTTCAGTGTTCGGGTACTCTGATTTAGGGGGTTAAACCCCCCACCAAATGGATTTTTCATGTACAAATATTTGTGGACGTCAAGTATCTAAAAGATCATCCATCTAAATAAGAAAAAATTAAGACACTTTTTCCCTTTATTTTATTTACTGTAAATGTAATACTGTGAAACCTGTCTGTACTCTCTGTACATTGTGATTATTTATTTTGTTAAATTTTATTTTGGTTATTTTTTTCCAATATGTTATCTCTGAACTTTATGTAGTCAGCGAATGACGTCATTATTTCGCGCCTTCGGCACCCTCATTCGTCAACGCTTGAAATGATTGACCATAGTATTAATAAATATTTCTCAACTCCAATCCCCCTTTCATAAATTCCTGGCTACACCACTGAGTTGTTCAAACCATAATTTCGAACTTACATTATAAAATACAGGAGATTTTATTGATATCACATGGATGTCTGCGTGGTCGTCAATACTGTGATTCAACATTATTAAATAAGTTAAATGATTATAAAATCACATATATAAACAAATTTAATGTCATAAAATATTTAATTTAAATATTAATACTTTTAATATTAATATCCAAATAAGCAGTTTATAACAATGAATATTCATTTCAATGAATACAATGAATATAAAATATTTAATTTAAATATTAATACTTTTAATATTAATATCCAAATAAGCAGTTTATAACAATGAATATTCATTAATCAGATTCTTCCTGGGAACAACACGATTTATTTTTTTGTTGTAATTTATATCTACCCGTTTTTCAAATTCGAATTTGATAGAAGTTTTAATGAACATTCAACTACGATTATAATTAATTTTATGAATTAGCCATTTTTAAAATGGCTGACAGGTAAATTTTTTAATAAAGTATATTTTAAGACTTGGATTGTGATCTCGTAAAGTTATGAGATCATTATTCAAGCTCTTAAATAATACTTTTAATCATAATTTATTTTTAATTCAGTTTTAATTAATTTTTTTAGGTTTTTTAGTAATTTATGTAAATTAATGGAATTATTTTCGAATAAATGTAAGTCCGATTAATTGAAAACTAAAATTTATTAAAATAAAATTTATTATTAAAAAGTTTCTATATTCGAATAAACTATCTCTCTGTTCCTTGGAAATTCGTTTTGGCTGCCATCTTTTTTACCTTTTGACAAATCCAAATTTTTGATATTTATTGATTTTATAATTATTAATTTTATGAGGCTTTGGAAATTTTCGTTAATTTCCCAAATTTATAAAAATCTTCCCCATTTTCAATGGTATAATGAATTGGATTTTTTATACTTTATAAAAAATATTATTTTTAAACTTAAGTTATCGGAAAACTTATGTTTTCCGTTTCTTTAAACTCCTCATTTGAAGGTTCTGGTTCCACTGCTCCTGGTAAATTGCAAATGAGGTAAAAAATGAATTTATTTTAAGTACAAGTTAAATGTTACATTGTTATTTCTTCATCTCCTCAAAAACCTAGAGTTTCGATGGATATTTTTGAAATATCTAAAATGTTGTAAAAATATTAAATTGATTGAATTTCATGAAAAATCTTGCGAAATTATTTCTTAATTTTCTCTACAACTCAAAGTAGAGTTTTTAGTATTTTTTTCAAAAATTTTCGGCTTTAATTTAAAAAAAATTGTCTAAAAAGTTACTAAAAATAGTTTGAGTTTTTATTGAACTGAACATTTCTACATTTTGAAAGTTTGCATGCATTATTTACTATGTACTTTGTTTTTATGTTTTAAAAAATTGTTCTTCTATTTCCTTCCTTCCTATAATATAAGTTTTTATTCAGTTGAACAAATTACATGCAGACACTGGTAAGATTTTTTCATTTTTATTATAGGAGTTTTTAATGAACTGAAACAGGTGTATAAAATATAACATAATAAAATTTACAGAGCAAAATTGTAACATTCTCTCAGAGCACCAATTGGGAATCTCAGCATTATTTAATGATAAATTTAATTTTTAATGATTCGTTATTTTTAATTTTATTTAATCCTTTTTTGTGGATTTAGAAATTAATTCCTATCAATTATTCTGCATCAAAATTCTTCTATTGAGAATCTTGTATTATTTCAAATTGAAATATTTAAAAGAAATTTAAAAATATAGAAATTGATTAAATTTGAAATCAATAATTTCTTTGAAATTCGGCAATAAAAATTTTATGGACAAATACGATTTCAATATTTCAAATCAAATCGATAGATCTCACACAAATTTCATACAGGATGACTTGACTGACACTCTCGAAATTGAAATTCCGCCATCTTTTTCGCAGAAAAGAAAGAACCTAACGTTTGTGGAGAATGATGTGGAAAATGGAATTATTGTGCTTAACACAACAAGTTGTTGTTTTTATAAACATTCTCACAACATGCCTCATGATCATTTTGCTATTTCTAGAGGAATCCAGTGTGGAAATGGGTTGAATAATGTTTGTAATCCTCTAAAACTGAATCCCGATAACCCAAACATCCAACAAAACCAACCTAAATCGGCTTACCGATATTTTCAATATCCTAGAAATATATCAGTCAATCAAGATTTCAACAAAACGACAACAATTACTGAATATCCCGTTCAAAGGAAATGGGATAATTCTTTGGCGTGTCCATCGTTAAGAGAAAGCGAAAAGTTTAGAAAATCTCAAGATGAATCAATCGTCAATAGAAGTTTCACAATTGAAGAAGATCCTCTATTACAAACAACAAATGGAAAACAAAATGTATTAAAAAGCATTATGAAAAGCACTTCAAAAGATGATTACAATAACGATTGTGAATTTATGTCCAGCATCCAGTCTAACGGAAACCTTCAACACAATCCATTGTGTTCAAATATTGAAGAAGCTTTATTAGGAAATTACAGTTATGAAACCAAAACGGAAATGAATAAAGTTTCTGAAGATCTAAATCAGTGTTTAACATCCTTGTCTTTGGATAATAACAATAATTTTTCGGATTTCGGGCTGACTATTTCCACAGAGATTCCAGATTTATGCGACAGAAATTATATGAATAAGGATAATTCCAACGTAAAAAATCTTTCAATCATAGAAACAATTGAAAACAAATCAGAAAATAGTGAAGAAATTCAGCAAAATCTCAGTATTTATGAAAATGAAAATGTGAAAATAAATCCAATTTCAATAAAAAATGACCGAGTGGAATTGGAAAAAGAGAAAGCGATAATGACAAATAAAAGTCCAATTCTGACCAATCGGAAATCGAGAACGGGATTTTGCGATTTGAATAATAGCAATTTCCACAATGAACCTTTTCAGAAATTCAAGCACACTTCATATTTTACTGAATCTGTTAACAGTAGGAATATCGTTCGGGCCAAATACTGTTCGGAGAAATCTGTCAAGCATAAGTTCTTTCTTTCAGAAAACGCAAACATTGAAATGATTCTTCAAGATCCGTCCGATCGTCGAATCAAAGCCGTTTGCGATAAATTTAATTGTGACATCGATGTTTACTCTAAGGTTATTAAGAGCGGTTATTTGAAAAATATCGTTGTTATCTCAGCTCCCAACTATGACTGTCTTAGAAAATGCGTTCGGTCTTTAGATAGCAACATGAGTTGGTGCTTAACTTGCCAGTTAAACAGCTGAAATATAATAAGGATAATTAAAATGATAGTATAAATAGATAATAATAAAAATCGGACTTCTAAATTGCAACCATTAGTTCTTATTCTGATTTCTACAAGGAAAATAGGCACTAATAATCACTTTTAAATAATGTCGAGTTAAAATATTAATTCGGTAGAATAAGCTTAAAATCCAACTTCTTGTCTTTTCTACCAGAATAAGAATTCAAAATAATAACTTGTATTTGTGCTACAAGTCACAATTGTTCCGACTTTTACAGGCAACCCTAAGGGTAACTGCCTGATTATGATTTAATAGGAATTCTTATCAGGCACATTTGGTAAATTTTAACTATTGTTCAATTATCTGACAATAAGCTTTTGTTTTACGTTAATTTTAGAGGTCTGGAACCTCTTCACTTAGTTTCTAATTAAATTATTTCCCAATAAAGAGCTCAAAATGTTCTTACAAATTAAGTTATTCCATTTTAGCTTGACAAGTTGTAACCACAATTGCCAAGCTTGGGATTCGAGTTTCTTATGAGAAAATAATTTGATTAGAGAATATATTATGTTGGGCCAAAACACAATTTTATTTAAATGAATCGGTAACAGTACGCAGATTTAAAATCAGACCCCTAAAACACCAATTAACCATGCAAAAATATGAGAAAGAAATAATTAAAATAAAAAATTAAAGACATAAAAATAAATAAAACTATTAACAAAACGCAACAAGACCCGCACCAAACAAACATAGAAATAACACGAAAACACAAAAAAATGACAATTTACTTAAAGAAACAAAAGTTCATTCAAGTTAGAACTAAAATTAAATAATTTGAATTAGAAATAATTCAATTATTTGTTAAGAGAATAAATTATCAAAATAAATCAAAAATTAAGATATTAAAGTTAGAAAATACAAAGAACTTCTCAAGGTCAAATTTTGTTTTACTACATCAAATTTAACACGCGAGGTTAGGGTCACAGAATAGGTATATATACCGATTCATTTCCACATAATTTAACTCAACTTACTAAAACTAACAAACTCACTCGAACACTCGAACACTCGAAACAACCACTGAATCGATCTGAATAACTAGCAATATTATTTGTTTGATTAAAAAGTAAGCAAGAATGACTTGCTGATGAATGTGAGTTAGATGAAAGAGATGTCAGAATGATATTAATACTGGTGGGTTTCTGGGTGTTGATATTTTGAAACTGTATGGTTGTTACCCAGACAACCCCATACAAATATTCTTCGCTTACCACTCGGCACCCGTTGCTAAGCAACGTTGGAATTGTGTTCGAGTGGGTAGATCGTCCGCAAAAAGTGAGCGTTATTGCTAATGCCATAATTGACCGAACGATCCTTGGGTCCAACGAGCTACCGACAGAAGGTCTGTGCTCGATTTTGATTATTAGGTCCCATTATTCTCCTAACTCCTTCAAATGTTAACCTATACTTTCATATCGTTTATCTTTATGTCCATTCGCTTGGTCCTTCTTATTATTGTCCGTATAGATGATTGTTCTATGGCATGTACACCCTTTGTTAGGTTAAATATTCTCACATTATCTCTCTTACTCTTATCCCTATCATAACTACAATGTTCCCTATTATTATTACTAGCATTATCATTGTTACTATTATATGTATTACCTTTATTAATTGTTACTAATATTACCTTTATTATTATTTTTATTACTATAACTGCCATTATATTTATTGTTATTACCACTATGATTATTACTATTATTATTATTATCATAATTATTATCATCATTACTACAAATACCATGATTATTATTATTATTATTATTATTATTATTATTATTATTATTATTATTATTATTATTATTATTATTATTATTATTATTATTATTATTATTATTATTATTATTATTATTATTATTATTATTATTATTATTATTATTATTATTATTATAATTACTGTTACCCTTATCATTATCGTTATTATTATTAAGATTTTGTAGGGATCCGTCCTTATTCTTCAGTGTTAAAATTTTTTATTGATATACAACATTAGCCGTAATCCATCTGTATTTTTCGGTTTTCGATAAAGTATTTTTGTAAATTCGAAAATTTTAGCAGCGTTCCGCCCTTATTTTACGGTTCATCCCTATTCTACAGTTTTCGACAAAGTATTTTCATTGACTCGAAAAATTTGAGCAGCGTTCCGCCCTTATTTTACACGTTCCATTTTTACGTTACTATTTTTGTTAAGTATTTGAATTAATTCGGAAAATTTGAGCAGCGTCCCGACCATTTTTTCCGCCTCAACTCAAATTAATTTATTTAATTCTTATTTAAAAACATTATTTTTCATGATTTTGGTCGTTCGGATTAATCTTTTTCCGATGGCTATTCATTTTAACTGTTGCAACGATCTCGCAATTTTCCCCGCTACCTTTTCCCTCTCTTTGTCCTTAAGATCTATGTATGTTCATTTCATAGTTAATGAGTGCCCACTGGACTACTCGGTGTTAGAGATTTTGAGCCGATTGTTGTTAAAAATTTATGTCAATTTTACAGGAAACGGATGATGAAGGAGCAGCCAAAGGGCTACTCATTTACCCTCCAATTTCCCCTATGTACGGATAATATTGACGTTCCGATCCCTGCGTTCCGCACGCCGGGTCTTCATGGGCACAGATCATCGGCGGTATTCCACGCACTTACACGAATCTGAATACTGTATATGATTTTATTAACTTGTGATGTGTCTTTGGCTGTGGGCCGGAAAAATTTCGACAATTAGAAAAAAAAATTTAAGCATTATAATAATTTATTAAAACCAAAATTAAATTACCGGACACATCAATTAAAATTCATAAATACATCCATCCCAATTAAAAAGCCATTGAATTAAACTTCCTAAATAAATTGGACACATCCATAAAAATTCATAAATCCATCCAAATTAAAAAGCCATTGAATTAAACTTCCTAAATAAATCGGATACATCCATAAAAATTCATAAATCCATCCAAATTAAAAGGCCATTGAATTAAACTTCCTTAATAAATTGGATACATCCATAAAAATTCATAAATCCATCCAAATTAAAAGGCCATTGAATTAAACTTCCTAAATAAATCGGATACATCCATAAAAATTCATAAATCCATCCAAATTAAAAAGCCATTGAATTAAACTTCCTAAATAAATCGAATACATCTATAAAAATTCATAAATATACTAATTCAAAGTAAAACTGTTGACAACCAGTGTCAAAATACGCTTTAAAATTAATGCTGAAAATTAAGATTAGATATTTGTCAAATCATATCAGTATATATACCTATAATTTGGCCTTAACTTTGCGTGTTAGTTTTATTGCGATTAAACAAAACTCGACTTTGAAATTATTTATGTTATCTAAATTAAATTTTTATTTATTTCTTAATTTAAATTGGTAATTTATTTTTAACATTTTTAATTAAATTTATTCATCCAAAAATATTTTATTTTTATTCATTTAATTCATTAATTTTTAATTTTATATAAGTGGTCATTTTACGGTCGAATTTTCTTGTTATTATGTTATTTTTTATGTAAATTTTGTGAAGCTCTTGATGCATTTTGTATTTATTTTATTTTACTTTTTATGTTTTTGATTTTATATTTATTTATATTCTCTCAGATTTTAAAATGTTTAATTGGTGTTGTATATTATATTTTAAGTTATCTTGGTGCTAGGTTTTCGTATTGTATTACTGATACATTTAAACAATTCTCAAGCCTATTGTTGTGCTGGCCCAAAAATACTGATTGAATAAATATATACATGAACGAATTTATTTATCAAGTCGAAATTTTTCCGGCCCACAGCCACACACCGACAAGCTATTAAAATATTACATAAATAGTCGAGCAGTGTAAGTGCGGTGTAAGTACGTGAACAGCTCGTGCCCGTGAGAGATCTTGCCGTGGGTAACGACGGACTCGAACGTCAAATCATTCTCTTTCATAGTGGCAGAGGGGAGATCGGGAGGCAATCTTTTGGTTGCCTACCTTTCGACCTGATCCCGAAAAATCGACCTAAAATATTATTACTCAACGGCTAAAATATTAACACAGAGCAGTCCAATGGGTACTCTTAAAATCTAATATCAACATAAAATGTCCTAGGATCAACTTGAAACTAATGGGAAGGGGGCTCGCGGAAATCGATGCATCGAGCTTCTAAAAATCTTTTTATTCATAATTAATTACGAAAAAATCAGACGGAGCTCAACTAATAATCTTATAGATCAGTAATGCCTGAATAACATAGGACGAGAATTAAATAAAGGGTCGGGTAAATCATTAAACAAATTGTTAATAGGACGGAACAAAAAACCTCCCAGGCCTCAACAATTTAGTATAGTCATATTAGAACTGACCTAAAATTCCCCAAATCAATCATTGCTTAGCGGCTGGGACGAAAAATCCTCCCGATTTAAATAAGATTATGAGAGAACTAGTTGAATACCCGCAGATTATTAATAGTTGAGAATGGTGTGAGAAAAAAAATCTTGATTATTTTCTTTCGTAAATCATAGTCAACAAGGGTTTTATACAATTATGAGGAAAAACCAACCAATGCCATATTATTTATCGATAAATAATAATTTTATAAGTTTAGCAGGGAAGAAATGGAACAATTTAACCGCCCAATAACGAAATACCCTAAATAAAATAAATCAAGACCAAGTAAATGATTTCGAGTTTTATACATATCATAACATACGTAACCAAATCTTTATTACATAAAAGCGAGATCGTCAACTCTTCTGGCACTGCACATTGAAGTCGTAGGACGACACCTCCAATCATATCCCAGTTTGACCCAAAATAAAATCCATCCGACTGACAAATCCGCCCAAAGGTCTTTCTTCCTCCGAGAGAATATGGTGCCATAATGGTAGGTGGAGATCGTGCGATTTTAACTTTGTTGGAGATCAGGATGCTCTTTCGAACGCTGGTAAGCGGCAAATATAGCCGAAATTGTAATGACAGGTTGAGACGAGGCCGATTTTGAAGAATAATATTCTGATTAAATTGGGCAAAAATTGAGCCATTGGAATCCATCGTAAATATTGAAGTAAGGATAATGCCAATAAAGTCAGGACAATGGTGGTATAAATACTCCCCGGACATGCATAATTCCATGATCAATTAGAAACACCAAAAGTATAGGAGATATCCACTAATGAAATGGGGTTGAAAAATATCAGAAGAGATTTTCTGAGCGATAATTTGGTAGGTTCCCATTGTCAGAAAAGCGGCATGCACACACCCGACAGCTCACTCCAAGCGATGTGGCATGTCCGCACCACAACTGAACGACAGGGTTTGCAATAACCGTGGGAGTGCACATACGCTGATCAGGAAATTTTTTTCTGCACTCAGATCGATAACAGAAGCCGAGAAGGAATTAACCAATCATATTCTGCCACGTGGCTGTACACACCCACTGACGCCACGAGTATAAATTGTCAATGGAGTTATATACACTCGAATAGTTTATTAAAAATTTACAATGGCAATCACTTCATCTAGTGAATCTATGCGAACGAAAACGAAGGAAAATGCTCTAGTCAAGGATCCGGATCGACAAATGCCTGAAGCGCACAACCATCGAACCCATGCAGTTTTTGGTCACGGTCGAAGCCACCTTCCTGCAGACAATTACATGCCAAGTAGGACTATCCCAGCTACGTTTTGATACTCAATAAAACTTATGTTATAATGGTTATATTACTGTTCCTTTTTTTGGTGCTCGTACAAATAAAAATTGCGACTTAACGATTCAAAATACTCCTAGGCCTAAATTAATTAATCACCAAATCTCTAAAACAACTAAAGCTACCAGCGAGTTGTAAGAAATCTCTGTGGTCACGTCGCTCCCACCAGATAAATTAATCGTGAATCTCATTACTCCATGACGATCATTCTTCGATCGGAGCAAGATTCTAGAATAAGAGCAAACCGCTTAGTAACGTGGAGAAAATGCGTTGATTTAATCCCAAACTGCCCAACAGTGTCCTCAGATATGCATGAATCTTTTTTTTTCCTGGAATTTAAATTTTCAATGAGATATGTTCACGTAATTATTTAAAGTAATTTATCTTGTCGATTTAAATGATATAGTACATAAATCCTCCTTTGAGGTAAATTTGATTATTTAATACGATCCAATCTTACTTTGTTGTTAGGGTTTAAGCATTAGGTAATAGAATATTTTTATTATGACTCTTGATGCATTGGGATTATTTGATTCCATTTCGTTTTGCTACAATTAGACTACTAAAATGAGTGAATTTTTCTATCATAATAATTAGAAGATCAATATTAAATTACCCTTATGATGACCCTATTAAGAATTTTAAATCATTTATCACATAAGTATAATTTTGAAAATGAATATATTTAATAAATAATTGTTGTGGTTAAACATAAACGATTAGTTTTTGTAGAACAAATCGGATTTGCATAACTCTGAGTTTGACTTAAGAATTTGGCTAAATTTATTCTAAAATTCCCATTATAAATTTATATTAATCATCGACAGGAAAGAAATCGATTTAGACTGATAACCCTTAATATCATTTTTAACAGGCACCCATACCCGTGATTGGGAAGACGTAGATCGCACTACGCTAACAGTTCCGACCCGATTCGCCGGGAGGTATCGGCAAGCCCTATGGGATGGGGGCTACACTATATCGACTTATGGGACCCCTGAGTAGCCGAACAGGAGTAGCAATAGATCAGCAACCGATGTCGAGCTCCCTAGCATTCTCATCAAGAGGGAGCCGGGCAGAAACCCAGCCCGAGAAATTGGACAAAAAGCGGAAGATGAACTTCATAGGTTAGAACAACTAGAATGGCGATACCGATTCCTAGTGAAGCGGCAAAAAGAACATCTCGCCAGGATCAATAATGATATCGCCAGTGGGCGTATTCCTAGTTCGAACGGGCACCTGCCTGCTTACGGAGTGGCTTACGATCATCAAGATCCGGCCCTCCTAGAGAGTGACGCGCCAGTTCACTTGGTGGTTCCGAAATGTCTCCTCCAACCAAATATCCGAGACATCCTGGAGGATCGGAGCGTCAAGGAGCACGCGTATTCGCGACGACGCTTTGCGGATGAACGACCGCTCAACATTTGAATACTTATTTTGTATGTGGTATCTTTAATAAACTCGTTGTATTAGCAACTCGTTTTTTCTTATTAATTTAAATTACAAACTGGTATACGGGAACTGCATAAGGAAACTGGAACCGATTTTCCAGAGTAGACAAGACAGGGTATGATAATGGGGTGGGGACTGAAGTTTTTGCTCATTTTTATCTTTTAAAATTGTCTCCGAAATTTATCCTATGTCTATTTTGTTATTAAGGTGAAACTATGAATGAGGCTATGAAGAAAATCAGCAAAGAATTAAAAAATCTCCCTAAGGAAAACGCAAACTTACACCAACAGTGTCTTCAACTAAGCCGCGAGCTGCAGAGGGTTGGAAGTAGCCGTAGCGACGGGCCAGGAGGGACAGGCCGTTACCTACTCTCTGGTGTTTTCCCCAGCCCAAGTGGCCTACCAGAATACGACAAATCCGACACAACCCCTATTCCAACCAAAGTCCCGCGCAATGCCAGGACGAGCAGAGATAAAACGGAAATTAATTTGATAGTGTAATACATGAGTGAATAAAATCTTCTTTGTTAGTCATTTCGATCTCACACTGTAAATATATTAGTATAATTCTATGAGGGGTAAAGACAATGCGATGTAAAGTAAAGTGAGTAAGGGACCTAAAGAAGATAAGACAAGCAAAGACCTTCCATTGGTAGCTCGCTGAACCAGCTGTAGACCGGGTCTTTAACAGTTTTGGAAACAAAGCTCACCTTTGACGGTCACAGAACCATTGGTTACAGTAGCAACGTTGTCTAGCAACGGGTAACCAGTGGCAGTCAGGTAGAATTATATGATTGTGGTCAAGGTCATACCGATCACCTATACCCCCACAATTATCAACTTTTAACTATTTTAATATTTTCAATTAATTTTGTAAAATTAATGATATTTAAAAAAGGAAATATATAATATAACGGTGGGTTGTGGTTTATGACCTTGGCACCTACATATACAGCATTCAACCGCACCCAATGGTTACCCGTTGCTAAGCAACGTTGGTAATGTAGCCAATGGTTATGAGGCCGCCCAAAGTTGACTCTTACTTCTTGGACTGCTAAGGTTCGGTCTCATTAGCAGTATTGTGCAAAGTTATGTTACGAATGTAGCAAAGAAGAACATTTAGCGAACAGCTGCCCAAATACGGAAGATAAATTGAGAAATCTGCTACAAAGACATAATAGAGAACAGAAATATCAAATGTATGTAAAGAAAAGAAGTTGTCAGTCTAAAATAGAGAAGTATCAACCAACTATAATAACAAGCCAACAATTTACAAATAGAGAAAGGCAAAAGAATGGACCGAATAAACAACTGGAAATAAACTCATACGCAGTATTGAGAAGACAATATATCGAACAAATTAGAATAATAAGGGAATTGATTGTAAAAGTAACTAAACACGATGAAAAAATTATAATGTGGAAGCAAGTAGCAGAAAACAAATCAAGAGAGAGTGAAACACTAATGACAACAGTACTCAGACTGAAGGAAGAGGTAATGTTATCAGAATTAAAAATAAACGATATGAAGGACGAACACGAAAAATGTGATATATTGATTGGATGTACAAAAGCGATAAAGATGAAGAAGATTAAAAGGGATTGGGCGAATAAAATGGAAATAAAAAGTGAAGTGTAAACGAAAAGGTTCAAAAAGAAATGTATATACGTAAAAGTAATATCAAAGTATATGAAGAAATATACGTATAAGTAAATAAAATAGAAGTAACAAAAATAAAAATAGATTAGATGTAGACTTTAATGTAGACATAACCAAGTATTGGTTTATATGTAGTTTAAAAAAAAAGGTGAAAAGTGAAAAAGCAGTCCTAACCGAAGATAGAAATTTGATAGCATGAAAAAATTGATTAGAAAAATCAATGTCGAGGACGACATTTTTGCGAAGACCGAGGAAGATACGCCTAACGATGAAGATAATGACAATCAACAATAAAACAACGACGAGAAAAGAAACAACGAAAAGAAAGGAAATGGCAAGGAAAAGAAAGCTAACGGGTTTAACAACAATAAAAACAATAGAAACAACAAAAACGAAAAAAAAAGACGAAATTTGGAAAACGCACTATATGCCTACCTGAAGTAGAAATAAATTGGAAAAATAGTATCATGACGTTATCAATGATACTAATAACTTAGAGATTAACCATATCCAAGCAAAGATTAACAATCAACCTGAGGGAAAGAGAAAGTATAAGAACGAATTATATGCGAAATGTCAACATCAACGGTAAGACGATAAATCAAATATGTATAGTGAGAATTGCACGAGACGAAAGAAGAAACAAAATATGTCAAGGGTTAATATTAGAACAAGAAAATCAAATAGATAGACATGGGCTAAAATCGTTAACGAATTACTGGATGATAAAGAAAACGCGAGGAAACCTATAGATAGAGAAAAATAGAAAAACCAATAGAAGTAAGAAAAAGGAACAACAATAACTCAATATGTGATGAAAGGAGAAAAACAATGAAAAACAACCAATAAAGAAGGGCAAATGGGAAACCGCATAAATAAAAACTGAGGAACTCATAAACGAAAGCAAAGACATTGGCTAAAATTGGAAAAATTCGGCTGAGAGTCAAAATTGCGAGAACGAATACTAGAAGCTAAAATGGAAATATTTTAACGCGAAAATAAACTGTGCAAACAGAAGCGGTGGAATGAGGTGGTTCAACAAGTCAGAACCCCTCATAAATTACAATCAGTATAATTAATGGGTATATGAGTGTATATATTGTATAAATATATGTATATAAGTATTATAAAAGCGGTATGTATAATATATAACCCTACAAATTTTTTTTAACGTTTAAAATTAGATGAGAAAGAGAATGGTGAGTATAAAAATAAAGGAAAATGAATCAAAACTATCAAGGAGGCGTAAAACGGAGAAGCGGTCACCGAGATGTGGAAACAGCAGTGTATTACACTTACCAATACAGTAAACTTACTACAAAAACAATGGGCAGACAGTCAGATGATTCTGAGAGAAGTGTTAAATACGAATTATTATCATATGTTGAACATTGAAGAACAACAGAGAAAAATTACTAAAAAGGAAAGATAAATTGAAAAGCTAAAAACGCAGAATCATAGCCAAAATAAACAAAACTTTTGATTTTCAGATAATTAGTTTTTATGATAACTTTTGTATGAATTTAATAATCTGTTTTAATTTTAATGAAATTAATTAAATATAAATACAAAGCTAAATCGTTGTTATAATAAATGGATGATTATAGTTATTTTTAAATAAATTATTTCTAAGAATAAATATATTTCTAAGAATAAATCTATAAATAATTCTATTTTTTCAAATAATTTGATTTTAAGTTAGATATTTCGATATTATAGATTATGCACTATTTTAAATTTAAGTTTTTGTTTTTAGTTTGTTAATTTCTACACTTTTAAAAATGCCTAGACGCCATAAAAACAAGTTTTTCTTGATTTTAATATATTTTTTATTATTTTGTATTTTAGAAATTCACACAGAGGAAGGTATTTTATTTATTTAACGTCAGATTAATTAATAATAAAGTCTGAGAAAATATTTGTAGATATAATTTTTCAGTAATTTAATATGAATAAGTTATTATAATTGATTAAATAATTCTTCTATATAAGCTTTAATAATTTTCAATAATAAAAGTAGACATTAAAAGATAATTTTAGATAAGTTAATTGAATTATTGCCTATATATTTATTATCCTTACTGATCATGTATTCCACTATTTATTGTTCTATAAACTATTGAAAATTTATTTTAGCTCTAACAAGCGAGAAAGTGGTCAATCTTCTAATAATCCGCAAAATGATGCAAATGTAGCGAATACATCTGAAAATATTGAAGCTAATGAGGTTTTAGCAATAAATAATAGACAAACTGTATTAAATAATACTTTAATTGATGAAATTGAAAATATTACGATTTCTGAAAACGTCGAAAAAGTATAATTTTACATTATTAATTGTTTTTTATTATTTTTATTATTATTAATATTATTATTATTATTTTTAATATTATTATTATTATTTTTAATATTAATTTTAATATTATTATTAATATTATTATTAATATTATTTTTATTATTGTTAATATTATTATTATTTTTTTAATATTATTATTATTTTTAATATTATTATTATTTTTAATATTATTATTATTTTTATTATAATAATAATAATAATTTAATAAATATTAATAACAAAAAAAACATTTTTAAATAATAACAATAATTATTATTTTTAAATAAATAATTAAATAATTTTGGCAACGACTTAATTAAAAGAAAACTCCTATAAAAAACTCTTTGTACGATATATTTCGACAGCATAACTGTCATCTTCACATTCAAAAAACCAACTAAAAATATTATGAATTAACTTATATTTTAAACAAATTATTTTTTATATTAATTTAATATTTTAATAAATAAACACTTAAAAAAATATTTAAATACTTTTAATTAATTTTTAAAATATTTTATAAATTAAATTATTTTAATAATATTAAAAATTAAGACATTTTTTAAAAACATTTGTAGTCAAAGTAGTTTGCACATTAATCTTTGGATCCAATGACCTTATCAGCAATGCTTCACATATCACGCGTTCCCAATAATTATTAAAACTTTTCAACAAAATTCCAAAATCAGACATTCCTATTTCACTTTTACAGCCTCTATTGTGTTCACTAATATTGGTCAAAGATTCTTTTATTGGTGTTTTCTTTTAATATTATTATTATTATTATTATTATTATTATGGTTCTGTTATTATCATTGATCAGTCAAATCTTCCATCAAAATTCATTTTGTAAATTGTATAAGATAATCATATTCGTTATAAAAACAAATTAATTGCATTTACCACATAAATAGAATATTTATTCATTCTCTCAAGCACCATTTGAATCATCTCTTCAGGTTTCGCACTTGGATTAAAAGGCGCTTCATTCATCAAAACTGATAAAATAAACATAGAAAAAAGCACATATAGAAAATAATAAAAAAATTATAATAATATTAATAATTATATTAATAAAAATAATAATAAAAATAATAATAATTATAATAATAAAAATAATAATAATAATAATTATAATAATAATTATAATAATAATTAAAATAATAATAATATTAATAATTATAATAATAAAAATAATAATAATAATAATTATAATAATAATTATAATAATAATTAAAATAATAATAATATTAATAATAATAATAATAATAATAATAATAATAATAATAATAATAATTTTAAATAAAATAATTACCAGATCAATATAATATTGATGTTTGATGCGGAAATGTTTGTATGCAATGAATAATTATAACAAAATGTTCTTATTTTTTAATAAAACCAAACTTTATCTAATAATATAAATAATAATAATAATAATAATAATAATAATAATAATAATAATAATAATAATAATAATAATAATAATAATAATAATATAAATAATAATAATAATAATAATAATAATAATAATAATAATAATAATAATAATAATAATAATAATAATAATAATAATAAAAATAATAATAATAATAATTATAATAATAATTAAAATAATAATAATATTAATAAAAATAATAATAATAATAATTATAATAATAATTAAAATAATAATAATATTAATAAAAATAATAATAATTAAAATAATAATAATAATAATAAAATAATAATAATAATAATAACAATAATAATAATAATTATAATAATAATTAAAATAATAATAATTAAAATAATAATAATAAAAATAATAATAATGATAATAATAATAATAATAATAAAAATAATATTAATAATTATAATAATAATAATTAAAATAATAATAATAATTAAAATAATAATAATAATATTTTTCTCTATTTATTTTGTGTGCATTTTTCGTGTGGGCAATCACCCGATCACCTATTAAAACAAACACCACACATACACAAATACACCAAGCGAAGTTTAGATAAATTCCGCTATAATGAAAGTTGAAACAGAAATCAACTTATTTGAATTTATGTTTTGTGAAAAATCAATGGATTTCAGCGATTTCTGAAATGTCTGCAAAGTAATTTATTTTTTAAAGTTTAAAGCTAAAAGTTATAAAGCTTTAAGAGTTTAATTATGATTTTACAAGGAAATTAAATCATTATTAAAGCTCATATATATATTATTATTAATAATGATTATAAATATTCAAGAAATGATTTATTTTATGATAACTTATTTTTCGGAAATTATTCAAAAAAAGTGAGTTAAATTATTTTGGAAGTTATAAAAATTATTAATTGCATTAAATAATTATATTTTTTATACATCTTTTGAAAAAAAATCTTCGAATATGCACACAAAATAATAATTGGGTTAATGATTATTTTTTAAAACTTAATAATTAATATAATTTACAATTTATGCTTTTTTTCGGATATCAGGTTTTGATTTTTTCGACAGAAATGTCTGAAAAATTAAATTAATTTGAGTTTTAAGGGTAAATCATCTGAAGATACATCCTCATTTACTCGAAATTTCCTACTAAAAACCTCAAAGTTTAAATTAAAAATTTTTTCCGCTATTTTTCTTTCTAAAATTATCTCAAAAATGTCTATAAAATTATTTATTATAGGGGTTTTTTCAACTTCGGATGGCTACATGTTAAAAGTTTGCATGCATGTTTTATTATGAGTTGTGTTAATATGCATTATTTTATTTCTCTGTCACTTTTTCTGTTTCTATAGTGTAGGGTTTGTCTCATTGACTATTTTACAAGCAATCTCAAGGTAAGTTGGTGTGTTTATATGCTATAAATTTATTGATTTTTGTTTTATATTATTGGTGATTTGTCTCAACGTCGCTTGGTGTAAGGGGCACACAGGCGCGTATACTCAAAACTCAAAAAATTTTTTATAATATTATTATTATTATTATTATTAATTGTCTTATTGATATTTTCTAATCGTGTCTTTCAAAGATTACCAGTGAAACACCATTACCCATATGTGAACCAAGCGATGCTCCTAAAAATAATGTCTCTGAACCATTTAAGTGAATTCTTTTATTTTATGGATTTTTATTTGAATTTTTTAAATGTTCTAGGAAATTCCAAAAGTATGTTTTATATTTATTAGAGTTTTTATAATGAGAATTAAAATAAATAAATAACATAATATAATTCTAAATTATAAAATGATCTAATTTACTTATCGTGCGTGCGTGCGTGTGTGTGTGTGTGCATCACTTGCAGAAAATTGTCTGCATTCTATTAATATATGTGAAAAATAAATAAACTGACATGCAAAATCATTATTTTGTCAAAATATGATGTCTTGGCACAGAACTGGTATCATCGTACACTGTTGATGCGATCATTGAATCAGAGAGTTAATGTACAAAATGCTGTGAAAATTTGTGTTTTGAATGGTTTTGAATGGTTCTCATATCAAATCGAGTGCATGAGAATTGTTGTTGTTCACAACTGGATTGGAATGGTTAAATGATTTTGTTTAATAAAATTACTCACATAGTTGGCATTCTTAGTTACGGGAAGTTATTAATTTAAATAAAGTTAAATGATCACTCCTGGATTTAGAACAAAGCAATATTAACTTGATTTTCAACTGATTGCGTTCTGCAAAGCACATAATTTTGTACTTTTTCTTTACATCTTATTTGACACTTTTCTTACTCGTGAATCTTAACCTGGGTTTGTTGACGTTTCCCCTATATTTTCTTGTTCTTTCCACTGAGCACCTTTAAAATCTTCAGTTAATTTCAATATAGTAAATGCTGTCCTCTGTTACTTCTTTATTCCAGGTAGATCAAGAATATTGAAGAAAATCTGCGACATTTTCGTTTCAAGGAGTAGTTTTGGCCATATGATCCGTTATATATACACTGAATATAATGCTATTATTGAATTCGATCTTTTGCGCTTATCACTTTTAAATTTTTTTTATCAATTTATACTTTGAGCTTAGTAAAAGCACTTGTTTATTTAGCTTTTATAAGCTTGATTCAATTTTTATAGTTTTCTTTAGTCTGCATTACTAATCTTGTTAATTCTCCTCTATTTCCAAGTAAATTCTCATTAAAATGAGTTAAAAACAGTTGTTACCATGAAAATCAGCGTGTTTAAATGCAAGTCAGTCTTAATTTCCACTTTTATCACAATTGGCCATTTCTAGAAATTTTTAATGCTGCTTAAGTGACTTAAATGGTGAATTTGCAATTTTAATTTCAAAATTTGTCATGTTTGAAACAACAAAAATCAAATTATACCAAAAATACTTACTAAGGATGAATTTTAGCATAAAAAGTAAAATATTGATTAGAAATACATGTTACACATTTTTTACTTTATAATATGACATAAGTGGAAATTGTAACATTAGTGGAAACTGTCAAAAGTGGAAATTGTGACATTAATGCAAATTATGGAATAAGTGCAAATTGTGACATTAGTGGAAACTATGTCAAAAATGGAAATTGTGACATTAATGCAAATTATGGCATAAGTGCAAATTGTGACATTAGTGAAAGTTGTGACAGTAACTAGAAACAAAAAGAAATTTCGATACATTTTATGCCCTCTCGTGAAATTAATATTTTGGAATTTAGATTAATTATTGTATTTTCCCGCATAACCCGCAAATTTTCCCACTTTATCATCTATATGTCATATATACTGGATTTTACATACCTTGAAATAAGCTAAGTTAAATCCAGTAGGAAAATTTGAAATATATATGGAATATAGATTTGAAAATATGCGGATACAGATACTATATGCAAAAAAATACGGTAAATATTAATTTACTTTTAATTTTTATAAAATTCGTTTAGTATTGAAATTAATGTCATTTTTATTAATTTAAAGTCTTAATCTCAATGTTGATATTTCTAAAACAATGCAAATGAAGTTTTTACCCGAACGACCAGATAAAGGTGGTACTAAAGGTCGACAAATTCCGTTAATCGTTAATTGTTTCAATATGACTGTTAAGTCTACAAAAATTTTTATGTACGATATAGAATTGCTTAAAGCAGAGTTGGTGTTGGAAAATAATGTTAGAGATTTTACTAACAAAATAAAACGAAAAGATATTTTCCGCGATGTCGTTTCACAGTTTTTAAAAGATAAATGGTAAGTTTATGTGTTGACATTTACGTTTAAACTTATTTGTTAATATATAAATCAATTCTATTAGATTTGTGATAAAATAATGCGTGATTTGTTTATAAATAAATCACATTGATAATTAACAAAATTACATATTGATTTAAAATGTATTTTATCATCATTCTTATTAGATAAATCGATTTTAATTTAAATTATTTTTATTTACTTCTAATAATTAATAAAAATATGTCACGACAGGATTTTTGCCAAATTTTATTATTATGAATTTAAACTCAAACATGATGTAATTAAAATTACTCAAAAATATCAACAACGCTTTGGGGCAAGTGTGTGTACAATCATTTGTTGGTTTCAAAAATTGAAAAATCAACCTTAATTGTAAGGAATGTCGTGGCCACCCTATGTTTTTTGCGACAACTAATCGAAGCTTTCCCACTCAAATAAACGCTAGAATCATTTCACCGTATTCGTCATTTTATGCAAATCGGAAAGATTATGAAGTTTAATAAATGGTTGCAGCTTGAATTGAATAAGAACAAAAAGATTTTCTGCTACGAGGTTGACACTGTGCTTCTATTATGCAATAATAACAAGCTTTTTCTTGATTGTATTGTGACTGACGGAAAATAGATTGCTTACGCTAACAGAAGATGTTATTATCAATAGTTGTAAAAATTTAAAGCCCTGAAAAACTTAACAAACCAGAAATTCCATCAAAGGGACATCATGATGACTGTTTGGTCGTGTACTGTCGCCATAATCTGCAATAACTTTCTCATTCCTGGTGAAAGAAGAATTCATCTTTTGAAATTGAAGTCATACAAGAAGTCTTTGATTTAGATGATAAATTTATTACTCCTGGTGATTTTATAGAATCCAAATCAATGAAACACGTTACTCAACATTCAGAAGAAATATGATTAAAATGAAAAAAATGTTCGTCAAATATGAAGATCGAATAATAAAGTTGCGATTTTTAAAATATCAGACATTATATTTTGAAACTGTTGTTTACAGGTAATTCAAATCAGTGTCCAATTATTACATAGTCACATGGATAAAAGTTTTAAATTACGGTTTTAAATTTGAAAATCTAAAAATTGTTATTTAACTTTAAATTAAAATTTATCAGCATCAAGTATTAGTTTCAATGATTTGTAAATATTAATATTGATTTATGAATTTTAATATTTTAATTTCGTAATGTGCATTATGAATAACATGAATGTCGAATATGGATTTAAATGTTTTTATTGTAATTTCAAAATTTAAGCACAGCATCAAAATTAAAAAGTTAATAGACAATTTGTTTGAAACTATTACCGGATGAAAGATATAGTTTTAATACTTAGAATTTATTTAGTTATCAATTTTAAAGAAATAATGAAATAGAATGCAATTATTTTGCAACCAATAATCACAATATAAACTTTGTAGGATCTAGAAAACCTATAAAATACAATAAAAAGTAAGAAATGAAATTATACAGAAATTGAAATAATTCACTGTTTATTTTGCAAAACGAAAAATTTTAGGAATACTGGAATGGAAACTCAAAAAGTAAAAGTATATAGAGTGTGTGAATAGGTTAATTTAGGTCTGATTCAAATATATTTGTTATCTATAACCTAATTATTTAACCCAATTTTGGCTCAAAATAAGTATTTTTATTTTTTCCCTTGAATTTTACATTTTTTATTTTTTATTCTATCTGTTTCGTTCTATACTTTCTTTATTTTTAAATCCTTTTGAATTTTTAAGGAAAACTATTTAAAAAGATATTTTTTTTAAGAATGAATATTTGATGTTCTATTGAGGTGGTGATATTATTGTTAATTACTGAAGACAAAATACATTTAAGACTAAATCAAAATGAAGAAAATGAATGCTAGTTTTTTGTGCGCTATTTTCGGATCACGATTCTTTGTCAGTGTTTGTTATTGGCCGGGTGCAAAGGGTGAAATGTTTACTTTTAAAAATGTGAATACTTTCCGTTACAACCATTTTATCCTCTATAAAACATTGCATCTTAACTGCTGATGCACATAAGATTCAACCGGAGTACAGTAAATTTTGTGAAAAACCATTTATAATCAATTCAACGAAATTCTTTGTTTTAAGGCCATTGCCCATAAAAATCAATATAAAAATATTTACTTAAAAATTTTAAGAATCTCAATTATTTTATTTTTTTACATTATATTTACATCTTTAACAAATAAATTAACCTGTTTTATAAGTTAAGTAATAATAAAATATCCTCAAATATAAATAATGAATGACTGAGAGCTGCAAAAAAAAATCGTAACTATATAAAAAGGATTGGAATAGCTGGTATAGAATATGTTAATCGTAAAGTAAATAAATCTTTTTGTTTTAATTTACATTTTACAATTAATAATCTTTATTTTGTAATATGAATGTTAAGTGGATTACCAATTTTTGATGGTGGACGAATTATTTTCAACAATCAGTTATTGCCTTATACAGAAACTATTAATAAATTGAACTTTATTTACAATTATGAAAACCAAAATATTAATTGCCATCTAAATCTACAACTTGTGAACAGTGATATAGATCTGGATTTGATCGACGATTACATTCATTCTGGGAAAGGCCGCAGTAATAATATTCCCCAGGTGAATTTTATACCCGTTATTATTTGCTCTTTAACTTTGACAGGAAACCATAAGAGTTTTGGATATCATTATTAGAGAAATGCTTCTCGATTGTGATTTAATTCTCATCGGAAACAAAGGCTTATTTAATCCAAGAACTTCCAAGCCACTCGACAGAGATCCATATACCATTTTGTCGGGATATTTCTCTACAATTCGGCCTCATATGTCTAATATAAGATTTAATCTAGATACAGTTAGATTATAATTTATATGTATAACTAAAATACCGAAAATTCTATTGTTATTTTCCATATAACAAAATCACAAATCAATTATTTCTAGTTTTTTGACTTAGGGCAATTCAAAAAAATTTTTATGAAAAATGCAAAAATAAAGATAAAAATTCATAAATCGATGCATGATGATTATAGATTTTATTGGTAATAACAACAGCTTTATATCTTCGTGCAAGGAAAAAAAAATGTGATTCATTATTTAAATAATATGAAAATTTGCTCTTGTATGATTTTCTGTTTCACGTACTTGTCTTAAGACGAAACAATAATTGAATCAGTAATTTCACGTTTTGGGTGCGTTGTCTCAGAATTAGCCACAAAAATACCGATTTCAACATTTGAACTTCAAAAAATTCAAATCTGAGTCTGCAAAAAATATAATGCTTTCAATACAAAAGATATCATAAAAAATAAGATTTTTTGAAATATACTTTTGTTAAACTTTTTTCAGAAAAATTTGGACAATGTTTGTAAAATTTTATTTTGAAACAATAAATTATAAATATAATTACATCTTTGAGCAAGAAACTCAGTAAAAGTTGAAAAATTATTAGTGTACCACCTTCAATTCAAATTATTCTGTCCATCACATATGGTTCACATAATTTTTACTCGTTATCAACCAGGATCAAATCAAAATAGTTGAAATGTATGTAATAAGACTAAATACAAAATATACCAAATTTTGAATCATATGTGGTGCACAGGACAGCCAAATGGTTAAATAAAGACAAGTCTATATTAAGGAAGATTTTACTTATTTTATTTTTGGTGCTATAATAAATTTTAACAGTAATTTTCAAATTATGTCGTTAATTAATTTTTATGTTTTTGATCTTCTATTATATGTATATAAAATGTGATTGACTGTATTCAGCATAAAACTTTGCAAAATTAATAAATTCATATTCAAAAATTAAATCAATGCAAATTATTTTATTGACAGCATACTAAAATGATATAATTTTTCAAGTTATAAAGTTATGTCTGGCGAACAAATCATCTTTAGAGTTTGTAACCTTTATTATTATATTGATTTTAATAGGAATATTAGCGCTTACTGAAAAAAATGTAAAACTTGAATACTCAATAATTTATTATTATTATTATTCTATAAAAACTTCGTTTCATATCATTTTTTACTCTTATTTTGCTTGGTTGTAAATTCAAATTATTGTATTTTAAAATTTTTGCTATTGTGTAGAATAGGAGTTCTCAAGATTTCATTTTTTGCGACATAATTATTCAATACAAATTTTCTTGCGACACACTTAAAAATTCTTTTTTAACGCCTTCGACGTTAAAATATGTAAAGTTTTAGAAACTAAAAATTAGTTAATATAAACATAATGTTTAGATATATTATGCAATTTCAACAAATAACAATTACATTTAAAATTTATTAATAGTTCTATATTTATTAACAAATAACTTTCAATCCAATATCAATATCAATAAAATTTCAAAAAAGTTCACGACACACCTTGAGAACTCATGGTGTAGAACACTACCCTAGACTTTTTAAAAAACAAATTAAATTAAAATATTTTTACAAATAACATTAAAGCCTGTTGGAGCAGTGCGAAGGGAAAATTCAAATTTATGTATGGGACACGCAAGCAATGTTTAAAAAGTTATTTAAAAGAGTGAATTTGGAGAAGACGTATTTGTACTAATGTTAATGTTTTTGGTATATTTGTGGAACATTGGAGTTTGGATCACTATCAATAAATATTAATTAATTAATTATTTTTTTATTTATTTTATTAATTTTATTGATTTTTTTTATTATTTAATTTTTTTTTAAAGTCTAGGGTAGTGTTCTACACAATAGCCAAACTTTTAGTTAATTACATCCTTCAAACTTACACCAAACTTTATTAAACATTTTTAAGTTATTTTACCATTCAATCCATCTTTATGTATTTTCGACATTTATTTTGCCAAATAACTTATGGAAATCTTCTTCTGTGATAAATCCGCATAGACATCATTGTAAAGTGTTATTTATTTTTAAGTTTCCTATCGTCCCTACATTAGCTGATGTACCATTTCAGGTGAAAAAGTTTCTAGAATAAATTTCTCGGCTAATACGAAATGATATTCGATAATATATTTTTAAAGGTGTTTTGAGTAAAGATTGTATTTTATTGGAAGCATTCATAAATATGTTTTTTATAATGATTTATTGTTAAATGAAAGTTAGAAAACATTTGAGAAGATATAACAGAAAATAACTTATAACTCTAAAATAAAAAATAGAAACAAAATGCATGAATAAAAAAAAATTTTAATTTTCTTAAAATCAAATTATTTTTACAAAATATTAATAAAAATGGAATAAATAACATTGTTTTCGTAGTGGAAATTGTATTCAAAATATCTTTATGATTATAATAATAATAATTATTAATATTTTCAGACACAAATCGTTTGTCATCAAGCTATTAATATGAAGGATTACATTCAAAAAGTTTTTACTTTAAATAATTTCAACATCCAAAATAAAAAACATATAAATAGCCGAATTTACAATATAAAAGTGAAAGCGTCTCATTATAAAAATGACCAAGGTTATTTATTATTGAGTTTGAATATTCAATTTAATAATAATTTTTATCATATATTTGATCAGGGATCTTGAAAAATTTGATTATTTAACATCTTTTAAAATATTTAAAATAGTTAAAATTAATAAAATATTAGAAGATATAAAGTATTTAATTTTTTGTTAACTCGTGCGGGTTTGGGGATGCAACAATATATCTTAAATTATAATGATACTATATAAATCACAATTAATACAACTGCTGGGATACTTTATCACTCACTAATGAAGAAATTTATCGTCTTTTGATATCGCACGATGAAAAAAATGAAAATTATAATCCGATTAAAGATGGTGAATTAATCGAATCTTATATTTTTGTAATTCCATATTCGAAAAGTCCTAAAGATTTCAAGTTTCTATTACAAAATTATTAAGCAATTCAAATGTATTTAAAATAGTGTTGAAATCGTTGAAATCCATAAATATGTTTAGGATATTGTCATCTGCGGGTTTAGGAACATAGCCGACTGAGAGGTGTGAGTAATATTATTGAGTATAGAAAAATATGTAAAGAAATAACTGATTTTAAAATTTTATATAAAAACTTTAATAACAAGCAAGTAAGAATTTTATGTGATGCATTGGTGATTAAATCATAATTTTCTACAACTGACATTCAATCAGCAACGAATTTATTGAGATTATTTCATTAAATCAATAATTCATAATTATTACATCATTATTGTTTCCGTATATAACATTTGATTAATATTATGATGGCAGACTGATGATGAGGATAATTTCCTCGGAATATATTTAGCTTTCTCATGTTTACGAACATCAGAGATGATTTTAAAGCATATTTACTGGGTTAGTAGTGGAATTAGTGAAAATAGTTAGTCTATGGGTAGTTTCTATTTTGAATATATTATAAAATGAAACAATAGATTGGATGGGTGGAATTCATGAGACAATTGTTTCCGATCACATTGAAAAAAATTAGGCAATGTATAAGTTATCAAGCAATCAAATTTTTTCTTTAGTGGATAATCGACATATCTGATGATGTTTTAAAATGAAAATTAAACGTTGATCACATTTGGGTTAAAAATGATCACTAAACGTTGTGGTGTTACGAACGAACAAAACAAAGTTACCAATGAACATTACGAACGAACATATTTTTTTTCATTTTAAAAGATATAGAAAATCATTGAAAGTCATTTTAACTGCTCCTATTTTACAACCATAACATTTATCAATCATTTTTTAATCCAATCATACCTCAGTATTCCAATGCTGTACAGCAATTTAATTTTTAGTACTATTTTAAAAATTTTACACACATTTTTCGAAAAATTCAAATATACTCAAAATTTTATGTCACGAATCAATGACTTAAAATGGACTGATTTGCTATGTCTTAGAATCTAAGCCTTTAATAATGATAAGTTATAAAAATGCTATTATTCCGTCACAGCAGGCAAAACATTTTGCCCCACATTTCTCAATGATCTGGAATTGCCCTTATTATTACTATATTAATAAAATAAAGGATACAAAGGGAAATGTTAATGCTTTAATATTTTGGCCTCTAATTGGTTAATGTTTAATTATGTGTATTTATTTAATTATTTTCTCATTTTGTATCATAAGAGTTTTATTTATTACCAAAAATTTAAATAATACAAATTTAAAATCAACAATTTAACAAATCATTTTTTTATTTTAGGTGAAAATTACACTAGAATATTTACTGTTAAAGGCGTTTATCAAAAAAATGCTCATAATGAAATAATTGAAAATTTGGGGAAAAGTGTAAATGAATATTTTCTTTCTACGCATGGTATAAATTTAAAATATCCTGAACTTTTATTAATTGAAACAGTAAGCTTTTCTAGAATTTATTTATAGTTACATAATTGTTGATTGTTAAAATATAGCATTCTTTAAAAACAAATCTTGTAAAAACTATTTTTTTCACTCCAAAAATTTCATTTAAGTAATCAAGATTTTTTTTCATTTTGTCATTTATTTTGAATTGTAATTTTAAAAAGAAAATATCTATAAAATAATTAAAAATAAATTAACTGTCAGATTAGTTACAAATTTTGTTATTATTATTTCATTTTAATTGAAAATTATCATTGAGATTTTGAATGGAAAATGGAAGATAAAAGATAAATTATCAATTTTAAAAGATCTGATACAAGTCAATTTTAAATGATAATGTTTTGAGTGAAAATGAAACAATAGATTGGATGGATGGAATTCACGAGACAATTGTTTCCGATCACATTGAAAAAATTAGGCAATGTATAAGTTAAGATATTAAAATTATTTTGTGTTTAAATAATTGGTTATTTAGCACTTTATGAAATAAATGTTGATGGAATTTAATTCTTTTAAAATTGAGTTGGATTTAACTGGCAACCACACCGAAAATAAAAACATCAACGAAGTTTCAAAAACAACGAAATAATTAATGGAATTCCTGCCAAAATCATGTCAAGATATGGTTACACTAAACGTTCGACGTTATGATGGACGAGGATAAAAATAAGCAGAGGAATGAATCAGAGATATAGAAGAATGGCTGTTGACAAATGGACACCGATTTACAAGCGCATTCGATGTGATATTAGTAGCAGAACTAAAGACATTCTGGGGAAACGTCAGAGAATCAGAAGCAACAGGTGCCAAAGCCAAAACGTGGTATTTAATTACGTTTACAATTAAGAAATCAATGACTGATAAAATCAGAGAATTGGTAGATTTGAAGCAAGAAGATGATGAAAGATTTGCGGCATTTGAAATTCGAGTAAGAAAATGTTTAACTGAAGTTCTGAATTCAGGGCAAAAAGAAGAAAACATTGTTCAGGATCTCATTTCAAATAAAGAACGCGATGCAAGACTGAGAAAAGTAATACTGACAAAGCCAGAAATAAAAATTGAAAAAACGATATCACTGGCAGAGATTTTTGAAAGTAATAAAAATGGAAATAATAAAACTTAACTTAGAGAGGGTAGATGAGATCGCAGCAGAATATTCAACATACCAGATCCACACCAAAACAAAGAAGATTATCAGAAGAACTATTAAATTACAATGAACCAATAAGAGACAAATATCCTAACCGCGAATCAGTACTACTTGCAGAAAATTATCACGGGATCGAGAACAATCTTTTAGAAACGATAGAATTTCAAATGGATTTGAAGGAAAGCTGCCAACAGTTTCTATAAAGAAAAATTGCAAAAAGATTATGTAACCAAAGCAGAGGACTTTGACATTCACTGGTTCCAAAATTAACAGTAAGTGATTGTTTTTGCCTTGGTGAAAAAGGACATAAAATATATGAATGCCCACTTGAGAATAAATGCCTAATATGTGGCAAGGAGTGTCATGGGTTCCGAGACTGTTTTTCATTACGGAACCATGCATAGAAGAAGAAGATTGAAAATTTGGAAAACAAGATTATACTGAGAACAATCAAGATGTCCGGATAACTGACATCGAAATAGAAGTACAATGTTCCTGAAAAATATTCTACGATGATAGAAGACGGAAAAGCATCAGCGACTTCATGGGTTTCATTTCGTCGGTGGAGTCAAGACAATAAATTGTGGATTAAGAACTGAGCGCTGAAGAGAAGAGGAAGAAGAAATGTATCAGACGAAAAATGGAAGAAGTTGTAAAATAATTTTGAATAGTACAGAAGTAGAATTGTTATGGGATTCGGCAGCGTCAGTAACAGTTATGAGCAAGAATTTGTTGGAGAAAATAGGCAAACCAGACCTTCAACGTAGTGTTATACTATTATGAGGAGTATTTTCAACTAGAGGAAAAGAATCAATGGGATGTATGACTATACCAGTCTTATGGAATCAGGTGACCAAAATTATTACAGTAGTTTTTGTAAAAGAGATTAAGCCCGAATTCATCGGTGGTATTGATACAATGGAAGAGTTTGGAGTAAAGTTGATGAAGATCAATAATATAGAAACTACATTTATAAATAAAACTCACACTGATAAAGAAAGAATAAACAAAGCTATGATGGCGTTAATAGATGAGAAGAACAAAGACATTGAAGAAATGATCATAAAATACCGTGGAATTTTCATGCCATCAAAATTTGATCTGGGATTTTCTAATTTAGTACGACACTAGATGTGGACATCAGGAGGTCCAATAATGCAACATCCATGGCATCAACCAGTGCACACGAATAAAATAATTGAAGACCTGATAAAAGAATTAATAAAACCAAAAAGTAATTCGGCTTTAAACGAGTTCTTGGAATGCTCAATTAGTGATAACAGGAAAGAAAGATGGATAAATCAGAATGTGTGTAGACTATCGTGAATTGAATGCTATAACAGAAAAGGAATATTTTCCGATGCCTAATACAAAATTTTTACTGAACTGCGTCGTGAATGCAAGAATATTCTCGTCAATGATTTAGGTCAAATGTATTACCAAGTAGAATTGGCTCCAGATATTCAAGAAATTACTGCATTTAGTATAAGAAAAGGACAATTCTGCTTCAATAGGCTACCGTTTGGATTATCAACAGCTCCTGTGTGTGTGTGTGTGTTTTTTCAATCTTTAACCTCTTAAGTGGCTATGGCGGATATATATACGTCATCAACATATGCATTACAAAACGCATAAGACAAATATATCCGCATAAAGTTAAATTGTATAAATGCATAAAGCGCATAAATATGCATAAAGCGAATATATAAACAATATATATTATATATATATATATTATATATATATATAATATATATATATATATATATATATATTATTCATATATATATTATTCATATAAACAATTTATGAATCAAGTAGTTGTAGAGATGATTTAAATTTCTAAATTTATTCAGACTAATTACAATAAATTTCCTGCCGAACTATTAACAATTTTACCAAATCAAAAAGTTATGGGAAACGATCCAAATATCGTTAGGGAGGTCATCAAACATTCTGCAATTCCATGTACTGAGAGATTTGATAATTTAAAAAAATCAGTTGTGGCATTTAAAGGATTTCGGTAATTCTATTTGAAATTTTTACACTTGGATTAATCAAGATGAATTATTTTCAATATTTAATATAAAGTAATGAATATTTAAAACCTGATAAGGAGCAAGAAAGTAAATATATTTTACGGTGAGCAAAACATTAAATCATAATCTACAAAAATATATGATTATGAAAATAGTCTAAGTGAAGAATTTTTAAAAATTAGTTTATCAGTTATTGTGAATGAAATTCTTTGAAATAAAATATTCTGATGTAATTTGATTAAATAGGCGAAAACTGTTTCGTTACGTTGAGTTTGTTGTTGGATCGGTAAATGAAATTAAGTTAGTGTTAATTTTGACAGTGGATTGTCATTGCGCTTTTGTGAATTTGTTATCTATAGACATATAATTAATTATTTTATAACAAATTTCAAATCAGTTAAAAGTTAATACAAAAATCAACTTGATGAACAATCAATTTCCTGAAATTGGCATAGTGCCAAATAATAACAAGGAAAAATTTTTAATATTAAATTTTAAATTTTGGTTAAATGTTAAAGAGTTAAATTCTTGACAACTTTTTAATTCGATAATTTAGTCACAACAAAAACTCGCCGAAGGTTTTGTTTTGCGTTTTGGAGTATGATTAATGTGGCGTGTTAAAAAAATACTCCCTCTGTCTCATAATACTGACTAGTTTTCTCCGTTTTTCTTTTTACATATTACTGGATATGCTTCTATAAAAACTAATTTTCTCAAAAAGTTGATATATTTTTATTAAATTTATTGCTTTAAAATGGTATTTCTGCTATATTAATGCATAAAAACATGTTTTTGTGTTGTGGTTACTTGTGATCTGATTGTTTTTCGTTTTTTCAGTGGCATATTTTGAATTTTGCAATTTAATTCAAAAATCTTTTTTGTACCAACTCGACCGCGGTTTTTTGAAACCACATTCGATGGACTGATTTCTTTACAGTTTGAATACTCATATGGTATTTAGCTACAATAGAATTGTATGCATCCCTCTTAAGAATTCTGCGGGCACTTTCACATAGCAAACCCTTCTATACAAGCCTCCTTTGTTTATTGGAAAGTTCACGTTTATTTCGTTCCATATTTATGAATAAAAATTTGCAAAAATTAGACTTTTATGACGACAAACTGAAATGATGTTTACAAAAAAACACAGAAATGAAATATCCAAATGATAGAAGACGTTCAGTAATCATAAAATATTAAATATAAACAATCAAGTTTATCGTTACTTTCTTTAATTTTTGACAAATTTTAGAGTACTTTAAGCTTTTTGTGAAAATTATCCAGTAATATGAGACAACGATTTTTGTAATTTTTGACCTTCTATGAAATAATGATGAAATAAAACAAGAAAATACGGTTATATTTATGGTAAATGATGTTTTTTAAAAAGTTGTATGATTAATTCAACTCATAAGAAAAAAATTGTGAGGTAGAGCCGTATATTCACGATAATTCGCGGACACTAAAAGAAAACTATCCAGTATTATGGGACAGAGGGGTATAAAGGCTTTATTATAGAAAATTAAATTTTACATTGTAGATCATATTTTTATCAGAGAAAGTCCAACCCGTAGTATATTTTTTCTGAATAAAATTTTATTGTCTGCTTACACTATTGTTTTTGTATTATTTTTAATTGTCATCCATGAACAATTATTCTTCTATTAAATGTTATTTTCAATGAAAACGTACAATTTTTACTACATTTCGAAGATGATGTCAGCCCTATTTTTAAATGTATATACATTTTTGTATAAATATTGAATAAATTAAAAAATAAAACCTTCAACATACTAGCAAATTGTTAAGAAAATGGTACTCGTTTGATGAAAATTAAGAAAATGCATGTGATTGACTGCTCTCGGTATTTAATTGTACTTGTGTGATTTTTCAATAAATAATTAGTAAATCTTTCATTCTTGAATCAAGTTCCGGAAAATAATTTTAAATATTTAAAGTATTCAGAAAATTGCTAGTCAAGTTTAATTAATGAATAACCATATAATTTTAAATACTATTCAATTCAAATTCCGTTAAAGTTTTTAACCCAATTGAAAAACAAATATTTTAATAAAATAGTGTACATAATTACTGGGATTCAAATAATTTCTTTGTTGAATCAGAAAATTTCTTAGAACTGAACTCGTATCGCATATTTTCTCAATTTGATTCATATCAAAATAATATCATCACAATTAGCCATTGTATTTTCTTTCTTTCCAGATTTAAAAGATGATTCACTCTCAAATCATCGAAAATGTATCAATTTCCATAAAGAATTATTATCCCATATTTTAAAAACCGATGTTCATCCGACTAGATCTCCTTAAAATAACAAAATTTACTCTTAACCGATTATTTTTCATTACATAACAATATTAATACCCTCTTTATTCTACCAACTTTAAAAATCTTTCAAATCCCCTACTTAGATAATATTTACCTTTAAACATCAATATTCACTAGAAACATTCTCATGAAATCCCCATAAAAAGATCGTAAATTCCTATGTTAACCATCCATTTGTCTTCAAGTGAAGTTATTTCTACTGGCCCAGTTATATTCATTATTTTCCATAGAATTCTACGCTTAGATAATATTTATCTTTAAATATCGATTTTCAACTTAAATCCTCTTAAAATAATTCATTTGGATCATGTTTACCATATTTTCCGATTATAGAAATAACAAATACTTACAAAGTTACAATATTACAATAATTCCACAGATGATTAATGTTAAAGGGAGAATTCTTGATGAGCCTACTGCTTTATTCGGTGATAAGGAAGAAAAGCTGCCTAAATCTAAATTTAATATAATGAACAAAAAATTCAAAGATCCCTTTCATGATCCCATTAAATGGGCATTATTTGCATTTGGTGAACGCAGAGAATATGGAGTAAAGTTTTGTTGAATTGTATTCTACTCTTGGTTTTCTAGAATGAAAATGAACTTTATGCTATAGAAATTGAACTTCCTAAAGCAGCAATTAAAGTTAATGTCAAGATACTTAAAGATAATACATTCTGTTACGTGTCAAATGATGACATTAAAAAATCCATAGAAAAGGTAAAATGATTATCCGAGTTTCGTGAATATTTTTCTTTAGATTAAAGAAGATTTAGATTTATTAGTTGTTGTAGTGAGAAATGATGTAGAATATAAACTTGTAAAGGATATTGGTGACATAGAACTAGGAATTGTAACCCAATGTATATGTTATGAAAATTTATGTAGACAAAAGAATTTATCTCAATATATGGGTATGTTTAATCTTTATTTATAATTATATAACCCTCTATCAATCACTGTAACTTTAAGGTAACATAATAAGTTGATTTCGTAATTTTATCGTCTGATTGTAGTAAGTTGATTAATAGTAATAATAATAATAATAATAATACCAATAATTATAATTATACAAAGGAAGTGCCATTAAAACACACGTTTAGCGATATCTTTCGATGGATTTACTCTCATCATCAGGTAAAAACAACTATAATAATATGGGTTATGATTTATGTACTCAAGCAAATTTTGGATTTTTAAAATATTTTAATATACTTTTATTGTTTAAAAATTTTAAAAACAAACCTTTTTTTACTTATCTTAAATTTACATAATTAAACTATATAAAATCAGTACTCATAGATTTCTGCAAAATAATCTTTGGATCCAATGACCTTATCAATAATGCTTCACATATTAAACGTTCTCAATGACTAGTGGAATTTTTTAATAAAATTTTATAATTTGAAATGCCTATTTTACTCATGCAGTCCTTATTGTGCTCATTAATATTGGTCAATCCCTTCAATGCTTAAGAACTCGAGCGCAAAGATGGCGTGGAAGTTTATCTATTGTATGTGGCATTTCACCAATTACATGTAAATTGATAAACGAGAACAGAACACAATCCAACCGGAGTTTTTGAGTTATTAATAAACATATTAGGTAGCTTACACGAATTAGAAACGATCTTATAACCTAAATTTCCCAACTACTTGCATAGCTTACTTTTGTAATTTGTAAAATCTCCCGGGTACGGCAATACTATCAAAAATTTAGGCTTATTATTCTTATGCACTTTTGATATTATTTACCTCATCCTCCGATTTACACTTCATTAAAAATACTCGGTTTAATAATTAAAAAAAATTTAATTTTAAGTATTAAACTAATTTCATAATTTTTTGTGAGATTAGAGTTACATGGAACACCGGTCAACCAGTCAAGAAGCAATGATTTATTTTTCAATTGCAATAAATCATAAGTCACAAAAATTCCCTAAACTACTTTTCATTCGACAAAAAACATTTACTGTCAAACGAAATTAAGATTTTTCGTTTTCATAGCTTTTGTACTAAAATGTTAACTAAAACTTTCCATAGTATAAATATTAGTAAATTTTATTATTTAGGAAATCTCATGTTAAAAGTTAACGCTAAGCTTGGTGGTGTAAATTGGGAGATTAAAAACATAGAATATGCCCCCATTAAAGGTTTATTTATGGTGTTTGGAGTAGATGTTACACATCCTTCCAATAATGACGGTCTTTCTAAAAGTGTGGCAGCGGTTGTTGGAAGTATAAATAAAACTGCTACTATATATAGTGCAGTTATAAAGAAACAGCTGTCTAAAGACGGTAAGGATGCTGTAGAAACTGTGGTTGAAATGGAAGACATGGTTCATCGATTGATAAAGGTAATTTTTATATTTCCTGTCAACATTTCAAAGTTATTGAAAAATATAAGAAATGAACAGCTTTAATATGTCTCATTTACATATATTTTTGTTATCCCATACATTATAAATTATACGATTTCAATAATGTTCAACTTATTTTTTTATACTTTAACATGAAAAAATGCAAAACATAATGAATTTTACTTTTGTTATTTTAGTGAGAACGTATTTGAATTAGAATAATAATAATAATTGATTAAAAGAATCATAAAACATTGGCATTGCACTAAATAAAAGAAAGCGCTAATCGAACATGGATATGATACTACAATATATTTCGACAAACTCATTGTCATCGTCTGGTAGATTCGAACTTGAAACTATCGAAATTAATTGCTTTTTACAAACAAATTTATACATTAATCTTATATTTGCCAAATATATTATATTAAAAAATAATAAATTCTGTTTTATAAATCTCAATTCTTAAAAAATCAATAAAATCAATATAAAATACAAAATAAATAAATTTTTTCCTATTTTTTAAAATAAATAAGTAATGATCGAAATCGACAGTTATCAAGAACTTGAGAGCGGAAATGACGGGCAGTCATTCCAATTTATGTGTCATTGCACCTATGACATAAATATTCATAACCAAGATCTGAATATCATCTAAGCAAGACTTGAAGTCTATCAATAAATACTTTGACGATCCTATAATACAAAATACAAACCCAAAAACAAACTTCACTACTTATATCACACAAAACAAATGCAATCATTGAAATAATTGATTAATATCAGTGAACACAATTTTTGTCAGAAATTTGTCTTTATTAATGTATTTCAAGTCTTGCTTAGATGGTATTCAGATCTTGGTTTTGAATATTTATGTCATGAATGCAATGCCACATATATTGGAACTTTATATTTTTAAATATAAAAGATTAATGAAGAAATTTTTTTTGAGAAAGCAAATTAATTCGATTTAGTTTCAATTTCAAATCTACCTGACGATGCCAGTGAATCTGTTGAAAGATATTGTGAGAAAAATAATTTATTAAATTTAAAACCAGAAATTTGTTTAAATAACAATGGTTCATTCTAAATAGTTTAAAGTTCAAAACTACCTGACGAAAACTGTTATTCAGTTGAAATATATTGTAGCTGAATATATATTTTAAATTGATTTGTATTTGAATTTAGTAAATATTTCGTTAATTATGGATATTATAAATACAAAAAGTTTATCTAGCAATATATATTTTTGATTGGCGATTTCTTTTATTAAATAATAATAAAGAAATAATTTTGTCTGTCAGTAAATAACTCTTGATCATAGTATTTATGTTTATAAGTAATATAAAAAATTTAAATTTTCAAAAATTTATTCTGAATAATTTTGTTAAAAATGTTGTTTTAAACTTTTATTATCGATGACATACTCCAGTGCTCCGCAACCTTTTTTTCACATACGGCACGCTAAATCCTTTCTAGAAATCTGTGGCACACCACAATGGAAAAATAATAAAAGAATATGTGTGTATAAAAATATCATTTATTTTTAATAACAAGTATATTTTTACATATAAACCTGCGCTTGTTTCAGTGAACACAAATATTTTATATTTGGTTCGATATTTCAAGGCCCTTCATGCATGATCGCTTATCATTTTTAATTAAAACTAGAGTTGAAAAACTTAGTTCACAAAGGCATGTTGTAGGAAATGGAAGCAGAAATGTGATAGCTTTGTCGGAAATATTATGATATTTCTCCTTGATTGAAATCCAGAACACATCCAAAGGAACTTCTTTGAATCTCATTTTTAGCAAACCGTCAGTCCTAAATTCCACAAACTCCTCGCGAATTTGTAGAGAAAGTGCTTCAATAGTATTTTTAGCATCTTTTGCAAAAGTATTTCGAATCGAATTATATTGCTCCGTATTCATTGTGTGAAAGTAGTGCTTACATTTTTGTTGCAGCAATGTTAAATGTTCTTGAGCCAAATTCAAAATTATCTGCTTGTTCTCAATCGTGGTCTATTTGGTCCTTTGAAACATTTCAAGCGATCCTCGTTGGAACTCTGTCTGCCAAAGTTCTAGTTTCATTTTGAATCCGTTTAATATGCCTGAGCTCATTAACAAATTTTCATTTCAACCTTACATTTTTTTATTCAGTTCGATCAGATGCTCAAAAATATCTGCCATATACGCAAGTCTGGCCACCCAGTAATTATCTTCGAACATTTGGTGAAGCTCGGTCATTTGTTGATTTAGAAAAAACTGACTAACCTCGCGTTTAAGCTCAAATAATCTGGCTAGAACTTTTTCTCGAGATAGCCAGCGTACTTCTGTGTAATATAAGGATTGGTGTTCTGATCCCATTTCTGCGCAGAGAATTTCAAAAATTCGCGAACTTAAAGACTTTGATTTGATGATATTGACGATTTTGACACATTTCCTCATATTTTTTAAGAGCTGTTTTGGTAGGTTTTCTGCTATTAACGCTTCGCGATGTATGCAGCATTGTGTGATTTCTATAACAGGATTTTGTCGCTTTACGCACGAGATAAAACCATTTTTATTTCCCATCATAGCCGCTGCGCCATCTGTGCAAAGACTAGTAAAATTACTCCATTGAATGCCATAAGTTTTGAAGAAATCATCAGTTGCTTGGAAAATTTCCTCGCCGGAAGTTCTCTCTGAAAGCTCTTTGCAACAAAAATAGTGCACTTTATGGAGCCCTCATCAACGAAACGTACAATAATTATCAGTTGTGCATGATTTTTAATATCTGTTGATTCGTCGATTTGAAGAGCAAATTTCCCTAAGGTTTTTAATTTTGTAATCACTGTTTCCAGAATATTGCACGACATATCGTCAATACGTCTTTTAACAGTATCGGATGATAGCGAAACTTTACTCACTTCCTTAACTTCATTAGGCCGATAGAATGTGGTTTTTTCTGACGTGCAATTAATTTTGCAACATGCTAACTTGCTTCTAATGCTTTGTCAGAAACTGTGACAGATGATTTCATGAATTTCTTTTGTTTTACATTTTGGCTTAATAACCGCTGAAAATATTTGTTTGTTCTTTTCTGGTTTTTGAGCTGTTTCTTCACCACAACACGTAAATCTGTATTGTATGTATTCTGCCTTGTAGTGCCAGTTCAACATCTGCTTTTTTATAATATGGCTTGGTTCATCATAAAACCGTAAATCATCATCTCTTTGTAAAAGCTTGTCCATATTTAAAATGGTATAAATTTTTTTAATATTTGAATAATACACGAAATTATTTATAACCTCCACAGTACAATTTAAACACAATATTAAACTTACATAACACATAACTTGCATTATATTGACACAACAGGTAAAAAAAATAATATTACACCAAATTAGTAATATTTTAAATATCTAAAAAAATCTAAAATAAATTTCCAGATAAAAATTAAATAAAAAGAGGCGGAACAGTTAATGATAACAAATACAATTAGAAAAAGATTTAAAACATTTTAATTTTACAAAAATAATATAACAACAAATTAGTAATGTTCAAAAAATGCACCCCCAGATAAATATTAAAAAGGCAGAAAAGGTAATGATAACAAATACAATTAGAAAAAGATAGTCTTCGAAAAGATTTTGTTTTAAAAAATATAATAAGTACCTAAATATAACTGAAAGAAAATTAGTTTCAGGCTAATTAAATGGTTCAGTATACTGTAAAGTAAATGTACGTGCATACACATTTAAAGAGGCATTTCACCGTGGCACATCGGTTGCGGAACACTGACATACTCTACCAGGAATGTAGTGTTTAATGGAGTTTTTCAAATGAAACGTTTTAAGTATTATATAAGCTTTGAATTTACAGTTTTGTAAGTCCAACAGATATTTATGATAATTTTTATCTAATATTAAGATGTTGTTTATATATTTTTATTTCTACAATCTTCCCGTCGTATAAACAATTAATATTAATCGTCTTCAGATGCCTGGTACCAAACAGTGGTAGTAAATTTACGAAAATTTGAAAAAACTGGTAATTCATCAAAAAATTCTTTTCTCGGTACCTCCTAATTTACTTAAATATCAATAATCAATTTATACGACCGAAAAGTGCAAATTTAAACCTACATATAAGGTAACTATCAAAAAGCTGTGTATACCGAGAAAATACAATATCGCTCTTGAAAGAAAAAAAGTCAGCAAATTATGTCAAGCATACATTTTGCTTAAGTTTTTGTCCTCAACACATTTACCAACGAACAATAATAAGGATTAATTTTGTGATTCTTCAAAAATCTATACAATACTTCAGTAATTTTTGCTTCATTTGGTCTTAAAATACACAAGGTGATTTTGTATCCTACTTGGTAGTTATCATAAAGAAATAGATCGGTTTGGTGAAGGGTTACCTATACTGACAGTGGTAATTATTTTAATTTAATATTAGTTATGTTTCAATTTTCAAATTTAAAGTTTTAAATAAGAAATTTCACCATCATATTTGCCAATTTCAAGTTTTATTTTTTGGGAAGTTTATCGTAACAACTCAAAATAGGAAGCGTAATATTATCTAATATGACAGTTCAAAATACGTAAAGTGGTTAAGGTTTAAAATTAACTGTTATTTTTTTACAAAATAGACATAAATTAGTATGAGTTTCTCCTTGGCTGAAATGACTCATGAATGAGCAGCTGACAATGAGATTTTTGCGCATGATGATTAACTTGTTCAGGGGAAGTCATTTTCACAAATGGAATGAAGTTTTAGTTTAATATTTAAGTTCATTTTTTCTATTTGTATTAAAATGCTTAGAATTTTCTTTTGAAGGGTATTGAAATTGGTTATGTAAACAAATCAAGTTAGTAATTTGTCAAAATATAGTCTCATTGCTCTATTTTCTGTAGTATTTCAATCATATTACTATAGAGTCTATTTATGAGCAGATAATAATGAAAAAAATAACTTTGTTTAATTATTATTATTAGTATATGGTAGTGATTTCTTAGTAGCAGCATAAATTAAAATATCAGATATATAAGTAATAAATAAGCCCTTGCTGCAAAGTAATAATTATATTGATGAAAATATTTTCGATTATTAAATAATCCTCTTCAATTATTTATTAATTGAAAACTTTTTCATCAAAATAAGTATTACTTTGTAGCAAGGGTTTATTTTATTAAAAAAGGTTTAGAAAATACATAGGCGGAAGCGGCTACCAAAAATTTAAATATCAAAGATAAAAAAAGAAACAATCAAAAAATGGTTAAATAAAAAATTAAAAATTTACGAATTATTGAGAAAATAATATCAAAAAATAGAGAAAAATAAGGAGAAATATAAAATATTTAAAATAAAAGCAATAAAACCCCCCGAAAAGGCTCAAAATTCTCTGATTGGTCGCTTCCAGGCATGAAAACACTATATATACAGCAGTCATTTTCATAATTTCAGACAGACACACACTGACAAAATTTTAGACATTTGTAGACACGATTGTTTAGAAAATTTTTATGCCAACTTATGACAATTTTTTCAAATTTGGGTGCTTGACTGATAAACTTGTAGATTGTAAGTATTATTATCTTGCATAAATATATTTTTCGAAGTTAATGTTTTATTTATTTTAATTTTCTTCTGGATGGTCGTGGTGTCACTGACAAGTCCCCATAAAATCTTATTTATAATAAGTATTGCAGTGTTCTTACCAGAGAATTAAATAAATGAAATAGGAAATTTACCAAAAAATAAGGACGGAACGTTGCTCAAATTTTTGAAAGATACTTTAATACCTAGTGTGTAAAGATGACAAATAGATATATGAATTATAGAAATAGACGAGTAAGTACCAGGGTATAGAAAGACGTAAGACCTTCCATCTGCAGTCAAGAACCCGAAAGTAAAAATATCATGAGTAGTTCTAGAAATGTAGCTCGCCTGCTAATGAATTTTCAACCCTTGTGTACAGTACCAACGTGGCAATCACCATGGGTACATAGGAGGGTTAGAATAATAATCTTGATGGCGTTTAGGTGGGAGTCACACAAAAACCCTAGAAAAAATAAATAAAAATCAACCCCATTCGCCAACAGGTACTATTTTTTTAATTTCTAAAAATAATCATATGGCCACCTAATTTTACTTTTTAACCTAACATAATTTATCGATATCAGATTTAATTTTAGTTTGTTTAATTTAATTTATCGACATCAGAATTAATTTTAGTATAATTTAACTAATAATCATCAGAATTGATTTAAACCGGCTTAATTTAATTGATAATACTCAGAAATTATTTTAATTAACAACACTCATTATTTTACTTACTATTTATTCAATAATCATATTCGTTAAAATAATATATTAATCGTTTTAACTTAAAAAGAATATAACAATAAAAAAATACAAAATGACTGTAAAATCAAAAACAAATACAAAAATTCAGAACTTTAAAAAAAAATAGACAAAATTTCTGAAAAATTAAATACCTAGAAAAATAATTTTAATCAATTACAAGATAATAAGGATAGTTTGTTGTTTAAAGATTTATTTAGCGACTCGCTTAGTACTAAGGGAACAGCTTTTGGATAAATTTGTGAAATATATTTCACTTTTAAGTTTCCTCTATAGACCCTTGTGAAATATATTCAATGGGTTATATAACTCACAATATAATTGGAATACAGTCAAACCCCGCTTTATCGCCAAAAATATTTTGCTTTCTCAAATGGCGATAAAGCGAGATTTGACTGTATTTGACAAAAATGAAAATGATTTATTTTTCAATTTCATCTGTAATAAAGATTCTCTTATTCTTGTTGGTGATAATGAATAGTATTTCTTGTTTTTATACAAATGATTTGGTAAAATTTAATCTTAAATTCATTACAGTCAAAACCCGCTTTATCGCAATAAATATTTTGTTTTTTTCAAATGGCGATAAAGTGAGATTTGACTGTACTAAAAATAATTATGTCTGGTTTAAAGATTTATTCAAAAAGTTTAGAAATTATTGAAAATGTCTTTAGATATAAAATTGAATGTTATACATACACATTTTTTAAATTAATTTTGTGGTTTTATGTACTAATAGATATCTTATAGGGGTTTCTTAAGGATCTGTTGAAATATCGTTAATACTTTTATTTTTAAATCTGCAATTTTTCTTTATATTGAGATTCCATTTTAGGTTTCAAAATTATTAGTAATTTTTAGGTATTTTACGATTTAAATCAATCAAAGTTACCGGATCATCTCATATTTTATCGTGATGGAGTTTCAGAGGGTCAGTTTGAAATAGTTTTCAACCATGAAATTGCCGCCATTCAATATGCATGTGAAAAGTTTAAAAAAAACTACAAACCTAAAATTACTTATATAATCGTTCAAAAGCGACACAATATTCGATTTTGTCCAATTACTTTGTTAGTTTCTATAACCATAAGTTCTTGTTTACTCTTGCGTTAGAGAGGATTCGGTTGGAAGATGTAAAAATGTTCTTCCCGGTGTTGTGATTGATAATGATATCACCCATTCTAGAGAATTCGATTTTTATCTATGTTCTCACGAGGGTATACAGGTAAATTAATTATATTATTTTTAATATAATCATTAAAACAAATGAATCTTTTTTTCCTATTATTGGACTTTTATTGCACATTTTAACGTATTTTAAACATTTATATTAAAAAAGCAACTTATTATTATAATTATTAAAAGATCTTTTTATAGTTTTCACCTTTGATTGCTTTTCATATTGCAATGACATAAAAAATTTTATTGTTTGACTATAAATCAGTCATGATATCGATGTTTTATTGATATTCACAAATTTAGGCACAGCTTTTTTCAAGTGATTTAGATCATTATTTAATTATTATCATAAATGATCACAAAAAAAATTATTTTTCTATATTTTATATTGATCTTATTGGTTAATTGATTTTGAGTTATAGATTTTAGTTTCAGATTAAAAAAAATAATTAATTTTAAATCTAAATAATTATGGTTATTATCAGATAAGTAAATAATAAAATAAGCCCTTGCTGCAAAGTATTTATTAAATTGATGAAAAAACTTTGATTATCAAATAATCCTCAATTTCTTGGAAAATAACTATTTTTACAATTGCACTTCTGTTTTCTTTGCCTAAAAGCTATTTTTAAAAAATTTGTTTAATCTTTATTTCAAAGTCAATGACAGGCGATTTCACTGACTTCTTCTTTAGTGTTGTTGGATCTTTATCTAAGATCAGAATTTCCTCTTTGAATCTGAGATTTTTTGGATATTATCTCCGGTCAAGATTTTGATTGAAATACTTCTTCTTTCCTTCCTTGGTTGGCATTGTTGGAGATGCCTGTATACCAAGGATTTCTCAGGCGGGTCTAGGTGTTCTTTTATTCTTTGGTGTAGGTTCCTGAAAGTACTTTTAATGTATATTTCTTTGCATGCAAAGTACGTGATGCAGTAGACAACGTTTTTCTGAAAGCATATTTTCTTTGGTGTCTGGCAGTTTTCTATTGTGCAAATGTTTTCTCTTTTCATGTTATTTGCCATGTTATTTCCTTGTGTGATACACCAATTGGAAAGACAGTGCGATTGAGTTTTTCCGAATCTTGAAGTTGAGCATGTCACTGATGAATGGAATGTTTGTCCCTAGGTGTTTTTAGTTTTGAATTAATTCTTCCTCATTGTGGTATCCGTTTCTTCGTAGGACTTCGTGGAAATTTACTTGTTGTTTATAGTTGTCTTCCCCTTCACTGAATTGATTAGCTACATTATGTTTCTCGTACTTTTAGTGCATAAATATTTCCTCGTGAGCTGGTTTTTTCTAGAATCCGTAGGTTTGTGTGTCTACATCTATTTTGATTCTTAAACCTAGTAGATTGAGGGATATTTCTTCCGCTTCTTGCTTGCTCTTTGCCGGGATAAATATATCATCTTACGTTTATAATTCATTGTTATTATTATGAACTTTCCAATGCAATTGCATCATATGAGTAGTGAGCATCTTGTATATTTTGCCAGAGTTCTTCAATATTCCCTTTTGTAGACTTTTCTATCTTGCTGGAGAGGTAAATGGAAAAAGCCCAAATCATTGGTATTGAGCTCCGGTGATTGTGCAGGTTGGTTCACTACGGATATGCTTGAACCACTGACAACGCAAAATTCTTCGATTCGTGTAACATTCCTTTTTCCAACATGTGGTCTGGTGTTATTTTGTTGAATGGCAATATTTTCCGTGAAGTTCATCTTATTTCTTTCTACAGGACCCACTTTGACGAAGTAGTGTGTCGCTTTCAATAAATCGCTTCTGAAGTTCTTTGGTGCAGTTTTTGCCCACTCTGAAACCCTTTCCAAGTTGTTCTACAGTTTGATATTCGAAATCAACTTTGCCCATTTTCATAAGCAAACGCTCATCATTCAACAAAATCAGAGTTTTCTCGTCATTGTTTCTTTAGTAAAATGATCAACTACAACTAAAATACCTAAGAATAAAAATCCCGGTTTTTTCTGCGACGGAGGTTGAGAAGTCAAGATGAGAATAGATTTAAATTCATTACAAAACATCATATAAACCTCTGCCGATCTAAGCTAAAATGTACATATCTAATAACTTTAGCTTGAAACATTTGGAACATTCGGTTTTTTATTGTGGATGGGCTTATGAAAACCTTCAGAAGCTAAAGGTTGACTAAAACTTAAAAAGAAATAATATTTGCAAGAGAATCTAAGTTATTCGAAACAACCTATATGATTTCGTGTCACCCTTTGCAATCATCAATGAGAGTTTAACAATACAATTACTATAATATTATAATGACTGTGCTGGAGGTGAATGTGTGTGTGAGTGACCTACTTTCGTGACCTACATAAGATTACTTAAAAAATCTGTGAAAACCATTGAAAACCGTAAAAAATCAAATTTTTGGATTCACCTACTTACAATTTTGTCGGTAACCATGGGAAACATATGGTTACCACGATAAGATGACTTACATTTTGTGACCTATGTAAAAATATTAGTTGACTTACATAGAAATCCCCAGTGAGGGGGGTGGAAGGTGGGTATCTTGCAGGTGACAGATCCTTAAAAACCTCTGACGTGTTATGCTAAAATGTGCATATCTAATAACTTTAGCATGAAACATTTGAAACAATATGGTTCGTAATTGTTTGTGAGCTTGTCAAAACCATTAGAAGCTAAAATTTGATACAACTAAAACTTAAGAAGAAATAATACATGTTAATCTAAGTGATCTGAAACAATCTGTGTCAGTGGTTCCCAACCTTACTGGTCCTGTGACTCCTTGATAACAAAATTAATAGGGTTGCTCCTTAGTCACTGCATTTTTGCAGCTAACTATTATGTTATTGACTTATTAATATATTTTATACTTTATACTATAAAGTCAGAGTAGGAGTATCGCTTAAATTTAAAATCATAGTAAAAAACCACTGACTAGCGTAAACAAATTATTTTCAGAAGGTCTCAGGCGCCCCCTATTGGGGTTCTGAACCGCTGTTTTATATGAATTCGTGTCGCACTTTACAATCATCAATGTGAAGCTGATAAAACTATTGGGATTGAGCGTTACTTACATGCATACAGATAAAGAAACAAAATTATTTCTTATAAAAATAATGCTGTTGTATTTTATTTTGAATAACAATATTTCTTTAGGGAACATCAAAGCCCGTTCATTATTATGTGATACTTGATGAAAACAGGTGGAATTCAAACGATCTTCAAGAATTCACCTATTTCTTGTGTTATGTTTGTTTTCGATGTACTAGAAGTATTTCTTATCCAGCACCAACCCATTACGCCCATTTAGCGGCATTTAGAGGTAGAATACTGAAAGACGATGAAGATAATATATCGCTTTCGTCGGAAAATGAAAGTATCGGCTTGCCTGATATTTCCATTAATGAATTTCATCAAAACAAAATGTTCTTCATCTAACTATGGCATGTTTTCATAACGTTGTTAGCTTTACATCATTGATTCTCTATCATAACAATAATTTGTTTATTCATAACCCTATTTTAATCGTTGAATATTTTTCAGCCATTTCAAACACTAATTTAAGTGTTCTGAATTGATCAATGACTATCTCTTTTGGAAACTTATAATTATGACCTTAATTAACGGTACGAAACATTTAGTGTTTTTGAAACTGTAATGGAGCACTTCTCTTAACAGTTATTTTTAAATGCATTATTGATTCGTAAGTGCGATTTTCAAAAAATTGATAAGAAGTTTACAGTAAGGAATCGATACGATAACCGAAGTAATTTCCAGGGCTGTTAAAATATCGATTTAAATGATGTTTTACATATTTTCCGTGATTGTTTATCAATAGCTGTTGACTAGTTCGCGATAAATAAAGATTTTCACTAAACACAAACTTTGGAATAATTCATTGGAAATTCATTGCCAACAATTCGTTGGCTCAGTTCATTGATAATCAAAATAAAAATTAATAAATCCGATGATGAATAACCAATTTCATCAGGGAACAGAACTAAAAAATAGTTAGCCAGTTCTTAAAATGGTTCATAGTTTTCTTCGTGGTAAACCTCTTGTTTGAAATCTACTTTCTTTATAACTTTAAATGGTTTTAGGACGAAAACCATTTTTAAGATTTGTTCTGTTTCTTTTATAATATTATAATACATCTCGTAGGTAAAATACTTTTCAAATTTGAAAAAATTCACGATAAAAAACTAATACAATAACATGACAAACAATAAAAATTCATAACATCCTTTTTTATTCTGTAACATGCAATATTGTACAAATTATGTTTACATGTAATATTGTTGAAACATTTGATGAGTCACATAGTATTGAATTTTGTTGGCAAGTTTACGAAAAAATAGATAAAAATATTTTTATTTGATCAAATCTTTGTTGAGGATCAATTAATTTTCACTTGTTTTCCATCGGTTCACAAACTATTCTTGACAATATTTGCTTGTCTTAAAAAATCCTGCAGGTAGTGTATAAAGCTTTTTGAGGGCTATTTATTTTGTGTTTTTACTTTAGGGTTAAACGTGTAAAATAATTATATTTAAGAGTATTTGTATGTCAATCAACTCGTATTTATAACAGAATGACATAATACTTTCATCAAGCTCATAGTTAGCAACTTGTTGAATTACGGGTGTCATGACCTTGTCACTTGCGCATGACGTTCTCTTCGATTCAGTTTACCAAATTGTGATGCGGTTTTATTGAAATAATTTATTTCCCTGTCCCATATATATATAAACCTCTATAATTAACGTGTATGACTGCCTGAATACTTGATTCAATATTTTGGTTGTCTGGGTCCTCGTGTTCCTTCATTGCTAATTATTTTCACCAATGATGCATGTGCTGTAGACACACAATGCAGTATATTGTCTGCCTTTCATGAGTAAACTCATTAGACATATTGTTATTTTAATATTCATACACAAATCATACAATATTATTCATAAACCCGCCTGTTGTTAGTTAATGTCTTTACTGTGACAGAGGGTTGGCAGTTCAACAAAAGTGATTGCCGTTACCTAAACTGTTCTGGCCTGAACTTACCCTGGAATCAGCGATCCGCCGGTAGAAGGCCTTTGCTCGTTTTTCAGATCTCAATTTCCACATAGCATCTGTATTTATAAGTCGATAATTATTATGTATTTGCAGAAGTCATTCAAATCAAGCCTGATTTATTATTTTTGCACTAAAAAAATCTAGAAAATATGTTGGGCCAGCACTAGATTTTGTTTAAATGAATTGGAAATAGCACGCAAAGACAACATGCAGATTAAAAATCAGACCCATAAAACATCAAGTAAACAACCTTAAAATGTGAGAAATATATAATTAAAATATAAAATCAAAAACATTAAAATAATAACAAAGTGCACCAAGATTAGCATGAAACTAACATAAAAATAACAAAGATTTGACCGAAAAATGACAATTTACGTAAAAGCAAAGAATTAATAGAAAAATTGAATAAAAATTAACTAATTTTAATTGGAAAGAATCCAATTAAAAATTTAAGAAAGAAATTGTCAAATTAAATCAAGAAAAATTAAAGCTAGATAACAAATAATTTCAAATTTTGTTTTATCACACTAAAATTAACACTCAAGGTTAGGGTCACAGAACAGGTATATATACCAATTCATTTTCACGGAATTTAACACAAATTTAACTTTGGATAAATTGTGCAACCTTTTGTGAGCAAATTCAAGCAGACAATTATCGACAATTTTTCCATACTGCGTTTCAAGCAACCTCAAGTAAGCTCTACTTGAACGCATGTATGGGGAAATATTTTATGAATGATGATAGTCACTATACCTATCGAGATGTGTAAGTGCGGTCCATCCGCCAATATCTCGTGCCCGTGAAGGTTCTGGCGTGCGTAACGCAGGAACCCAAACGTCGATACATGCCGCTTATAGGGGAAGATGGAAGGGGGTAGTCTTTTACTGCCTCTTCATCATTCAGTTCCAGAAAATTCGACCTAAAATCACGTTACTCATAGGCTCAAAATAATATACACCGAGTAGTTCAGTGGGAGTTGAGTGTGAAAAAGAGCAGAGAATCGTTGCAACGTCGAAAATCAATAAACTAAATGAATAATTCATAAATTGAAATTCCGAGTTGAAAGCCTTAATATCGATAAAGTTAATGTTGAAAATCAAACATCAAAACAAATAATTTTAAAAATTGAAACTCCAAATTAAAAGCCTTAACATCGATAATGTTAACGTTAAAATCGATCATAAAATTGAATAATCGAAAGTAAAGCTCCTAATTAAAAGCACTAAAATCGATAACGCTAGCGTTTAAAATGAATCTTAAAAGTAAATAATAAAAATAAACGGTAATCGGAATTAAAGACCTTCATAACGATAGTGTTAAAAATAAAATGAAGAACCTGACATAACGACTAGGATTATCAGCCGTAGTAGGGTAAAAACGTTCCACGACAATAAAATTAAAGTAAATAAATCATTAAAACCCCAAATGACGGTAAATAAAACTTGGATAAAGGTATTGTTTAACGATCTCAATAAGTAGTGTGAGGGTATTGTAATTAATTAAATAATCAAAACTTTGGCGTACATATTACTATGATGCGGGTTTGAATAAAGAGGTGAGTTGAATGAAATGGAGTTAGGGAAATAAGGTTACAGCAATCTATAAAAAACTAATAAAGTAACCTAACCGAATAATATTCAAAAGTATAATTAATTTAAGGCAAAAATAAAAATAATAATACCAAACTTCAACGGTAATAGAATAGCGGTAGCACTAATGTAAATAATCTAAATTAAGATGGTCCCGTGCAATACCAATCATACCAGCATGAGCGAGGTTCCATAAATTCAGCCATCCATTATTAGACAATTTAATCGAAATACCCTTGTGTTGGGCCAGAACGTAAACGGCCTTGAGGAATGTTTAAATGGATCGGTAACACACATGCAAATATAACATGCAAATTTAAATAAACCTATTGAAACATCAATTAAACCCTATCAAATATGAGGAAAAAGAGAATTAAATATAAAATAATGAACATAAAAATAAATTAAAATAATAACAAAACGCATCAAGATTCGCACGATACCAACACAAACATAACAAGAAAACACAACAAATTCGACAAAATTGGAAAATTAATAAAAGTTCATGAAAATGAAACTTAAATCAAAAAATTTGAATTAGTAATAATTCAATAAAAATTCTAAATGAAAAATTATTAAAATAAATCAAAAAATAATAAAATTAAAGAATAGAATTCACTAGAAAATAACAAGGTCGAATTTTGTTTTACTGCATCAAATTTAACATGCGAGGTTAGGGACAGAAAATAGGTATAAATACTGATCCATTTTCACATTAGTAACTAAATAAAAAACCATTTTTCAAATTACCTTTGAATCTTGTTTAAAATCTTATTTTTAGGTGAGGAATGTTTATTTTGGAGCCCTCTCTCCACGTCACATCCTTGCAACCTCAGCAGAGCTCTGCTTGGATGTCGGCGTGGGGGGAGAGGTATTTTTGTTTTGTTTTATTTTTGCTATGCCATATTATGAAACTTTTATTTTTATGGAATGGAATGGAGGGTAATTTATGTTTATTTGTTATATACTTAATAAATATTATTAATATTGATAAATTGTTTTTATATGTTTAATAAATAAATAATTCTGTCGAAATTTTTCCGGCCCACAGCCAACACATCTTGCAAGATAGTAAAATCTACATAGTACAGATTTGTGTAAGAGCGTGGAAAATCGCCAATGATATGTACCCGTGAAGACTCAGCGTGCGGAACGCAGGGGTCGTAACGTCAATATTATCCATATAGATGAAACGAGGAATAAGGAAGAAGTCTTTTGGCTGCTTCCTCGTTCCTCATTTCTGTAAAATCGACCTAAATTTCTATTACACACGGCTCAAAATCATCACACCGAGTAGTCCAGTGGGCACTCAGTAAATATAATGTAAACACAAAACGCGCCTAAGGTCTATTAAAGGGAAAGGGTACGGGAATAAATTAAATTGAAATCGTTGATATAACCAAGTTAGAAGTAAATTAATTGTCGGTATACTAAAATGAATAAAATAGTAAAATCACTTATTCAATTAAACTATTGAATAAAATTAACAATGATGGGGTAACAATAAGCATCACATTGATTAAATTAAGTTAATCCATTGATCAAAATTAAAGTAATTTGAATAAAAATAAACTAGTAAATCTTCGAGTAAAAGTAAAGTAGAGCTTTGATTAAAATAGTGAAATGATTTATGAAGTAGACTATTGCTTAAAGTAATTTATCGATTTAAAGAAAAAACAAGTGAGTCGAGTGACGGTAATTAATACCAATCGTTGAATTAAATTAAAGTAACTATAAATTAAAAGGGTAATGAAATGTATTGATGTAGGAAACAAACTTTTCGGTAAATTAATATAGATTCATGGAGCAAAATAGAGTAATTAAAATAGGTTAAAAGTAAATTAACTCGTTGATTAAAAATAAATTCGGTGGTTAAACTAAGGTAATTTGGTAATCAAGGTAAAGTAATTCATTGCTTCAAATCAAAGTAACCTTTTGGTTGAAAATGAAGTTACTCATCGCTTAGAATTAGTGTAATCATTAATAAAAACTAAATAAATCATGGATTAAAAAATTTAAATAATTTGTTAAGGTAATGTTTGATTTAAGTCATTGATTAGAATTACAGTAATTGTTGATTAAAAATGGGGTGATTTGTTAATTAAAATTTAAGGATAGAAATAAATAAATCTGTAAATGAAAAATAAATATCTGTTTATTAACATAAGATTACTATTATAGGAGTTAAAATTTACAGCATGGTTAAATCAAATCGATATTGATAGGAATCAGGACTGTGAATAGCTTAAGTCGATGGGGAACAAAACAAAATTAACTTGACGATAATATTTGTTTCACTACTGATAAGAACCCAAACCAGTTTGAGAACCAGGAGTTTCCACGCCTATCTCCCTGTAAGATTAAAACAAACGACAAAAATGTATTATCTGAACCAAATAAAAATCATACAGAAATCCTCTTACTAATCTGAACCCGTTTATCATCCATAAAATGAAGTTATTTCAATTGTTAAAGTCGAAGTAATAAGTTAATCTTTAGTAGAAAATCCACTAGCGATAATAGAAGTACTGCAAACATTTCGAGAAAGTTAAAATCCAACAAATAGAAATGGTAAACCGTTCCAAAATTTCGAAATAAATCGGGCGATATAACCAAGATTCCAATCCGTTCAAAATGAATAAAAATTCCATGACATAGAGATGCATCGAAATGACCAATCAGCGTAATATGCCGGATATTGAATCATGTCGAAAACTTAACCACGAGATCGTGCCAATCCACTAAAATACTCTCGAATAACACCGACTAGTAAAATAACATCCTGACTAAGCTAGAATCGTCAATTACTACCAAACATAAAGTTAAACCTAACCGACAATCAATCAAAATTCCATTTAACCGGAAATCCGGTTAATCATTGACGACGACTTCTGAACGCGCAAATTTATCCAACGGAAACGCGCCGTTGTCACGATAGACCATCATCGATCGAATTATGAATTTACAATATCCCTTTTACGTAAATAAATTATTTCAAGTTTAAAACTACAAACGGCAATAAATAATAATCTCTCATAACCTAGTTCTAAACAAGATTTAATCATTTAGTTAACTATAATCACCCATATTAGCATAGTACCCAAATCATATAGTAACTTCCAAAAGAATTACGCCAAATTACCAATTCATTCCGCCCTCTCTAAATAAGAACACTCGTGAACATTTGAAAATCCGAGAAATAGGTTATTCCCTTCGCGTTTCTGGATACTACTTGCTTAAACTAGAACGATTGATTTGAACGCTTTTACATTGAATAATTCCTAGATACTCCGACATATTTCGTCCCTCAAACACTGTACCGATCCCCGGTTAATTAGGTACAAAATAAATCCGATATCTTAATTATGAGAAGCGTTGTTTAGACTATGAACCAAAAGTTAGCCTGAAATACCCATAGATTACAGCGTATTGATTGTCATAAAAAAGGATGTCTATGGTCGTTTGATAAAGAGTTTAATTCGCGAGCGTTAACAATTTCGGAACGACCAACAACCATTACGAATTCCAATAGATGTTTTTCTTTCACCGACCCCATTAACAATTATTTCACCATGACACTTCCAAAAATAACTAACGAATATCAAACCGTACAGCCGGTTTGGATAAATTTCATTTTAAACCTTACGTACTTAATGGTTTATCCACAATATCATTTCAGATCATGCCACTCGATTGGACTACTACACAAGCAACTAGCGAAAAGAACCCGAGAAAGGCACCACAAACCGCAGATATCATCAGCAAACTTCGACCACAGTGGTCATACCCTACCACTTGGCGACTATTGGGTCTCGAAACGGACACTTGCGGACTCGCCGGTCAACAATATCCCGCCGAAGAGACATACGAGCATGCTCGGAACCTCCTCACTCATTGGGAAAGGGTGCAGGAGCAGGTGGATCTCAATGTGATAAAAGCCCGGATGTACCTCGCGAACGTGGAGGAGGACATCCGCGTCGGGCGTATTGCGGAAGCTTATCCACCTCGCCCAGCCCGCGATACCCGACGGCCCTATACGGTGGTGGCTCTGAAGAAAAGCCTAAAAAGACATTTCCCCGAGGAATAAAGACAATAGTTACAATGTTCATGTTGTAAATAATTTCGAAATTAAATGTCGTTCGTGTTATTTCTCCTTATAGATAGATTCGTTTCCTAATTTTGTTTAAATGGATAAATTATGATTTAATTAAGTCGATAAGAAATTAAAAGGTTCTCTTTTATTATAGTGATGTCTTCCCTAAAAATACTGCAAACCGAACTGGATCACGCGAGGCGGTCAAACGCGGATCTGCTCACCCAAATTATCCAAATGACCCGCGAAATAGAGCAGATAAAGGCAACATGGTCAGATCCAGCAAAAACGAAAGCTGTCTACCACCGACTCACGGCGGCACAGAAAGGCTGGGCTGAAGAGCGACAACTCAATCAGAGCCTGCGCACTCAAATCCGAGGACTAGAAGTCGCCCTAGCAGTCTGTCGGGAGGGGGAAGCGGTAACATATCCGCTCGTCTTCGCCCCATCCCAGATGCCGCCGAAAAGTATTCGATCCGCAGACCAGTCCATCACTCCACCAAATAATCGTCAGCCGGGACGTAAGGAGCGTGCCCGACGTCGAGCAACCCAGCTTCAAACCCATTAACTCATAAATACTGCGTGTTTTTGTTGATTCGAATAGAGTAGTCATATTCATAGTTAATTTGTTTCTTAGATACATTTGTATGCCAGCGTTATCATAAATATTAGCATCACGTCACCGAATCTTCGTCTCATTTATTCGCAGTCAAATTAGAACCTAATCTTGAATTTCTACAAGGGACAGAGCAAAGTGAGCATAAGTCTTCTATCGACAGCTCGTGAACCCGAGGGTTGTCCGAGCAATTACAGTACTAGTAATAATACTCAATTTTTGCGGACAATCCACCACTTGAACACATTACCAACGTTGCCTAGCAACGGGTGCCAAGTGGCGGTTAGCATCATTTTGTATGGCGTTACTGGGGCAACCACAGGTGGATTCAAACAAATAACGAAACCCTGTAACCCACCACTTGTATTAATTTCTTCTGAGAGTCATACATAAATACCAATCGCAATAATAATGAAGGAATAATTTTCATTGTACATAATTAATAAAAATAGATCTAAAAATCTTCCATAAAAAACAGAGCATTACATTTCACTGATAATCAAGTCAAGGATCAAAGTAGACTGCGACATAATACCTCGTAAATAAACGGCTGTTATAATACGTTCAATACCAGATAACCGATTTTCTCGTCCATAACACTGTGAGGAGTCATAAATTCGCTACGTATCACCTAATAGTGACCATTGATAACTTTCGAGAAGCTCGAGTACATGGACGTCTTATTGAGCATAGAATTGTAGAGAGATACGGCATTCAATAGACTTAAAACTTAGTAAACCTAATTTACTGAGAGAATGTGAAAAGAATACTTACAAGAATTTTCAACGCGTAGAATAACGATCGAAGAAGCAAAATGTATTAATTAAATTAAAAATTCCCGGTAAGATTAAATAAAAATAGAGTCGCTGATCACCAAACTAGATATTGATCTACGTCTCGCCACGTAAGATAATAAGGAGAAAAAAGCACAAGAATGAGTGCATAAAATAACACATTGTCTAATAAAATATTATGTGGTTAGAAAATCCAAATGCCACGTACACGAGGAGTAGACAATTTTATCGATATTCGGTTAATTGACATGCCGATATGGTCATATATATAGTCATGCACAAGTAGAACAAATCAGTCGATTACAAGAAAATTTAACACAAAGTGAAAAATGAATGCGCCTACATACAGTGTTACTATGACCCTAATTATAAAGGAAAATAACCACATCCATCGACGAGTCGAAGCCAGGAAGGAGGGACAAACAAGGAGGAAAGAGGACGAACGCGAAGGTACAATTTAATTTGATAATAAATCTTTTTTTAATTATTTATTCCTGCGAATTATGTAAAATGCCCCGATTTGACGAGCAATGTGTTGAGCTCAGAGCCAAAATTAAAACAAAATTACAAAACCAATTTAAACAAAAAGGTGAAAATTGTATAAGTTAAAACAAAAGAATTAATGTCGTTTGGAAATTGTCAATATGGCTGCTGTAACATAAGCACGCACCGCAAGAAGAGACCAAAAATAAAATAAAAACATTAATTAAAACAAATTAAAAATATAACAAAATTAAATAAAACAAATAATTAATTAAAATCATTAAAAAGCCTACAGCTGCAGAAAGAAACATACGAAAAATAAAATAAACTACCAAAACCTTGCAAAATAAGGTTTAGAAAAAACACAGGCAGAAGAGGCGACCAAAAAACAAAATATTGGGGTTAAAAAATAATATTGTAAGAAAATAATAATAAAAATAAAATCCAACAATAAAATATTAATATATCAAAAAATAAAGAAAAATATATAAAAAATTACAAAAATATTTCGAAATAAATAAAATAATTAAAAAGCCCTAAAAATGGCGAAAAATCGCCCATTGGTCGCACACAGGTACAAAAACACTAGATATACGGCAGTCATTTTCATAATTTTCAGACATTTTTTCAGTCAGGTGACTACTAGAAAAATTTTTAGACTTTCTTAGACGAACCGTGAGTCATTTTTAGACAAAGTGTTTATGCCAATTTTTCAAATCTGGTTGCATGACTGTGGATTGTAAGTATTGTTTTCTTGTATAAATATATATTTCGAAGTCTTGTTACTTTGATTTTATTCTGGAAGGTCGTGGAATCTTTTGGTGCCACTGACAAATCCCCCTAAAATCTTATTTATAATACGATTTTCAATAGCATTCGATGGGACGGACCGTGTGCCGGCTGGGGGATTAAGTTCCCTAGTTGAGCTCGTGGGTCATGCCTCGTTGGAGCCTCGGCAGTCCGCAGTAGGGTCTGGCAATACGCACAGGACCTCCACGCAGGGCGCCGTTGTATAACTCGAAGCGACTGCTGAAAGTGGCCGGGGCGAGTAGAAAATAAAATTCGGGAAGTGCGACTTTAGTTAAGCGGGAATAAAGTTTTGTAGGAAAAATTTAAAGCATCGTCGGGAAATTAATTTGGAAATCAAGTAGGAAAGGATAGGATAGTTTAGGAATGTTAAGTTGAAAGAAATTTTCCAAAAGTTGAACGATATAATCTGGCAGAAGAGAGTAGCGTTTATTAAAGTGACCGCAGAGGGTTGTAATTACTTAAAATCATGGGAAATGTACCGGGAGTTAAGGAATTATTAATCAAATTCTTAATATAGAGAAAGATAAAGTTAAACTAGGGCAGATGTAGTCGATACCGTGAAACAAATGAAACAGGAAATTTACCTAAACATTAGGGAGGAACGCTGCCCAAATTTTTGAAGGATACATCTATAAATAATGGATAAAGATGATGAATAAGTGTGGAATTGTAGGAATAGACAAGTAAGAACCAGGATATAGAAAAAGAAAGACGTAAGACCTTCCATCGGCAGTCCAGAACCCGAAAGTGAAAATATCATGAGGAGTAGTTCTAGAAATGGAGCTCACCTGCTCATGAATTTTCAACCCTTATGTACATTACCAACATGGCAATCACCATGGGTACATAGGAGGGATAGAATAATAATCGTGATGGCGTTTAGGGAGTAGATGCACAAAAACCCTAGAAAAAATAAATAAAATCCACCCTATTCGCCAACAAATGCTTCGAAGACATCTCCAAGAAACAAGCACCAAAGAGCTAAAATCGAAGGGAAGATCAAACTCTCATAAGAGCTTCAATCATGTCGAAAACAAAATATTAAATGAAAAGAATAATTTTGTCTTGTCTCATACTATACTATATAGAGTATCAATCCTTCACTTGCAAACAAAACCCCGTCCAGAATCTATAAATTATCTAACGAGAGATGATTCGCCGCATAAATTTGTAATAATTCTAAAATCTTCTATGCATAAACATCATGCTATGAATCAAGGAATCCTCTACATACAGATCTAAGTCGACATATCCTAAATATTGGCTGGAACTACAGTTGTATTATGGCTCTCCACGACATTAACCAAGAACCCGAAATTAACCGCGATCATCTTCCTATTGTACAGTTGTCACGAATTCGGAAAATAAATAAATTAAATGAGGTCTAAGGACGAGGTCGACCCAAGGTTTTAACACATAATCCGTGTATAACTCCGCCTTTCATTACTCCTAGATAGAGGTGTCTTAATAGCCAAGTCGAATGACCGTAGAGGAGACTAAAATCGCATGAATACCTTTACTGGACACCACTAATCAGATGTAGGAAAGATTCAAGCATAATGATATTTTTTCACCTACACAATCGCGAAATTTACTAAAATTCGCATGAAAGCAACCGCAAATTTTATTAATTTTAAAAATCATATGTATAATCATGTCTATTATAATTCACTATTGCAGACGAATCTTGGATCGATGCGTCCCGAATTACGAGCGTTTCCAAGCACGAACGGCTGCCAGATGCCAACAGGCTATGTGGGATGCGGGATTTTCGATTTCCCCTTTTAGAGAATTCAGAGAAGGTCATCTCAACGATTGCGAGGAAGTAGATCTACCGTATGTGGCCATCAAGAGGGAGCCAGGCCGCAATCCAACGTGCGGAATTCACTCAGGCTCACCTCGAAATTCATCAGCAACAAACGAACTGGCAGGTGACCATGGCCAGAAGGCACCTAACCAGGATAAGCACGGACATTGCCACCGGAAGAATTCCCAGCACCGATGGATACGCTCCATCCTACGGAGTGTCCTATGGATTGGACGATACCGCCCTGGCAGAACCTACAATACCCATGGATGTACTGATTCATAGAAGATTGCTACCCAAAAAATATGCAAGTTTCGCGAGATGGCAAGAGCATTCATATGCTTGGGATCGGCCCAGACCCAATTCGGACTCATCTCGCAGAAATCAAACGAGAAGATAAGAAGCTTGTATCTTAAAATAAATTTTAAATTCGAAAATCTTAGTTATTTGATTATTAAATATATTTATATGATCCTTAATTCTCAAAAACGGACGAAAAATGGTGAATTACGGCAGTTTAGAGAGTATATTTAGTTAGAGACCCAGTAGATTTTTGAGTAACCCGCCCCAGACCAATAATAATATACCGATATAGTAATAATTAATGAGAATTTCATGATCAAAGCTGCGAAATTTCATTGTAGATACGGATTCGCTCAAGACTCTAAACAAAGAGTTAATAAAATTACGCATGGAGAATGCGGAGTTTCACCACTAGTTGCTTCAGATGACACGTGAGATTCAGATGATCTGTGCGTCATGGGTGGAACCCACCAAAGTAAAAGCAATCTACCAACGATTAACCGCCGCATAGCGTGGATGGGCGGAAGAAAGACAACTAGGACAAACTCAGAAAACACAAATATGCAGTTTGGAAGTGGCACTATCGGCTTGCCAGGAGGGCAACGCCGTAACGTATCCGTTAGTGTTCGCGCCAGCCCAACTAGCGTACAAAGAGGCGACAAGCACGACCAAACCAGCAGCGAAACGCTCAAAGCGACGCCCAGGGAAGGCAGAACGTTCGAAACGTCGTACGCAACAATTCGGAGACAAAAATTGAGTTTGACTGGCTTAACCATTTATTGTCGTGCTGATAAATAAATTATTCTCGCTATTTCTTTAGTTTGTTTTGTTTTGTTAATTATTTTATTTGGCAAATAAAGCTGTTCAATTGGAATTGTGTGAGTGGGGTTCGCGTAAGAATTAGTCCTTTAAAGTATCGGATACAGGCAGAAGGGACTGGAGTAAGAAATTGCACATAGACCTTCTATCGGTAGTGCGTTGGACCCACCATGAGGCCGGGCAGTTCTCCAGCAGAACTCATATTTGGCAGTCTCATAACCAATGGTTACAGTTCCAATGGTTGCCTTGCACAGGGTAACCATTGGAGGGTGGAAAGCATTGTATGTAAAGAGGTCAAAGTTAGAAATCACTAACCCCACAAAACACATGACGTGGAGACTTTGTAAGACAGATCTAATGTTTCCCCTCCAATTTTGAATGATCGGCTAGATCATTATCTTGATCTTTCTGGTTGTTAAGGTCTTTCATCAGCACGGATCAATCGGTTCCGCGCTATTTCTACTTTACCCGGTTTTGCTCAACTATGAGCGGTTTCTCTTATTCTGGGGGTTGGTTTTGAAGTCAGTTATGTCAGTTGTGTCTGGGTGAAAATCAAGGGGTATGTAATCAAATTTTCCTTTTGGCTTCTCAGACGAGCTGTTTCGATTGTTCGGATAACACTTGAGTATCTGTGCTATGTGGCCACTTTTATATATGACAGCTTAAGGCACCCTATTGAATCTAGGCGTCTCTGTAAATAATGTTGGGCCAGAACACAAACGGCCTTGTAAATTTTTAAATGAATCGGTAACACACATGCAAATATAACATGCAGATTTAAATTCAAACCTATTAAAACACCAATTAAACCTTATCAAAATATGAGAAAGAAGACAATTACACAAAAAATAATAAACATAAAAATACATTAAAATAATAACAAAAGGCAACAAGATCCGCACGAAATAAATATAAACATAACACGAAAACCCAACAATTTGACCGAAATTTGATAATTTAACAAAATATGAAATTTCATGAAAATGAAATAAAAATCAAAGAATTTGAATTAGAAATAATTCAATAAAAATTACAAAAGAAAAATTATCAAATAAAATTGCAAAATAATAAAAATTAAGATTTGAATACACTAGAAAATTCGAAGGTCAAATTTTGTTTTACTAAATCAAAAAGAACACGCAAGGTTAGGGCCAAAAGATAAGTATATATACCGATTCATTTTTACACAATTTTAATCGTTTTTACTGGTAAATCAGTTTCTTAAAAATCTATTTTCAATGTGAGTGAGAGTTTTATTTGAAAACTCTCCACGTCACATCCTCGCAACCTCGATAGAGCTCTGCTTGGATGTCGGCGTGGGGAGAGCGATATATTTATAATGTTTCTTTTGAATTTGTGGATTGGATTGTATCGGTAACTTTATTTTGATTTTAATAAATTGTTTTATAATATACAAATTATGTTTTCGTTTTAAAAATTTTGTCGAAATTTTTCAGGCCCACAGCCAAAGACACATCACAAGCTAGTAAAATCAACATAATATTCGGATTCCTGTAATGTGTGGAATATCGACAATGATCCGTGCCCGTGAAGGCCCGCCGTGCTGAACGCAGGAGCTGGAACGTCAATATTATTCCGTATAGCAGAAAGGAGAAATGAGGATGCAGTCTTTTGGCCGCTTCCTCGTCTCTCGATTTCTTTAAATTCGACCTAAATCATTCTACACACGGCTCAAAATCATCACACCGAGTAGTCCAGTGGGCACTCATTAATTATAATATAAACACAATTCGTCTAAGGTCAACCAGGGGAAAGGTGACGGGGAAATGGAAAAATAAAAAATGAAATCATTGCTATGAAATTAAATCAAACTATTATTTTAACCACTAAATTTAAACTATGGAATGAGAATTTAAACTCATTATAATAATTAAGCAATTCCCCTAAGCATATAACAATTAGTAATTGGAGTCACGAATTTAAACAAATCAGATTCAGAGACGTAAATAGGTACGCTCCTAGATAAGATAAAAGATAGTAGCGAAAGTTTAACCGAAGTCTCGATGATGTAATGGTAAAAACCACGAGAAAAAATGTGCTAATCTTAATTCAATCCAAACGGGGAAGAACATATAGCTTGCATTAATTAATTCCTAATTAACAAAATTTTCTGTGAGAGATAAATTAAGGTTAATTTACCGAAACCCCGATAAACCCAATATGACCTCCGAATAGAATTGAGAAAACGATAAAATAAGGAGGGCGACTCATAAACCGAAGAAAATTCCACAATAATGCAAATAATTAAATTCCATTGATAGGATAATCACCGAAAATTAGTTTTAGTTAAAATCGACGAGATAATAAGAACTAAATAAATAGAGCCTCATCTTTTCTAGTACGACGAAACTTCATAGTGATGAACGCCTTTGAGCTTCCGAAGTTATAAGTGATGAGTACAATTAAACACAGAATAGGATAATCTATCTACTCGCATTTCCCCGAGTAAGGCCAAACCCAAATCCAATTAACAACGAACTACAGTTCTTTATTAAAAACACAAAGGAAAAGGGAATGCTTCACAAAAATCCGGCTCTAGCTCAATCCTACGTCCACGACGAGTCGATCTTAAAAGGATAAAAATTATTAAGCTAAGGAGAACCCAATTATCCATTAAAACCTGCGATCATTACTTTCCTCCGCCCAAATAATCCACCGATCCGAGGAAAATAAGTATTCGAATCAGCCGCTCCATAGTACTCGTTTATTCTTTTGATCGAGATTCACTAGCCAATAGGGATCCTGTGACGTTACTCAAACTAAACTTAAGTACCAACTAAAAGAATAAAATATCTATTCAATATAATAATTTATCCGAAAATTTAAGTTAATGAATGATTTACTTCGCCAATATCCGTTTTAGAGCTTCATTCCTGAAAGATAAAAATTAAGAAATTTATAGAACACAATTCCAATCCCTACTCGCGATGGTGACCATTTAGCTGAAATAAATCCCATAAAACTCCGAAATTTACTAAACAGGTAACGATAGAAAAACAGAAACCTGACTAAACATCGCCGCCTACATAAATCAATAATTCACATTAAGGTTAGTGGATAACAAATTTGTTCGTTGCACACACACCAGTAGCAATTCGGTCAAAAATCCGTGAAATTTCAGGATGAATCGATATCGAGTGCATTAGCATCTTCAAGACCATGCCAAGGAGTGAAGTGAATACCCACCCGGAGGGTGTGCGGTCACTAATTACTATCGTAATACACACACACTCCGATATAAAATACATCGACAGTGGAAATCGCTTTAGTCGTAGAAACCATGTCAAGGAAAATTAATCAATCTCCACAAATCCTTCATGAGCACTTAGGAGAGAAATATTCCCCGACAAGTAAACTTTTAACTATTATTAATTAAATTAAATTTGTACCTTACGAGCACTAGGTAAACGGCCTTACTCCCGGAACCATTTAGCTTCATTTCCACCTGAAATCGGACCCAAGAAGACCGCCACCGAAATTAATAAATAAATTGTTTACTCCTATAATTCAGTCTTCATTTTTTCATCGCCATAATATTGATAAAATAACCAGCTAATAATCTGTGGGAGATTCATCGGGCAACCTGCATTTAATTCACTCACCGTGACATAAATAATAATCGACTCGGGATTGATGGTTGGCAGTAAATCGGAGTTTTTTCTCACGAGTCGTCGTTGATGTCGAATGGTTGGAATCGAATTTGAAATCCGAAAACCTTTGATCCTAAAAGAATGGGAACAAGTAATATTATAATAAAAATCCAATAATGTACAAACGTGTTGATTCCTTTTAGGGAGTAAGTCAATTTGCCTACAGTTATAAAGTAATCCGCAGGGAATGGGCAAGTCGCCAATAATATAACGGTACACTAGAAATTATCCCCATTTAGAAGTATGTATTTTGACTGGCCCATAAATCTCAACCATGGAAATGCGAGAGTATACTCGCATTAACACCCGATAAAATTAGTTAACCCTAGGGCTTATCAATAGTAACCGGAGGATACATTATAATTTATCCATAAATATCACTAATATTAATACCAAAGGATAGGCGAAATATCGTCAGTTGCCAACTAAATTACCCATAGATAACTGTAATATTAGTGCAAAAAATATCTAAAAATTATCAATAACCCTTCGCACAAACGCATATCATTCACTTACCAATAATCACCTCAGATTTCACGGTGTGGCAGCTAGTTTCAATTGTTGTTCGAACCAGTTAGAAATCTTGATTAAAGGATCACCCCTTCAATTAATGGGTTTAATGACTCTGGTGATTCCGTGTTAACCTCGACGACGTGAGTGGAGGGGGGGGAGAACTCCGAGTGACTGCCGATGAATCAATACCTGTAATCGATAATTTCCATAAAAATTAATTAACGATATGATAAACATTTACTCAATTTTTAAGATGATGATTTCATTACCTGGGATACCATCAATTAGCTAGTTTTAACAGTCAATAAAAAATGTTATAAATAATATATGATCGGAATAAAAGCATGTTTAAAAAGTATATTTAATAGTCAACAAAAAATTCTATAAATAATATATGATCGGAATAAAAGCATGTTTAAAAGGTATATTTAATAGTCAATAAAAATTTTATAAATAATATATGATCGGAATAAAAGCATGTTTAGAAAGTATATTTAACAGTCAACAAAAATCTTATAAATAGTATATTATCAGAATGAAGGTACGTTTAAAAATATATTTAATAGTCACAGCAATTAATATTTGACTTCAGCTTACACGCATACAAATGGAATTAATTTCCCTCAAGATAGCGTTGGGATTAGGGCCCTAACTTAAACCTCGAAGAGGAGGATCCGACTGATGCGTTATAAACCCAAGTAATCATTCTATCATTTAGGGAAATCAGGACCCTTCATTTACGTCCATACGCACCTAGCAGACCAGTGGAGGCAAGCGTGGCGTCGCTTCGGTCGAGAGAGGTACCCCGATGTGCCCGAACCCGGAGAAAACCGGCGAGACGACATGCTCCTGGTGAAGGATACCATGAAACAATTCAAGCAGAGTAGCCAACCAAGTGACCCAGGCCCGGCCCAGGAAATTCATGAGCGGGCTCGAGCACTTCTGGCATGCCTCTAGGACCGCCAACGCCGGGTCAATTTCCTGGTAGATTGGGCCAGTAATTATCGAGGAGGACATTGCCAATGGTAGGATAGCGGAGTCCTACCACTTCATGACGCAATCCGACTCCAGACCGGTCCGTAATACGAAACGGCCCGTATTCATAATCCCGGACTACTCCCCTGAGGAAGGGATAAAGAAGTTTTTCGAGGATTCTGGACCTCGCTGATTTATGAAGCACCGACCGCCTAGTTTTATTATAAACAATTTTATAAAATAGGTAATTGTCATTTGAGATTTGTTTCATTTTTTTTTGATGATTTCTTAGTATAATTTTCGTAACTTGTGTTTAAATTAACCGTATGCTTGGGAATTTTAAATAAGTTAATAAAGGCTTTAATGTTCATTATTGCAGCAATGGAATCCTTGCAAATATTGCAAACGGAACTTACCAACGAAAGGCAAGACAACAAAAATCTTCACGATCAGGTTATCCAACTAGCCTGGGAGGTCCAACAAGTCAAGGCCACATGGGTAGACCCAAAGAAGATCAAATCAATACATCAAAGGCTTACCGCGGCCCAAAAGGGCTGGGCCGAAGAAAAACAGATGAATCAAAACCTCCGAATACAGATACGAGGGTTGGAGGTTGTCCTATCTTCCTGTCAGGAGGGGGCAGCTGTAACATACCCCCTCGTCTTCGCCCGGCTCAACTGTCGGCGGCAGCTCCAACAACGACCGCAACTCCAACCGCAACAACAACCAACAGTTATTGGCCTGGACGAAAGGAATGGGCTAGACGTAGAGCCGCTCGATTACTAAACAAGGCCTGATAAACTTGGGGAATGTATTTACTTTGCAAATAATATATTGTTGAGCTTGTAGATTATATATGTTTATTTTGTATTTATATATTTGTTATTTGAAATGGTACCTTCAAAAGTTTGGGTAAGTGTCTATAACACTACCACCAACACACAAAAATACATCATTACAATACAACAGTTAGGTTTATTTCTAAAAATAACATTGTCAAATTCCTTTTATTTTATGATAAACTCCAACGATGAAACTCACGACATAAAGAGGACCAAATGATCTAAAGCTAGCACATGTCTTCTAACGACAGCTCGTTGAACCCAGTGAGATTGTCCGAGCAATTACAGCATTAGTAATAACTGTTGGGCCAGAACACAAACGGCCTTGTAAAATGTTTAAATGAATCGGTAACACACATGCAAATATAACATGCAGATTTAAATTCAAACCTATGAAAACATCAATTAAACCTAGCAAAATACGAGAGAAAAGCAATTACATATAAAATAATAAACATAAAAATAAATTAAAATAATAACAAAATGCAACAAGATCCGCACGATATAAATATAAACATAACACGAAAACCCAACAAATTCGACCGAAATTTGATAATTTAACAAAAATGAAAATTTCATGAAAATGAAATTTAAACCAAAGAATTTGAATTAGAAATAATTCAATAAAAATTTCAAATAAAAAATTGTCAAAATAAATTAAAAAATAATAAAAATTAAGATTAGAATACACTAGAAAATATCAAGGTCGAATTTTGTTTTACTAAATCAAAAAGAACACGCGAGGTTAAGGACAAAAAAGGTATATATACCGATTCATTTTTACACAAAAAACCATTATTAGAACTATATTTTGAACCTTTGAAATCACTCAATACTTGTAAATCTATTTTAGGTGAGTGAGAATTTTATTTGGGAACTCTCTCTCCACGTCACATCCTCGCAACCTCGGTAGAGATCTGCTTGGACGTCGGCGTGGGGAGATCAGTATTTTGTTGTATGATGTTTATGCTTAGCAAGTAATTTATTATATTGCTTTTGGTGGGTTACAGAGTTTCGTTATTTGTTTGAATATGCATGTGGTTACCCTAGTAACGCCATACAAAATGATTCTAACTGCCACTTGGCACCCGTTGCTAGGCAACGTTGGAAATGTGTTCAAGTGGTGGATTGTCCGCAAAAAGTGAGCATTATTGCTAATACTGTAATTGCTCGGACAACCCTCGGGTTCACGAGCTGTCGATAGAAGACCTATGCTCGCTTTGTTCTGTCCCTAGTATAAAGAGTTCAAGATCGGATCTTTATTGACGGTGCGAGATGGAACGAAGGTTTGAAAACGCGCTACGAGTATTCATGATAATGCTTGTATGCAAATGTATCTAAGAAACAAATTGACTATCAATACAACTACTCTATTCAATTCAACAAAAGTCACGTAGTCTTCATAAGTTATTGGGATAGGTTTTGGGGTTGTGTTGCTTGACGTCGGGCACGCTCCTTGCGTCCCGGCCGACGATTGTTGGATGGAGTGATGGACTGGTTTGTAGATTGAGTGTTTTTCTGTGGCATCTGGGACGGGGCGAAGATGAGAGGGTATGTTACCGCTTCCCCCTCCCGACAGACCGCTAGGGCGACTTCTAATCCTCTGATTTGGGTGCGCAAGCTCTGATTAAGCTTTCGCTCTTCTGCCCAACCTTTCTGTGCCGCCGTGAGTCTGTGGTAAATAGCTTTCATTTTTGTCGGATCTGACCAGGTGGCCTTTATTTGCTGTATTTCTCGGGTCATTTGGATAATTTGGGTGAGTAGATCCGCATTTGACCGCCTAGCGTGATCCAGTTCCGTTTGCAGTAATTGTAGGGTCGACATCGCTATAATAAAAGAGAACCTTTAAATTTCTTTATTGACTTAATTAAATCATGATTTAGTCATTATAAACAAAATTAGGAAACGAATCTATTTCTAAAGAGAAACAATACAAACGACATTTGAATTTTGAAATCATTTATAACATTAACACTGTAACTATTGTCTTTATCCCCTGACGAGGGATCAGGATTCTTCGGTGAAAAGTCTTTTTAGGCTTTTCCTCTGAGCCACCACTGGATAGGGCCGTCGGGTATCGCGGACCGGTCGAGGCGGATAAGCCTCCGCAATACGCCCGACGCGGATGTCCTCCTCTACGTTCGTGAGGTACATCCGGGCTTTGATCACATTGAGATCTACCTGCTCCTGCACCCTTTCCCAATGGGTGAGGAGGTTCCGTGCATGCTAGTATGTCTCTGCGGCAGGATATTGCTGCCCGGCGAGTCCACAAGGGTCCGTTTCGAAACCCAACAGTCGCCAAATGGTGGGGTATGGCCACTGTTGTCGTAGTTTGTCGATGATCGCTGCGGCCTGTGGTGCCTTCCTCGGGTGCTTTTCATCAGTTGCTTGGGTGGTAGTCCAATCGAGTGGCATGATCTGAAATGATATTGTGAATAAACCATTAAGTACGAAGGGATGGAAGGAAATTCATCCACACTGGTTGTACGGTTTGATATTTGGAAATTTACGGGGTGACTTGTTATATGGGCAACGTCGGTTATTTTTAGAGGCGTCGTGGGGGGTTAATTCTTAGTGGAGGGTTCTTCGAAGGGAGATTTCCTATTTGGAATTCAAAAGAACGGGCATAATTGTTGTTAATCGCGGGCTAAACTCTTTGTCAAGTAACTTTGAAAATTCCTCTTACGACAATCAACACGCTGGAGTTCACGTGATCTCATCAGGTTAACATTTGGTCACAGATTTAACAATACCTATCATTGTTAAAATATCAGATTCATTATACATAATTAATTGTTGGATCAGTAAAGTGTTTAAAGGACGAAAATCGAAGAGGGTAGAATGAACTAGTAATTTGGCTTAATTTTTGGGGACGTTGCTATCGGAGTTGAATGTCATGATACTACTGGTGATAATAGTTGATTAATTGATTAAGTTTTGGTTATAGACTAATTTATGTGAGGTCTTTATTTATCATGATTTGAAGATTTAACGCAAAAAATACTTTGAATTCGCGAATTTGATGGTGTTAATAAATTCCCTCGTAATGCGATGACAATTTCTGAAAATCGATGATGGTTTATAATGGCAGCGGTGCGTTTCCGTTGAATGAACTGGTTTATTTCAACATCAACGTCTATGATCAACAGGATGTCCGGTGGATTGGTCAATTTACTGATCGCTTAAAATTTTGGTATTGACAATTTCATTTCGGTAAGTTACATCCTGTTTATATCACTTATGTATACTTTGATTGTAGAACTTTGCAGTAGGTGGATTCGTCGAAGTTCAGTGGATCGATTTTGTTAATTTAATGTTTTCGTTATTTTGGACACCTTTACCGACATTTTTAGGGAAAATACCTGCATTTACCGCGGACTTCAGTGAACTACTTCTCGGCACCTCTGTGCAATCTCCTGCATCTGGAATTTATTATTTGGGATGTTTTATTGGTCGCTTTCTCGGGGATGTTTGGAATTATTTTATTATTACTATCGAAAATCGGCAGTAAGCCTTTCCTATGTGTTAACATTAATGTATTTTTATAATTACTCCTTTGTGTTAATATAAAATTTTCGATCGTTATTTTAATTTATTTATCATTCTAAATTTTGGTTATTTTGATTTGCGTTGATTTGGCATTAATTTTCTTTACGACCATGATTCTTATTCTTATAACGATGATTTTCTTATTAATTCATTTTTAGCGAATTGTTAATTTATTCATACTTATTTCCATTAATAGCTCAACTCGTTTATTTTCTTCTTTTACTCAACTAATTTATTTAATCAATAAATTATTTTATTCTAATCCAAGAGTTACTTTATTTAATAATTACAATACTTTAGTTTCAATCAAGGGATTATTTTACTTTTAATCGATGAGTTACTTCGCTTTTAATTCAACAAATGACTTTACTTTTAATTGAGAATTTTCGTTATTTGTAATCAATGAATCTAATTACTAATTATTTTAATTTTAATCAATGAATTAATTTGATTAAATCAATACATTACTTGCTCTTACTCAATGATTACTCTAATGTTATTACAATGAATTATACTAATTTAATCAATGAAATTATTTGTCATTACTCTAATTTTAATCAATAAATTATGATAATTTAAATCATGAATTACTTATTTTTACTCAATAATTACTTTAATTTTTACTTTATTTATAATCAATAGCTACTTTAATTTTTTAATCCATAATTTAATTTAATTGAATCAATGAATTACTTATTTAATGATTTCTACTAATTTATTTCGAAACGAAAATTCAATTTAATTATACCAATAATTTTTATCTAATTTATTTCAAAATATTAATCCAATTTAGCTATATCACCGATTTCAATTTAATTTATTCCCGTACCCTTTCCCTTTAATAGGCCTTAGGCGCATTTTATGTTTATATTATATTTACTGAGTGCCCACTGGACTACTCGGTGTGATGATTTTTAGCCGTGTATAATATAATTTTAGGTCGATTTTACAGAAAGGAGAAACGAGGAAGCAGCCAATAGACTTCTTCCTTATTTCTCGTTTCATCTATATAGATAATATTGACGTTACGACCCCTGCGTTCCGCACGCTGGGTCTTCACGGGTACATATCATTGGCGATTTTCCACGCACTTACACAAATCTGTACTATGTGGATTTTACTATCTTGCAACATGTGTTGGCTGTGGGCCGGAAAAATTTCGACAGATTAATTAATTTATTAGATGCATGAAAAAAGACAATTTTTAAAATATTATAAATATTTATTAAGCATATAACAAATAAACATAAATTACCCTACATTCCATTCCATAAAAATAAAAATTCATAACATTGCATCTCCCTCCACGCCGACTTCCAAGCAGAGCTCCATCGAGGTTGCGAGGAAGTGACGTGGAAAGAGAGCTCCAAAATCAAACTATTTCTCACCTAAAATTCCCAAAATTAGCTTGAAAATAGATTTAAACAAATAAGTGTCTAATGTTCAAAATCGGTTAAAACTGATTTGAAAAATGGTTTTTGTTTCGAAAAACGGTTAAGTTTAATGTGAAAATGAATCGGTATTTATACCTATTTTCTGTCCCTAACCTCCATTTTAATTTTGATGTAGTAAAACAAAATTCGACCTTGTTATTTTCTAATGTATTCTAATCTTTAATTTTATTATTTTTCAATTTATTTTAATAATTTTTCATTTAGAATTTTTATTGAATTATTACTAATTCAAATTTTTTGATTTAAGTTTCATTTTCATGAACTTTTATTAATTTATCAATTTTGTCGAATTTGTTGGGTTTTCTTGTTATGTTTGTGTTGGTATCGTGCGGATCTTGGTGCGTTTTGTTATTATTTTAATTTATTTTTATGTTTATTATTTTATATTTAATTCTCTTTTTCCTCATATTTGGTAGGGTTTAATTGGTGTTTCAATAGGTTTATTTAAATTTGCATGTTATATTTGCATGTGTGTTACCGATCCATTTAAACATTTCTCAAGGCCGTTTGTGTTCTGGCCCAAAACTTTTAATATATTAATCAATATTTATAAAACCTAAAATCAGTTATTTTTCATTAATTATTCATTTTATTGTTGAAATTTTTCCGGCCCACAGCCAAGACATATCACAAGTTAGTAAAATCTACATATAATTCAGATTCGTGTAAGTGCGTGGAATATCGCCGATGATCTGTGCCCGTGAAGACCCTGCGTGCGGAACGCAGGGATTGGAACGTCAATATTATTCCGTATAGAAGAAAGGAGAAATAAGGAAGGGGTCTTTTGGCTACTTCCTCGTTTCTCGATTTCTTTAAATTCGACCTAAACTGATCTACATACGGCTTAAAATTTCCACACCGAGTAGTCCAGTGGGCACTCATTAAATATAATATGAACACAAAATGCGTCTAAGGCTTATTAAAGGGAAAGGTGACGGGAATAAAAATTAAAAAATGAAATCACTGCTATGAAATTAAATCAAATATCATTATAAATTTAACTCAGATATGAGGAACGATAAATTATAAAGTATTATTACCATGAACTCCCAGTAACGTCATGGGTTTAATCAAATCCCAAACCAGAGCATATAGAAGAACCCTTTCAAAAAATCTCTTATAAATAAAAGGTAGTTATTACCAAGCCCAACTGTCGATCAGAAGTGACTCCCGCATAAAAGTAAATTAACCTAAATAATTTAAAAATTTAAAATACAAAACACTGATAGAGTAGAGGAAAGTTTATTGTGAACCAAATAAAAGGGAAACATCCAATTCCTCTTGAGAAGTCAACTGAACTGATATAATAATCCACCTGTTTTCTGTCTCCTTTGAACCCCTTCAGCACCGGCTCTCCGTGTTTGATACCCGTTCCACTATCAAATCATTTAACTTTTGACCAAAAATATTCGATAGGTGCATAAACCATAAATGATTTCCAAATCTCGACCATCGTCATAAACAAATCCACAATTTGCCAGAAGCCTAAATCTCTAACATTTCCTGGAGTCGACTAATAAACTAATAATTATATAAAATAAAACTGTTTAACATTACTGTAGCTCGCAATCACGTGGAGTGAACGATAGATAAATAATTGAACGAAGCAAAATCTTAATACTATAAGGGTCCATTAGTAAGAAGTATAAGTCGATAAAATAAAATCCAATACTTGCGGATAGGAGAATACCTATGATCCTTCATGAATTGCGACATCACAGAAAAGTCTAGCTACAAATCATAAAAACATTAGTAAAATAAAGGAAAATGTTGAATATTGGAATTAACATGGGAACACTCGCAGTGAAATTGTGAGATTTGCAATGACACATGCGAGTTTTCTGATGTTAAACTCCAAAGACTTACTGAACTCCATTCCCAAATCGATTATCATTCAGAGAGTGAAGATGCATCTAATACATATCAGTATTTATTATCAAGTCATGATGGATAGAGATCAAATCATAAAGTCCGAGCGGATGTCGCGAATAAAACCGATTATTTATGAAAATAAAAACCGCCAGATTAGAATAAGTTCGTAGTCCCAACTGAATAGTTCATCTAAATGTCGATTTTTCTCTCATCTCGTCAGCGATCATCACCCACCTTCCGACACACCGATAGGCAGTGTGCAAAGCACACACAATCACCATTGTGCCCATAAATAAAACCAATAGTTGGAATAATATCTTCTTTTGCCAAATACTTAAAAAATCCCTCAATAGCAAGAGATGCCGATACACCAAGTGGAAATTGTGGAACTTGATTCGGATAGACCAAGTAATATTAATTTCTGACTTAAACAAGATAACTCGTACCTAATAACACTCATTAAATAAAATCTTAAATCATTTTTTTTGATTTTAGTTGACCATAGATCGATAATGTAATTATATTTTACTTGATTGATAATCTAATTCTATTTTGTTTAATCATTTAACAGTAGTTTGTTCTGATTTATAGACGCTCAGAAATCTATACTCTAACCATGATTTTTGACACTCCTCAATCCGCCAGATAGGAGCTCTTTTAAACCTGAGAATTTGATTTCGTCAAATAGTCAGTATGAATTCGATCGTAAGTTCTCTAGGAATTTTGGGCAGACCATTTATAATGACTCCTAATTAAACGATGCTCAGAAACATACTTTATTCAACCCTAATAATTTGATGATTTTAGAAGGGATTTACAGGTAATTGATGTCTTAATTATAGCTTCGAGACCGCTGTCGGGAATTTGTAGCGCTGATGATATATATTATAGACAGATTGTAACTACATTTATTTTTTGTTTGTTTTTAAATGCTTTAAGTTTTGGCTAATAATTTTCCGTAATTAAACTATCGTATTTACTATCAATATTAAAGCGTTTGTGGAAAGTTAAGACCTATTAAATTCTTATTCAAATATGAATTTTTAGAGTTCCCGTAAAGTAGTCTTAATCACTAGTGATTTTCTAGGAAGTCGAAGTTAAAAAATTTCAGTTGCAAGTGGCGTCTTCAATGCATCTATTTTACGTTTACCCGGTAGTTCTTTTAACCATTGTAAAATTGCTAAAGACATTCCACTTGGGATATGATTAAATAAATTACCGGCTACATTGTCCTTGAAATATCCTCGACCAGCACAATTTTATAATTCATAAACGTCTATGACAAATGATGGCTAACCATAATGGTGGTTTTCCGCGTGTATCTTTTATTACGTAATATATGCGTGTTTATATTCCGTCCTTTTTTCCCCTCAATTATTTTCCAGTTTTTATAGAAAACGCATTCAAGCTAGGCCGATGCCCCTAATTAGGAGGTTATCTCAAGTAGACGTGTTTATTTTCCTATTCATAAAGTATATATTCGTCTCTGCCCACACTTAAGTTGAGGGATGGCATCCCATATTGGTATTCGCATTCGTTTTTACCGTGAAAGCTGTTAAATTAAATATAAATGCATAATAACGTTAATGACTCTTCCTAATTCAGAGAGATCCAGCTCGATGGCCTATGCTCCAACCCACTTTGCGGATCGATGGAGAAGGGCATGGGAACGATTCCGGCAGGAGAGATGCCCCGAGTTTCCCCAACCGGAGCCTCAACAAATCGACCGGCAATCGGAAGGCAACCACGACTTGTGGCTGGCCGATAGACCATGTGAAGAATGGAGCCCGGCCTGGGAGATCCGCGAGCAGGCCCGTCATCTTCTCGAACAACTCGAAAACCACCAACGGCAGGTGGATCTGCAAGTGGTCAGAGCTCGCCAATACTTGGCGAATGTTGAAGAGGATCTCCTAGCTGGTCGGATCGCCAGCAGTTATCAACATCCGCTGCAATGCAAGGTCTCACTCGGCAACCGGCCAAAAACCACGCGGACCCGCAATACTAAGCGGCCCGTAATGACTATATCCAGCTATTCTCCGGAGGAGTGGGTTGAAAAGGGGTTTCCTGCCTCCTGAATTGCCAGCCCCTGATAGAGACTTCCTATGACTCAATGTAACCCCCTGATTTAGTTGAACTTTGCTTAAATAAACAGTTTGTTATTTTAGATAACTATTCTTATTTGCGTGAATGTTTTAATAGGAGAATTCCTTTTGTTTAATGCATAACTTTTTTGTCAATAACTAATCGTTTAAATGTCTCTATTAATAGCAATGGAACCCATCCAACTACTGCAGAAAGAGCTGACTCGTGCCCAGCAAGCCAACAAAGCACTGTATGAGCAAATCATCCAGCTCACCAGAGAGATGCAACAAGTAAAAGCCACATGGGTGGATCCAGCTAAGGTTAAGCCCCTACGCCACAGGCTTACCGCCGCTCAAAATGGCTGGGCCGACGAGCGGCAATTGAATCAAAATCTTCGAACACAGATAAGGGGGTTGGAAGTTGCCCTGTCCGCCAGCCGGGAAGGAGAGGCAGTGACCTACCCTCTTGTCTTCGCCCCATCCCAATTGGCTTATCGGGAATCAATAACCAAACCAACGCCAGCCGCAACTCCAACCACAGCACCATCCAACAGTTATAGGCCAGAGCGAAAAGAGCGTGCCAGACGTAGAGCCGCTCGGATGTCGAATAACACTCATCTGAATTGAGCGTGTTAAATCTGCACAATGCGTATATTTAATTATAAATCATATAAAAGCTGTTTAATTCTTCAAAGCGATGTTTTAAAACTTGAGAAATATTAAAAACCCTGCAGTTATTTCATGAGTATTCACACTTCGTCAGGTAGTCGTTGTCTTATATCTAAGAACGCCTTCACCGAATTTAGCTCTCACTATGATGAATCTCTAATCCTAATAACCATCACACAAGGGACTTATAAAGCGAGCAGAAGTCTGCTATCGACGGTTCGTTGAACCCAGGGGTTGTCCGAGCAATTACAGCATTAGTAATAGCGCTCACTTTTTGCGGACAATCCACCCACTCGAACACATTTCCAACGTTGCCTAGCAACGGGTGCCGAGTGGTAGCTAGAAATATTTATATGGCGTTACCGGGGAAACCATAGGAAAATTCAAACAAACCGCAAAACCCAGTAACCCACCATAACGCTAACTTTTTGCGGATGATCTACCCGCTCGAGCACATTTCCAACGTTGCCTCGCAACGGGTGCCGAGTGGCAGACAAGAAAATATTTATATGGCGTTACTGGGATAACCCCAATAAGTTAAAACAAACGTCAACACCCTGTAACCCACCAATAGGTTGATCACCATATACTCATTATTTAAAATTTTTTGTAAATTATTTCGCCAACGTGTGGGTTTTTGTAACTACATTTAAAGAATAATTGATGCTTTCCTTATTCATCAAGAACAGTCTTAAACGATTGTCATCTAAACAAAATTCTGTTCAAACCAAAGTTAAATATTTTTTCCTATTTTACTTCATTACATTTATTTTAGACTTAACATTTTAATATTTTTGTATTTTGCTTTAAAACGAGTTCAAATTAAAAATTTCTTATAGTTTTTGTTTTTTATAATTAAATTTTATAATTAAGTTTTTATTATTTTGTTATATTGCGTAAAGGTCATTAGATTTCTTAGAATTATTAAACCAATTATTTTTTTTGAAGTGAACTGTTAAATATTTTGAATCTTATTTATTTATTGGCACGGTTTAATTATTTCTAAATGCCTAAAAAGAAAAAGTTTTTTCATATCTTATTTTATTTTAATATTCTTTATTTTCAGGGGTCCTCAGCATAAGTATGTTTTATTTTCATATCAAGTGTTGGTGTGATTTTGAATTATTGAAATACTTGATAAAAGTTTTTATTTTAAATTTTAAAATCTAACTATATTTATTTAACTTAATAAACATCTCGTTTATTTATAAAATTTCGAAATGTGTATATATTCCAGCTCAAATTTTATTTATAACAAGATATAAAATGAATAAATGTAGTAGGTTGAATTCTTAGGCTTTTCCTAAATGGGTTAATTTATTCAATAAAGTTTTATTTGCATTTCATGTTAACTATGCTTCATCTAAAAATTTTAATAGTGCAACCACAATGTATTAGCTTTTTTCATTCTAGTAAAATTCGATGTTCATAAGACATAATGTAATTCCCACTGCTATTTATCTTATTTTATCAGATTTATTTGCCATTTTATTTAGAATGTAACTTTATTTGTTGAAATTCTTTTTCGAATATCACATAGTATTTTAAGTTTATTTTTTAATATTATTATGAAACTTAGACAATAATTTGGCGTTATTTGTGTCAGTTCTTTCATTAAATTTGGAAGACTACTTTAATTAAACTGCAATGCAAAACTTTATTATTATCTATAATTAATTGTACTTTTGATTTGTAATTAATCAAAAACAGTATCGTTTTTAGCATTTACGTAACTCTTATGTCAACTTTTTTGTGGAGTTCCATCTGACTCATTAAGTTTCTTTGCACCTAGATAATTTCTATTATTAATTTAAATATTTTCAACAATTGACATATTAAATATGATAATTTAATACAACTTACAAAAAACAAAGAATAAGAGCTCTCTGTCATATTGTCGAGCAGACATTTCAATAAAAATCAATTTTATTATTGATTCCTTTATATTTAAATAACAATAATTTACTTTGGAAATTTATCAAAAATATACATAATTTTACTGGCTGTTTCTAAATTTAAAAACTGTTATTGCATTAGGTCCACATATATATATATATATATATATATATATATATATATATATATATATATATATATATATATATATATATATATATTAGTATTTCAGAATTTTAGTAGTTATTGATTATCTCTCTAGACCTACATATAATGAGCCATTAAGTATGTGAATGCTTAACGAAAACTTGCTTATAATGTAATCAGGGCCGGTGGCGGATTTTTCGGGACATCGGGAAATATTATACGCGGGGACCCTTTCCAAAAATGAAGAAATTACCATAATTTTATCAGTTGAGAATGCTATCACAATATATTGTTTTTTTATATTATTTGTTTGTCCACTATATTGTGAAAGGATACCCTTTCTTTATAGCGGAGGATTCAATTGTTCAATGTTTAAAATTACTTTTTTGTATACTGTGAGATAATATTTAAAATTCAAAAATAAAATAATTAACAGCCTGTTGTGTGGAATGATTGTGGAATGTTGAAAATCTGCTGAGCGTATTTATATATCAGAAAATCTCCTTAAAAAGATTTAGTTTTATCTAATGTTGTTGTTTTAAGAATATATTTTTAGTTTTGCGAATTATTTGAAATTGTTATTATCTAAACTTTATTATGGATGTTTTAAATACTAGGAGTTCCGATAAAACTGGTAACTCTAATTTATACGATTATAATACGCGCTCTTATTTTTGCTGATTGAAATGTGAAAAAAGTACGTATTATAGTCAAGATTTTAAAAATGCAGGGAAAGACTTACGTTAGCATCCGACTTGTAAAAAACGTTAGATTTGGTGTTAAAACCTTACCATAGCTACTAATAATTGTTGAAAATATGAAAGAGCGGGTCTTCGGGAAAAATCCCCGAAGTCAAGTTTTAAATTCAATTGTCAACTTCCTGGAAACGAGAATACTATTGTCCATAATTTGTTTGAATGGCGGGAAAATAACACTTTTGTAAAGCAACTTAAATTCTGAATATTTAAATTTGATAACTTTCATGTAGTTATTGCTTTATAATATAAATTAAATAATTATTTTAATAATACTTCTTACATCAATTGGTTAGGATTGGGTGGGGGTATGAAAGCTCTGTTGTATGTGTGCATAATGGAATGTGGTCTGAAAAATATAAAACAACAGGAAGGGAAGGGTGGTGTATATTATCTTTTCTATATATTAACTTCTAACTTTTAATTGGTATCGAGCCACAATTCAGTGTTTTAAAATATTTGTTTTTCCTATATCCCATTTATTAACCCCTTAACGCACATGCCCAAGCGTAACTCGGGTATACGAAATATAAAGTTTTGTTTAAGATTCACTAACGATTATATCTCGGGTAGTGTATTAAATTTTAAACATAGGTCTATATATTAATTATCAATAATAAAAAAATGATTTATTTTTGCCGTTGTATCAAAGAAAAACGTGCGTTAAGGGGTTAAACATAAAAAATATCTGTAAACTGAATGATAATTTCATATACTGGATTATAACTTTTAATTTTTATTATCTCATCTACAGTTTTATTTTTTTCCTTATAATTTCGGCCAAATTTTGCTTGCAAACTGAGGATATCATCATTACTAATCCCAACTAACTTAATATTTAATTTATTTAATAAATCTATTCTTATTATCACTTCTGGGTATATTTCTTTGGCTACAAAAAAACACAGATTATTTTCTTACAGTTAAATTTATCTGTAAAGAAACTCTTCCTAAAATTCCTAACATACTACCTTTGGCGCATCATATTTTTTTATTTCCTTCACTAATGTACTTTGCATTCAAAGTTTCAACAATGAATTTAGAAATAACACTTATTTTTGCACCTGTGTCAAATAGTGAATACAAATTTAAATTATTTGATTTAACATTATTAAAAGCTCTACCATCAACATTACAATATCCTATATCACATACATTTTTAATATATTAACATGAGTTTTAAAATTATCAATAAATTTACTTATAGGCCAATCATTCTTATCATCGTTACTCAAAAATACATTTTCAAAATCATTCTGGTTATTAAAATTATTTTATAAAAATAATATATTATCTAATTCTTGATTGGGGAAAATCAATATTTGTAATAAAATTATCAAACAAATAATCAGTCAAACATTCATTACATTCAATATTTAAGGTCCTCAAAATTTTATCATTGCTTACATGTGATTTATCGCTCCTAACATATCTCCTCTGCTTGGAGCTTTGGCATTTCCCGAAATAACAGAGTGATCGTCATAGTCATTTGGCTCGTCATCCTATACTGCAGCAACATGATCACGGTCATACTGCTCATTTTGTCGATTTGAATTATCTCGATTTCGAATATTATTTACACCTAAAACTTAAATGACCTGACTTACCACAGCACGAACATCGAGTATTTGGGCATTCACGACTCATGACTAATTTCGCGACATGCATAGCATTGAATGTTTGAACGTGGTTTTGAACTTCTATTTTGAAAACTGGTTCGAATTGGTTGTCTGTTGTTGAAATCCTCATTTAAATTTCTTCTTCCTTGAAATTTATCTCGTGGTTTTTGAAATTCGTTTTTTCTATCAATCTGATTTTTATTCCTGAAATTATCGCTTTTTCCGTCAATGTTATATCGGCCATTTCTTAAAAATGCAGCATAAGAGTTATTTCAGACCACTGCCACTTGTGTTTTCGACTTATCTTTATCCATTTTCTGCAATATCCTTTTGATATATTTATTTGACGTTGGACCTTTCTGTTCTGAGTCTCCATCATGTTTCGATTCTGTTTTAGTTAATTTAACCTTTTAATAAATCTTCTGTAATTTCATCACGTTTTTCTTCTTCATTGTCAAGGCAATGCTTTAGAAAGAAGATGTCAACTTTGACATTGTTAATTTGTGCTTCAAGATCCTCTGGACACCTTTTTCTATCTTATTGATATAGGTTTCTGCACCATCTTCTCTCTTTCGATAATTGAGTAAATTTTCAAGATCCTTAGCTAAATCTTGATTTTCTTCAAAAGCTTATCTTAGCCTTTTCAAATAATCTTCTTCGTCGGGGATTTTGTCATATTTGTTACGACAATTTTCATCCAAATATACTCGAACAATCACTTTTGGCTATTGTCCAATTGAATTATTGAAAAATAGGATTCAATTTTCTCGATAAATTCGTCCAGATCATCTCCAATTGAATATATCTTTGGCTGTGGAAAGATTTACAGTAATACTCGGATTGAAAGCGTGGTTGCCATGTAAGAAGAATAAAATAACAATGTGTGAAAAATTTATTAGTGACAGGCAGACAATATATATAGCACAGGCCTCGTTGGTATAAATAATACATAATGATGCAATCCGAGATCCAGACACACAAAGTAATCAATCAAACATGCAGACAATCATAAACATTAATTATAAAGGTTTACATATAGGGGACAGCGAAATCAATTTTCTCAATACAATTACATCACATAATGAAAAAAAGTTGAGTACATTGTAGGAATTCCATACTAACGAAAAGTATTTTCATAGTTTTGTATTAATCTTGAATGAATAAAAGCGTCTTATTCAACATTTTTTGTTATGCTAAATCATTTCGACCGGAAAGACATACAATTAATTCTTTTATAATCTCTAATAATGAATCTGACAAATAAATTATTAATTATACATCCTATAACAAACATAATATAAATAAATATTTTTTATTAGAGTTTTAAAGTAAATTTTGGTTCACATAAAGGTTTTGGGCTGATACATTTTATTTTTCATACTTCAAAAAACCATGTGTTTATTAGCTATATTTTACGCTATATACAATCGAAGGATATTTCTTTTTTAGATATTAATAAAATAACAATTGTATTGGTCTTAGAAATGAGCCTCAGGCTGGAGAGTCAATTAGTCGAGCACAAAGTGGATATTCACAACAGAGTTCAAACATACCACAAGAGCAAGGTATTCGAGGTGCTGAAGGAGCAGCTCGACCACCGTCGCAACAATATCAACAGCGACAGCAACAAGATCAACCATCATCCCAACAATATCAACAGCGACAGCAACCAGAACAGCCATCATATCAACAATTTCAACAACAGCAAAGACAGCAACAGCGACCACCTGCTGAATCTTCATTTCGTTCGCCACAACAAGACCAGCCATCATCTCAACAATATCAACAGCGACAGCAACGAGAACAGCCATCATCACAACAATATCAACAGCGACAGCAACCAGAACAGCCATCATATCAACAATTTCAACAACAGCAAAGACAGCAACAGCGACCACCTGCTGAATCTTCATTTCGTTCGCCACAACAAGACCAGCCATCATCTCAACAATATCAACAGCGACAGCAACGAGAACAGCCATCATCACAACAATATCAACAGCGACAGCAACCAGAACAGCCATCATATCAACAATTTCAACAACAGCAAAGACAGCAACAGCGACCACCTGCTGAATCTTCATTTCGTTCGCCACAACAAGACCAGCCATCATCTCAACAATATCAACAGCGACAGCAACGAGAACAGCCATCATCACAACAATATCAACAGCGACAGCAACGAGAACAGCCATCATCTCAACAATATCAACAGCAAAGGCAGCAACAGCGACCACCTGCTGAATCTACATTTCAGTCTCAACCACAGGAAAAAGTAGTTTGGGGAAAAAAACCAAGTCAGTCTGTAGATCAAAGAGAAATTCAAAGTCAGAAACATCAAGAGCCAATTATAAGTTCTCAAACGACTGAAGAAAATGCTCGTGTTCCAAGAGGTGCTGAAGGCTTTTCTCCGATAATTGAAGCGCCTTCCAAAGGTCTTCCACATTCCATACAATCACAACCGATTACGCCTTTAACTAGTGAATTTGAATCCATGACAATTAGTAGTCCAAAAGATGAGGTAATTTTTCTTTTAAATTAGGTGGCTTACGCAATCATATAATATTTGCAGTTTATGAATTTCATTTTCATGTTAAAATTTTAATATTATTGTTCAAAATTCATTTTTATTTATTCAAAGTTTGTAGAATGAAAGTTCAAAAGCTACAGAGATTTTTAACTTTTAGGACATTTAATTGCACCATAGAATTGTTTAAATGCTTTTTAAAATTTGCATTTCTTAATTTCTTATGATTTTATTTAAATTAATTTTAGAAATTTACGATTTATGCATAAAAACGGTAAGACATCTATTTATTTAAATATAAAACATCTGCATTTCATTAAAAAAATTTCTTCTTTCATTATACATTTTGAGAAAAATCTTTTGATATGGTGGTAATAGTTTCTTAAAATATTATAATCGGGTTTCTGGAGCTCTTTCTTGGTCTCGTGACGGATATCAGAACATCGAGTAGTGAAACACATTGTGGTAAAGCTTTGATGAGAAAAGACTTTATTCTTTTCTCATTTTTAATGTTGCTAAAACACTTTCAATAAGGTTAAATTATTTGTTTTTATCGACTGTAGATGTTCTGTAATAATTTGTGTAAGTTAACTTAATGTCACAGTCAGACCTACATATTTCAGTCTGTTATTTTATTTGTCATGTACGAACGTTTGCATACTTGATAACTATCGAAGTTTATAAATTTGTATTTGCGATTTCAACCAAACAGTCCTAGCATATTTAATTGGAAAATAGCACGTCGAGAAAAGGTTAATGAAAAATATAACTTTTAATTTACCATTTGATCATAATATTTGTCATTTCTGATGATAACTTTGTAAACTGTCCTTGTGTGCAAGTATTTACACCCGGTTTCGATATCGTTTTTGTATTGTGTATACAGTACTACTATTATTATACTATTGTTTTTATAACTGTAAAATATAATGAATTTCATTATATCGGTAACACACTAACTTGCCCGTGTATTGAAAAGTTTTTCTATGTTAGATACTAATTTTATTATACACCAATCTGCGCTTAGATAAATTTTCTGTTATATAAAATAAAAATCAATAATCTTGTAAAATCGTCAATGAGAGAAACCCTAAACTATAGAGACACAAAAAGTGATAGAGAAATAAAATAATGCACATTAACTCAACCTATAATAAAATATGCATGCTAACTTTTAACATGTAGCCATCCGAAGTTGAAAAAAACCCTATAATAAATTAATTTAGACATTTTTGAGATATTTTTTAAAAAAAATGGCGGAAAATTTTTTTAAATTTAATGCTGAGGAAACTTATCCAAATTTTTATGAAAATGATGAAACTTCTTCGTAAGATTTATTTGAAAATTGAAATAAATTAAATATTTTCATAGGCTTTCAGACATTTCTGCAGAAACAATTCCATTTCGCGATGAAGAAGAAATCACATTGTACGATTTATTTGAAAATTGAAATAAAATAAATATTTCCATAGGCTTTCAGAAGTTGCTAGGCCCTCAACAACATCTGAGACTCGAACAAAAAAGCATAAACTGTAAATTTTATTTATAAGTTATAAAAAATTATTCTTCTTACAGAATTTCGGAAATCGATAAAATACGAATTATCAATGCCATGGAAAATGGTGAAGACTATTTCCATTTTGGAAAATTATTAGGAATAGCTAGAAATTCCATAAAAACAATAATTTATAAATACCGGAAATTTGGGAAATTGTCACAAGGCAAGATTGGTGGTAGTATATCCAAAATTTCGGAAGAAAATGGCAACAAACTACTTGATTTTGTGGAGAAAAATGTTTATTCTTCATTAGAGGAAATGAAGAACTTTTTAATTTCCGAAAATTTAAGTGTTTCCACAAACACTATTTCCCGTTTTCTTGAAAATCACCTCATAACGACCAAGCAAATAAGACCATCGGTCGCTGAAAGAAATTCAGATCGCGTCTTGGATCTCAGAGTGGAATACACGACGCGATATTTAGAAGAGGCATGGATGGATTCTCAATTAATATATATTGATGAATGTGGCTTTAATACTTGGACAAGCCAGAAACTTGGAAGAAATAAAAAAGGTGAGCGATTATACGCCACACTTCCAACGAACCGAGGGCGAAATATGTCCTTGGCTCTCGTAATTGGAGTCAATGGACCAGTTCATCATAAATTAGTAGTAGGATCCTATAAAAAGGATACCTACCAGATCTTCATCAACGAAATAACTGTAAAATTGAATGGAACTGGATTTCGTTTAATCCACGACAATGCTTCAATTCATGGTGGTGCAATATCTCTAAATAATGTTATTGAACATTTACCACCATATAGTCCTTTTCTGAAACCAATTGAAAGTGTGTTCAGTAAAATCAAATTCAATATTCGGAAATCTATATCAAGAGCAGGTGGATTCAGTTCAATGAATTTCCAATCCAGATTCGATTTTCTGAAGGACGCACTGGATAACGAGCTGGTGAAAGAAGACTACAGAGATTTAACTAATTACTTTTTGCAAATTAGGAGATTTTTTCCGAAATGTATAAAAAAATACATATTTTTGGAGACCAGTTATTGTTACTTACTTGATTTCCTAAATATTATTTATAGTAATATATATGAAATAAATGATGATTAAAAGTTATATTTAAGAGCTTGAATTATGATCATATTTCCTTATGAAATCATAATTCAACTCTTAAAATTTAACTTTAAGTTATATAACAATATAAAAAACAACTTACTTAGCAGCCATTTAAAAAATAGCTGAAATGCATTTATTTTTCACAAAATAAATTCCTCCAAGTTGATTTATGTATCAACTTGAATTATAGCGGAATTTATCTGAGTGACAGCTGGTGTACATTGTAGAAAATTAAAAATTGGTAGCAAGACAAAAAATGCACACAATCACAACACATAATAAAAATGCATGCAAACTTTCAACAATTAGTCGATTATCGTTGAGACAACCCCTATAATAACTTAATTATATACATTTTAGAGAAAAAACATTAGGATTCTGTTCCGAATTTTCGTGTAATTGAGAATGTATATTCGTAAGATTTATTTTAAAAATAAAATTAATTTAATATTTCATAAGTTTTCATAATTGACTACATATTTTCATAATTGATTTTATAAGTTCTGTCGAAACAATACAAAACCTGATATCCAAACAATAAAGCATAAATTGTAAATTTTATTTATAAATTTTTAAAATATAATCATGAACCCAATTCTTTTGTACATATTCGAAGATTTTTTCCAAGATGTATAAAAAAAATACATATTTATGGGGATTTATTTTTATTACTTAAAAAAAATTTAACTCGCTTTATTTTTAATCAATTCCGAAAAATAAAATCATTTCCTGAATATTCATAAGCATTATTATTATATATATATATATATATAATGATTTAATTTCTTGTAAATTCATAATTTAACTCTTAACTTTATTACTTGAGGCTTATAACGTTAAAAAATTCCTTTGCAGCCATTTCAAAAAGGCCTGAAATCCATTGTTTTTTTACAAAAAATAAAATCCAATAAGTTAATTTACGTATTAGCTCGTATTATAGAATAATTTATCTCATTGCGGTTTGGTGTATGAGTACGAATTGATGCAATGGGAAAAACGAAGTTCGTGTGTTATCTATATTATAAAATTTATTGATTTCCCTTTTAATTATAAGAAATGCTGTAAACTAAAACCGGATGTATTTTTTTCTCATTTAAAAATTTTCTATCATTGTGTATAGTAAGGTACTATTTTATTAGAGTTTATTTATTAGTTAGAAATACTTATTAAAACTTCTACAATATGATTTGCCTATATATTTTAAATTGTATTTAGTTTGCTGTTGTACCTGTAGCCGCCAAGGCTTCTTCTCCGCCGCCACAGGCTAAAATTTCACCCAAGTAACACAGTTGATTTCAGTGAATTGATATAATTTTCTTTAGGAAAATATATACTCCGTAAGTATTCTAATTTCATCTTTTCCATTTTGGCAATGTTTTCGTAAGCTATTTTAATTTTTAAAAATGTGTTCGTATATTTATTCTGCATCTGCTGAAATTATGTTTTAATAACAACTGTCTTTATGAAATATTTTTATTGAAGAATCTATTCATTTTTATATCACTGATTTTGATTCATATTCAAAATTTTCACCAACGTTTATTCAAAAAAATTGTCTTTTAAAATTTATCAATATTAAAACAATTTTGTAATATTCAAACAATTCAGTTGGAATCGATTCTTATTTAATTCTGACTTCGATCTAAATGCTGGTTAAATTTAAAATATAATTTAGAATTAATATAAAATATTTAATGATTTAAATGTTTAAAAATTTGATAAGAATATTTATAGAAAAGTGTTGCATCCTTTGATATTAGGATTTTAATATTTATTAGCAATTTGGTGCCGTTTATTTTTGATTTGATTTCTACTCTTTCATATATTTTTGATTTTATCCGCGCAGCTTTTTAAATATTAGATTTAGGAACAAAATTAAAAAAGAAAATATAAAAACACTGCTAAATATTTTCTTATTAGATTTATTAGCATGCAGCATAAAGAATGTACATTATACGCATTCAAGTATTTTCTTTTATAGGTCTTTTATAGTTTCTGATAAAAATATATAATTTCAATAAATTCATCAAAGGCATCGAAAAAATCTTTACATAGGAGCGCCATAATTCCTTGGATTGACACTGACTATATGATTCAATAAAACAATTTTTTATTTTATATTTCGGAATGTTTTAAAGAATGTGTAAATTTGTTTTATACATTATAAACCCGATTATACTTTTAGGAATTATCTTAAGAGATTATATCACTTACATTTTGAAATGGGTTAAATAAGGATTATTTTGTCTTAACTACAAATGTAATAACAGAGAAAACTGGAAACTTTCGAATGCTTATCGAAAAGTAAGTGCTCGAAATTGTAGTGTATTATTCGACCTATCCCAATGACAAATGTTTTCATTTCTTTGTATCTATCAAGATTTGAAGATTCACTCGGTTTTGATATTCAAAATAATGAGACTGCTATTGAAAAAATATCAACTAACGGAAAAAAACGATTGTATTGTCTTGAATTGTATTCATGTGTAAAACATTTAATACTATTGATTTTTTCGTATAAATTTATTCCAGAATCCTTATTTAATGGAATGCACATATAACACATTTGAAATCGGTGGGTCAAGTTATCATAGATTATTATCATTTTATGTGATAAAAAATTTCGAGGTTGAAAAACGCCGAACTATGACATGCAAAATTGTTTTGTATTCCTAATGATGCAACTGTCAAATGAAACTAATTTATTTACGAACTCGATTTCATAAAAAATACAAGATTATTTTGTAGAATTGAGGTAGAATTATTTTATTCAATGACATCTCTGTGAAGAAAAACAATTTTATCTTTCCTGATATTAAGTATTATATATTCAGTAATAAAGTAAATATCTGAGATTCTCCACCATTTTCTATGATTTTATCTCTTTTTTCTAAAACGGTACTATATATTAACTAAAACTATCTTAATACTTTGACTTCAATCTCACACAATTTAGAATAATTTTGTATGTTCTACACAGTACCTGCTCAACAGTTGTGGCGTTTTGTGCATATATAAATTTTTTCGCCCCCCATATTATTTCTTAAACTTTTTCATAATAAAAATACCGGGGAAAATGTATGAATATATTTATTTAAAATTTAAGAGTTATTTATATTTTTATTCGAGCCTTTATAGTAGCAAACCTGTCTATTAATTCCTCTTCATTTAAATTTTTGACAAAGTGGTCAGGGAATTTAATAGTTCTTGTCTCATCGTAGAGCGTATATAGGTTTTAATTAGTTTTAATTTTGAAAAACTCCTTTCAGTGTTAGCCACTGATATCGGCAAAGTTTAAAAAATTCTATAAAAACATTGGCCAAAGATGATGCTAAACTTCGGTCAATTTTCCGCCCCTTAATCATGCTGCCATATCTGCATTGCTCCTAAGCCGACTCTGGTCCTACATGGATAAAAACATAGATAATAATACTTTTAATAACTTAATATTTTTGGAACGAATACTATTAGTAACGAGAAAACTATACTTAAATAGGTTTAATTTTATTTGTTCTCACAATTGTCATCAATTTGTTTTCTGGGTCTGTATTAAACAGGTGCAAAATTTACTTGTTACATTTCTTTAAAATGTAATTTTTGAATCCGTTTCCTCTTAATATGGTAATTTTCATTTTGATTACTTTTTTTGCTTATTATTCTATATCGGAATATTTCCGAATTTGATTTACAGATATTAGTATAGCAATCTCAGAATTTTCTTGTAAAATATAGTCGAAATTTTATAATATTTAATTGGAAAGATTAATTTCGTTTATTATATGCATTATTTATTTTCATATTTTTATACATAAACATTCATATTTATTTATTATTTCTTCATCTTTCGCTTATGATATTAAAATGTACACTGTCAATTTAAAATTTATTTTAGTATATATTTAAATATAAATTCTCCATTTTTTTCCCTGTATTTGTCATTTTAAGTATTTTTAAAATTCATATAATTTAATATCTTTCCTATTTTAAATTTCAGAATTACTCTTGATATCAAAATATCGCCTACTTTACAACAGAAATTTTTGCCGTCTAGGCCTGACGATGGAGGTAAAAAAGGTCGCCCGATAAAGTTAATAATTAATTGTTGTGATGTTAAAATAAATCCAATGAAAATATTCATGTATGATATTGAACTAACTAAAGCAGAAGTTATAGTAGCAGAAAAAGATAAGACTGAAAAGAAAAAATCTAGAGATGTCACTCCAAAAATGAAAAAGAAAGATGTTATTCGAAATATAGTAAAGGAATTATTACAGAAAGCTGAGTAATTTTGTTATTTTTGAGGAATTTATTATTATTTGTAGTATCATATATTTTCTATTAAAATACAGTTAGCTTATAAAATATTATAAAAAAAATTATGAAATATTTATTTTTCCCTAATGTCAATGAAGAAATGTTTGGATAAATATATATTTATTTAAAGATAAATATAAGTAATTTAGAAAATCTTTAAAATAACTTGTTGGCCGCGAAATTATTTATCAAAATATAATTCAAATAAATAAAAAAATGTTTAAAATTTTAGTAGTGTTAAGTGGTCGTGTGAATTCTGTTTATCGCAGAACTTTCGTGATTTCCTCTGAGTAAAAGGAAATTTTCCGGATGCAATTCATTAATGGAAGTTACAATCTGTAATTCCAATTCAGTTGGAGCTTCCTACGGTATTTGTGGATTTTATGAGTTGGATATGTTTCAGAAATACTGTTTTCGACATATGATTCAACCAAAAAATTATATTCTGTTACAAAATCTGCAATAGATTTTCTTTGGAAAACCCTTCTTTGATGATTTTGCCACAATCTAAACAGAGATTTTTAGTAAATTCCAAATAATGTGTCATGGCAGTTTTTGATAAATATATTCAAATTACAATAAGTTAACAAAGATGTACAAATATTTGAAATTCAAATAAGTTTTATTTTAAAACTAAAACATTTACATTCATTTTTTTAAACAAAATTCTTTTTTAAGAAAAAATCACTTTTAAGAGTTTCATAAGAATCTTGATAATTTGATGCTTTGTTTTAATTGTTGTGGAAATTCAATTTCTGGTCATCGCTCATAAAATCCTATGTTTCACAATCAGCTGTATAGTCTTCTGTACTTTTAAAACTGTCTGTACTATTTTGATGATTTCCATACAAATTTGCGATAGATATTTCACACCGGAAGGGTTTTGGTCGTTAATTAGTTCACCACATAGTGTTTATTAATTGAAAACATTTATACCTAAAAGACGTCATGGTAAATGCAATACTAACTTTAATTGATCTTTCTTTCCTTTTCTAACTGAATTTTTCTCTTAAGTCCTACGACATACTACGTGACAAAATTAACAAATAGGTAAAATTCGAATAAAAGCAGCTGCATTTATCTATCTCATAATATTTTCTACAAAATTTGACTATGAATCAGATTTATTTTAGGTATTCACGAATTTTTGGCACAGCCTAAAATAAATCTGAATTAATATATAACTTTTGATCTACAAATTCATATATATATATATATATATATATATATATATATATATATATATATATATGGTTATTAGTAATGTTTATGAATATTCAGGAAATGACTTATTTTACGTAATTAATTCAAAAAATAGTGAGTTAAATCATTAAGTAATAAAAATAGTTTATCGCCATAAATATGTATTTTTTTTATACATCTTGGAAAATATCTTCGAATATGTACACAAAACAATAATTGGCTTCATGATTATTTTTTTAAACTTATTAATAAAATTTACAATTTATGCTTTTTTGGATCTTAGGTTTTGTATTTTTCAACAGAAATATTTGAAACTTATGAAATATTAAACAAATTTTTGTTTAAAGGGTAAATTTTACGAAGATACATCCTCATTTACACGAAATTTCGTAGCAGAAACCTCAAAATTTAAATTAAACATTTTTTCCACCATTTTTTTTCTCTAAAAATGTCAATAAATTAACTTATTTTAGTGGTTTGTCTCAACCTGGTTGACTACATGTTGAAAGTTAACATGTATTTTTTTATTGTGTATTATTTTATTTTTCTACAACTTTTTGATTTTCTATAGTGTAGGATTTATCTCAACGCACGTTTTACAAACAACATCAAGGTGAGTCGGTGTGTATATATGTTATAAGATTAGTGGTTTTATATTATAGAAGATTTATCTGAACCCGACTTGGTGTACAAGATCACATTGAATTTTACTTTTTTATCATATTTTATCGTGTATGATTCGTTGTATATTCATATAAAAAGTACAAAATAATAACTGGAAATGCATTTTTTAAGTCGTATAGTGGAGTATTATTTTACAGAATTTCTTTAATATCGCTATAGATAAACACACCTTCAATACACTCTAGAATTTCTAATGTTGACGAAAAATAAAATTTAACAGTAATAATGTTATATATACAAGAAGGTTAAAGTATTTATAAAACTTCATTTCTAATGCGTTTTTTCAAATTTGGTTTATATTTTATTTAGTTTTTAAAAATATATTAGAGGAATGCCGGTATTTGATGGAGGAAGAATTATATTCACTAATAAATTACTGCCATATAATGACGGTACTTGTAAAATAACTCATAATTTCAATTATGAATCCGAAAATGTTACTTGTCATTTTAATATTCAACGAGTAAAAGAAGAAGATATTGAACTAGGTAACTTGAATAATTATATACAATCTAAAAAAGGTAGAAGTGATGATATGCCACAAGTACTTTTTTATTTTTTTATTGTAACATTTTCATATCTCTCAGGAAGCTTTACGTGCATTAGACACAATATTTAGAGAAATGTTTTTAAATAAAAATTTAATAACTATTGGAGGTCGAGCAATTTTTGATCCCAAAACATCAACACCGTTGAGGTGTGGTCCATATATTTTAATGGAAGGTTATGCTACTACTATTCGCCCTCATATGTGGAAAGTTCGTTTCAACTTTGACAAAGTAATTTCTAATATTTATTTATCTTATAAAAAACCTACGTCCAATAAATCAGATTATGTCCATAAACTCCCAAATTTTATTGTCTTTGCACCTTAAAAATTACAGACATAAAAAGTTCAATATCTCTTTTTTGAGATGAATATTTATTACTGTTTTTAAGTATTTTGACTTTAATAATTCGTTTTAATGTTGAGGCATTTGACAAAACGGTTTACTAATTTTGATCCAAACTTTGGCTTCTTTTACAATTGGTAATCTTTTGTGTTTTACATTTCATTATACACTTTTCTTTTAACCTGTTAAACGAGTATGACGTTTTATGTGAAAAGAACCTTTACCATTCGCTACTAAAATACATAGTTTCTGTATGTATAAATTTATAAATACATAATTGTGTTTATACTTTTATGTGATTTGAAATTGAACTCAGAGTTTACCAGATTCGTTTCGATTAGAGAAATAAATTTACTGTGGAGATTTTTAATTCAAAAAATTTATCGTTCTCCAATTATAGATTGTAAAGCACTATCGATATTGACATAAATTGTTTCATGTAATTTAGCATCATACTTTTATTGTTATTATATTTAAATTATTATAATTACAATCATCGTATTAAAATATTTACAGGTTAATTTGAAATAAATATATTAGTTTATATAATTGAATTTTTCTGTCAAAAATTATAAAATTCGACAAGCTTTACAAAATCGATGAAGTAAAATCGACAGAAGAATTTACCTAACAAGTTCAACAATATACCAAAGACAGAGAATCAGAGAAAAATCGTGTTTTAAATAAATATAAATTTATTTACAAAAAGCACCGTTCAAACACGCATTTTACAATATATTTCTGCAGTTTTCCTGTCATAATCGGGTGGGCATGTCTGATTTGATAATCATTCTGAACTTGTTATATGTGAAACGTTTTTGATAAGGTCATTGGTTCCAAAAGTTAATGTGCAAGATGCTGTTTTTAAATAGTTCGTTGGAAAATTTGGGATAAGTGAATTGATAACTATTTTTATTAAAAAATCTGTTTTTTAAGAATTGTGGAAGTTTAATTTCTTATTAAATACAACATAATTATAATAAACCATTAAATAACGGATACGTTATATTTATATTATTTTATCAAATGTAGACTCAAGTTGTCTGTCATGAAGCCATCAATCTTTACGATTATATTTCAAAGATTATGGACCCAAATAGATTAAATCCGAATACGATACGCAATTTAACTAGAAAGCTTAAAACACTTCGAGTTCAAGCAAATCATTTAAAAAATGCAGACGGTTAGCTTTGAAATTTCAATTTTATCACTTTATTTTAAATTGTTAAATCGGTGCCCACGAGAGGTTTTTTTCATAACTTTTCCAAAAAAATGAAAATTATTTTTTCATTTTTATGTAAACCCGACAAACCCGCCCCAACATAGCCGCACAATAAAAAATAAGTAAAAAGTATATTTGTTTACAAATAAAAATCATAAAAATATAAGGACATGAATGAAAGAGAATGAGCAAAGAGAACATTTTTAAAGCAAAAAACATTAAAATGAATAAGTATATGATATATTTAATCATCATATTATTATTATAAGGACTTTTTTTGTTTTTCACCTCTGATTTCTTTATAATTGACATAATATTTTCTACAAAATTTGACTATGAATCAGATTTATTTAAGGTATTCACGAATTTTCGGCACAGCCTTTTTGATTCATAGTCAGATTTTGTAGAAAATAATATTAGATAATAATGACATTTAAATTTCTAAATTATGTGCCAACCTTCTTAAATGCTCAACTTAAATTGATTATCTGTTATATATATATATATATATATATATATATTTTTTTTAATTTCATCGAAATACTTTTTTAATGTGTAATAAATATAACTATGCTATATTAATTCATAATAAATTTTGACCTGAAATTTCATTTTGGCTGGTTTGTTATTGTTACTTTTAATAGAGCTGTACACAAAATAAATAGAATTTTAAAAAACATTTTCTTTCATTTATTCAATTTTATAGTTTTGATTCGCGCAGTAATGACAACGCGGCTTTGTTGGAGTGTCGTATCATATATCATAAATTTGAAAGCTTACACCAGCTGTCACTGAGATAAATTCCGCCATTTTTCTTTCTAAAATTATCTCAAAAATGTCTATAAAATTATTTATTATAGGGATTTTTTCAACTTCGGATGGCTACATGTTAAAAGTTAGCATGCATGTTTTATTATAGGTTGAGTTAATGTGCATTATTTTATTTCTCTCTCACTTTTTGTGTCTCTATAGTTTAGGGTTTGTCTCATTGACGATTTTACAAGCAACCTCAAGGTGAGTTGGTGTGTTTATATGCTATAAATTTATTGATTTTCTTTTATATTATAGGTGATTTATCTCAGTGACAGCTGGTGTATTTTTGTTAGTTTGTCAAGTCGAAAATTCTCAAAAATGTAACGGTGTATAATTTATAATGAGGGTGGTTGGGTCTTTAGGGATTGTTCATCAAACTAAAAATAATTGTGAAATAAGAACACTAAAGTATTAATATATATTTATTAATTAAATGTGCGCCTTTCTAATTATTATTAATACAACTATATATTATCAAATAATATCACAATAATATAGTGGTTTTCAGACAAAACGAATTTTGCAAATTTTGGAGTGAGTTAAGATTTTTTGAATATTTTCACAACTTTTTGAATTCAAAACCAATTTAGCCATTTAATTAGTATAATTGTTAATTACATAAATGTACGCATTTATTTTACCAAAGCTATATGGTATCTTATCACTTCTCAGAGTTCCACTTCCCAGAAATAAATTAAAATATAGGTCAACGGTCCTCTATGTTTTTCATGTTTTCCCTGTTATTTAATTATATTAAGCTCTATTTATAGTATATAATTCTTGACTTGATTTAAGGATCTCTAACAGAATATTTTTCAAGCTGTGCAACTAAATATTGGAAATAATTAATTAAATTCTGGCTTCGCTATATTTTTAACCCATTAGAATGTTTCTCGAGCATAAAAACAATAAATAAATTAATTTTCTGGGATTCGAGCTGTAATGAGTGGTATAGAACAATTTACCAGTGAAGTTTCTTTTTCCTCTTTAATAATATTATTGCAATTTAGTTTTACTGAAATATTTATCAAAAATTATTTTATTTCTTTTTTAACTATCGATCATTACTTTGTTTCATATTTAACATGAATTTTCGGTATTGCTTTTTTCAAAAAAGTTGTACTGAAAAAGTCATATAAGGTACTTTTTTGATAACGCCCACAGTTAATTACAAGTATGATTAAATTAAAAATGAAATTTTCCAGAATATTGAGATTAATTTATTTAAATCCATATATTTAAAATTTCTAAAATACAATGAATATTTTTAAATTCTATGAACTTACGAAGATAAGGTAAGGATTATTACATTTTTGCCAATCAAACCACTTGATATTGCGTTGTTGTATCACAATTAAAATATAATCTGATCTATTTATTATATATTACTTTTTAATACATTTTTAATTTAACCATAACTGTAATTAACTGTGGGCGTTATCAAAAAATGTTATGTTTTTTGTGGGTATTTATTTTTTTTATCCGCCAATAATTGTTTGTTCTGAATAGTCATTGTAGCTATATTAATCTACTGGGTGTCAAAAGCATCTAAAACAGGGGTGGACAAACTGCCGATCGCTGGCATTTAAAAAAATTTACTAGGTTAATTTCAAATTTTAGCAGATGATGAAAAATTAATTTAAAACTAAACATGTATCTATAGTACAACTGACGTGACTAATTCTCTGAATACACCTTGTGGTGAACGGCTCAACGGCCTTATAGAAATCTATATAATTATAAATATAATTAAAAGACACGATTTTGGAAATTGAATAATCAGATTAAATATCATGACGTTATACTAATCGTAATATCAATATGTATTACCTGCTTATTCAATTTCTACATCAGTCAAGGCGATCTTTCAGTTTCAAATCAACAATAAAAATTTCATCTGTCGTTTCGCCATGCAAATCCAAATATCAATTTACAATAAATATCACTCTCCTTTTGATTTTAGAGATCTAGCATTGACTCAAATTTTTACGTCTTTCGTAAACGTTATTTGTGCTAAGGTGTATTTATATCGTGCCACTAATCAAAATACTTTATTTTTGATATGTTTTTTCTTTGTATGCTATTGTACATAGTCAACTTGAAAACAATGACTCGGAATGTGAAGATTTACTTCCTTTTTGTCATGTTAGGTGGCTTAGTAGAGGAAGCTTTTTAGAAAGATTTCTAAATTACTACTTTTTTGGACACTAGAAAAAAACATGAACAATGAAACCCCCAGTATGGGTAAAAAAATTAGCGTTTCTTACGGATTTTATGGGCCATTACAACTCGCTTAATTTACAATTACAAGGAAAACGAAAAAAATATTATTGAGTTGGTCAGTTTGGTAAATGCCTTTAAAAATTTGCTTCACACTTAAAAAGGCAAAATTTTAAACATTTTCCATATTTAGAAAAACATTAAACTTTCTGGTGAATATATTGAAATATTTTTTTTTGAACTGGAAAATTTTAATCAAGAACGATTTGCAAATCTCAATAATCTTCAACCGATTTTTGAATTTATTTCATTTGCTTTTGGAGAAATTGATAACGAGAATATTTCATCAAATATAACTCATACCTTTCAATTGAATTCATCGAATCTAGAGTTAGAAATTTTAACATTGCAATCAGATATAAATCTGAAATCGCATGCAAATGAAAATAGTTTTTGGAATTTATTACCAGAAGAAAAATATTAATTATTGTGATCGATGGCACTGAGGATATTTGCATTTTTTGATTTTATCTATCTGAAGCAGCGTTTTCTCAAATGAAAAACATCAAATCGCAATTTAAGAGTTCTCTGACTGATGACCACTTAATGGCATCTATTCGATTGTGTAAACCTAATTTTACAAATGGAATGTCACACATCTACACCAAAAAAATTAATACAAAAGTTTTATCAATAAAGTATGTCTATATTCCACAAAATAGCAAACACAATGTATCTATTTAATATATTATTAACAAAGACGTTAGATAATTTTTTATTTGATTTTAATTTAACTTATTTTTGGAAGTCTATCGCGCGTAAGTAAAAAAAAGTCGATCATACCAGTAATCAGTTTGCCCATCCTTGATCTAAATTATCAATTTTACATTCATATATTAATTAAAGATTTTCTCATTTAATTGATGGAATTTTATGCAGTTCTTCCAAAGTCTTGTTTATATTAACTTGATTTTCTCGGTTTCTATTATACCAGGTATAAACTTCGGGACGATTATTCAGGTCATTCATTATATGTTATTCGTTTTTATTGATCAAAAATAAAAGATTATCTCGCTACCTTGAGTCGTTCATTTGTATTTTTTTCATTTTGAATATTTGAATTATTATTTCTAGATTTGATTTTTTTGGAGTCACATTCTAAAACTTTGAAAAAAATGATATTCAAAACCGATAATTTGTCCTTTGCTGTAACCTTCGAAGTCATATCATTTATATAGATTTCGATAGGACCGTCAAACAACTCACTACATACTGCATACTTATTTTATTAGTGAAGACATTGTTTGGGTTGTTTTATAACTTAATGTGCCACGTTACTAATGTGGGGGTAATACTCTAGCGCCGGTCCTGATTATTGGTCAATAATTTGTAGATATTTACTTATACATACATGAAATAGAATAATGAATATTCTTTCTTACGTCTCACGCGTGGAGGTCAGCGCTGATTTCATTTGTTTATGGTACTATGACATAAAAATTTATCTTAATACATTATCAAGCTTATTAATGTAAGTAGTCGTCATTGTCTTCGAAAAGTGTTAACATTCCCTACTTGCCTATGTATTTCATACAATTAAGTTTAAATTATAATTAAACGACGTTTTTTTATATATTTTAATTCTTAATACGTTTAATAAAATTGGTTTGGTGCTTTCATTATTTTTATTTTTTGTTCTGTTTTTAAATTTATTTTACATTCAGGTAAAGCATATTCACGAAAGTACACAATTTTTGGGTTTTCTAATAAAAGCGCTAGAGAAGAAAAAATTGTTGAAAAAAATTTAACTATTGAACAATATTTTCAAAAGGAATATAATATAAAGTTGAAATACCCAAATCTTCCTATGGTTAAGGTAATATACTTTTCTTTGAAAAATAACATAAAACATTTACTGGAATGTTTATTAACGTTACCGTTGCCGGATAAAATCTCATATTTCGACTTTTCCCTTTTAAGTTATTTATTCATAATAAATTGTTCAAAATTTTGAAAGCCAATTTATTTACTTTCTTGCAACGACGTATCATAGCATGTGCAACAAGGTTAACCGCACTGGGCCCCAATTATTAAATACATTACTAAAAATTCTCCAATAGCAAAAAATATCACGAATTAAAAGAAAAACACAAAAATTCAAAATTAAAATTTATTTACAAAACACGAATTTTATTTCAAAAGCAAAAATTATATATACAATGTTTTCTGTATAACATAATTTTTGTAGGTTAGTTCATGGTTTTAGTATAGTTAAATTGTTAGAAAGATTTTTGCGTTATTGTTATGTATAAGAATAATACACGCTTAAGAGTTTGTTTTCTTTTTGAATAGGGAATAGGCCGAAATGTGATAGTGTTCGGTACGAATATTGTAAATGTTGAGAAGTGTCAAAGATGATTTTCGAAATTAGTGCTGACAATTATATTTTTTCTCAAGAATTCATATCGTATCTTCCTTTTTTTGGCGATACGGATTGAAGACAAACATTAATAGAGTTTAATTCCAAATTAAAGTTCAGGTAATCGAATATCCAATAAATATTGTTTGTTTGAAAAATTAATTGTGTTGACAAAACTTTCTAAAAATCGTAATTCGATTTTAACATACCGAAAACATTTAAATATTTGTAAATACATCTTACTTTGTTCATTCACCAGTTTTTAAGCACTTAAAAAATTAACAAAAGATTTTTATAAAGAAGTAGGATGGCTTACACACCAAATAGTTTTTTTAGTATTTTCAACTTTGTTAAATTGACAATTTTTAAGCAGTCTAGTTAAAAAAGAAGAGAACCGGTGTGGTACTGTAAAGTTAATCTAGAAAGACTAGTTATCATTTTATAAAGCACTGCTTCTATAATCCAAAGCAAAATTGCATAAAAAGTATTTTTTTACTTTTTATGGAAGGAATTTATTACGGATTCTTTTGTGAAAAAGAAATGTAATTACAAATGCGTACAATGAGAAAAAAAATCGCGTGTTATTGCATTATAATAGTGAACAACATTGCACTGCACATAAAGAATGGTGCAAACAATAATCAGTTTTGGCTGTGGAATTTTATAGTATTCCAGTTATTCACCCGACCTTCCTCTTGTGATTACCATATTTTTAGTTACTTCAGCTATTTAAACTGTATGCAATACCTTAATTTCAAGGCTGTAAAATACAACTTCATAATTTTAATATTCTTGAAATCGAACAAATTTTATAAATCAGTCATTGAAAATTTGCAATATGGTTAAAAATTTGTTTTTGAGCTGGGAGAAAATATTTTTATTTATTAAAAAAAATTTTTGGGTAAACCTCAGTTTATGAAATATACCTTTTTTTTAATTATCGAACTACTTAATACTTGATAATTGTTTTAAATTTCTTTGCACTTCCCGAGAGCGTGTACGTCAGAAAGTACCGTCTTCAATGTGTTAAAATATATTGGCAATATTTTCAAATTTTTTTAATTTTAAATATTCTAGACAAGTCCAAATAAGCCAACATTTGTCCCAATAGAGCTGTTAACTATGCTTCCTAATCAGAGAGTAATTGAATCAGATGGCAAAATCGTTCAAGAAGTTATTAAATTTGCTGCCATACCAGCCGCTGACAGGCTATATAAACTAAATAGCGCGATGTCATCTTTACAAATTGGAAATCGGTTTGAATATCAACAATTTTTCTATTTTTATTGATTAAATTTAAGTGGTGATAAATTCCTGCAAAATTATAAGATAGAAATTGACCCTAAGCTTATTGGTGTGGATGCTAGAGTTCTTGATGGGCCAGAGGGTATATTTGGTGGTCAACGAACCGAGCCTTTGCGTGGTGGCAAATGGGACATAAGAAATAAAAAGTTTATAAAGCCATATGACAAATTAGTAAATTGGGCACTTTTTGCAGTTGGAACTGAAAGAGACTATCAAAGAGTAATTTCGTTTTCAAAATTTGTCTAATGAATTATCATTAATTATATATATATATATATATATTAAAAAGAAAATGTCATTCAAACACTTCTTGTACGCGATATATTTCTACAAATATTTAAATACTTTACAATAATTTTTAAATATTTTTTATAAATATTAAAATTTCTATTTCTATTATAATAAAATTAAAATGAAATATTTTATATATTAAATTATTTTAATAATATTAAAATTTTAAAAAAATTTAAACAATGCAGAAACAGCAATCTAGCACAATTTTACATTATCAAACTATTTAAAAATATTCAAAACATTCTTAGTCATAGCACTTTTCACATTAATCTTTGGATCCAATGACCTTATCAGCAATGCTTCACATATCACGCGTTCCCAATAATTATTAAAACTTCTCAACAAAATTCTAAAATCAGACATTCCTATTTCACTTTTACAGCCTCTATTTTGCTCACTAATATTGGTCAAACCCTTCAATCGACAATGCTCTAGAACTCGAGTACAGAGATGACGGGAAGTCTCTCCAATGTATGTGGCATTACACCCATTACATGTAAATTGATAAACGAGATCAGAACACAATCCAACCGGAGTTTTTGATTTATTAATGAACATATTGCGTACCTTACACGAATTAGAGACGATCTTATAATCTAAATTTTCCATCTGTTTATTTGACTTCCTTTTATAATTTATAAAACCTTCAGAGTACGGCAATACTAACACATATTTAGGCTCAATCTTTTTATATCCAGTTTTACTATTATTTAAATCAACACTCAATTCACATTTATCGAAAGTTATATAAATAAAGGAAAATATATTTTGTACAAAATATGCGCATAATGGTGGTAATGATATCGTGAGCCTGAAGATAACCATGGGAACTCTAAAAGTTAATTGAGAGTCATAAATATATCATTTATTTGAAAAAAATATGATAGCTTTGACGGTAAATATATATTTTGAAACACAAACATGTAACTGCAGAAAGACAGCCAGTGTATAAATCATGCTTTATTTGAATATATAGCAGAAGTAATTCAACCCGGAAAGTTTGATTCGGAGTAAAGTAAAGTCATATCAGATACTATTGCCAAAATATTATATGTTCATATTGTGATTGAAAAGACAGATATTATAAGCTGCAAAATTAAATTGTGGTGACTAGTTTTATTATCAGTATGATAATTGTTGTGTACACGACTCCAAAGAAATTTTAAATTTTCTTCGTTCTGTATTGAAGAGGCCGATAAAATGTTCTGACTTAAGACCGATAGAGAATATTCTAAAAACATTATCAGGCTTAATGTATGACGGACCACAAATGAAAAATACGATTCGATTGAAAGTAGCCATTATGAAGCAATAGGGCATAAAAATGAAAGAAGGCGACCAGATATTGGAAACCTTTTTAGTTACATGACCTAGCCTATGTTGGGGCTTAAATAAAGGAAGTAATTTTTCCTTATCTGGGAGACCTTTTTCGGTTATTTATACGGTTTGAAACGAAGTTCACTTTTCTAAGGGTCATCGGTGGTAATCGGATATCATAAATAAAAGAACACACAACTTTTCGAAATATATTAAAAGATTTTATTGAATAAATTATTAGAAAATTTATAAATATACGCAAAACATATTTTATTTAAAGAGCTTTTTAATTGGAATCAAATTTGATTTTGTAATGTTTTGTATAATGTATGTAATAACGTGTGAAATAATTGTTTCATTGGTAATTATTTTTACTAGAACGACAAGCCCCTCTATGATATTGAAGATAAATTACCAGGTGCAGCTAACAATGTTGGGATACGTATGGGAGGATCTTTTTATTTTTCATATGTTCCTTATCAGAATATAGAAAAAGTTGCGACTGACACAATTAGAAATTCAGAAAAAGTGACTTTTTAAAAGTGTTTTTTAAATGAAATGCTCTTCAGGAAAAAAAGAAGCTCGATTTGTTGGTATTTGTGGTTATTAATGATGAAGATTATAAAGAGGTGAAGAAGTTTGGAGATGTTCTATTCGGAATTGTAACTCAGTGCATGAAATATGCAACTTTAAATAGGCAGAAATTCTTAGATCAGTATCTTGGTTAGTACTTGTGGATTTTAGTAAATTTTTGCCTGGATAAAAATAAAATCAAAAAAAGTCCATTGAAATGAAAATCAATTAAATTGTTGCCAAAAAATTTCCAAGTCCTGCCCGTAATAGTTTGTAAATAAATATTTTGAAATTTATTGTTTACCGTTATGTTTATTATTTTTAGTATAACCTGCTTTTATTGATTATATTGGAATTAAATAAGGAATTACCTCTATAATATTATCAATCTATTTATTAGGTACATTTAAATTCAATAAAAGAACTTATTTATTTGATAAATATTTATTAAATATTCACATTAAAATCATTGTTAAAAACCATTGTTATTATTCAGAAATTAATCAATGAAATATTTTTATGATAATTTATGATAAATTGCTAAAAAAATAAGTATATTAAAAGAAATACACCATCTTTCATAAATTATCAGTGGCACCTCATAAATTACGGTTTATTATAAAAAATATACGACTAATTGAAATAACGATAATAATTATGGGTATTGGAATAAACTAAGTGAATTTAATGGCATTTTTAAGTATAAAAATATGCAATTTGAGGATATTATAACATTCTATTTTTCCACATAAAATATAATTTATTTAATAAAATTCCAATTTAAAACGTTTTTAGAAATTCAGCAAATTACGATAGGTTACCAGAAAACAAAAATCAATTCATTCTCAGGTACGAAGCACAATATCTCTATAATAAAAATTACGCACACTGAGACAGTAAATAAAAGCTTTATTTTAAATATGAAAAAAGGAATTACGATTGGTGTTTTCGAAGAAACTTTTGATGTTTTGTATATCACTAATTATTCCTGCCGTATTTCAGATTTCTAAATCCACAATTGCTTTAAATTTTTTTAATAATTAAAATAAGATTCGAATAATGACTGGAACTATATTTTAAATAAAATCCACCAAATTATACTTTTGTTGGAGTTAGGTGATTTTCAAAAAAATCATAATAAATAAAATAATTTGAAAAAATAAAATAATTAATATAATAAATAATCAAAAAATTAGAATCAATATTTTCCGGGGGAAATGGGTATGTACCGATGCCAATTGACGAGACTAGTACGAAAATAATAATATAAAAATAATTTGGGACCCCTATAAAAAGTTATTAAGAAAATACAAATTAATTAATTAATTAAAATGACGAAAACAAATAAATTAAATTAGGGAGAAATTCTCCGATTTCGATAAATGTAATTACGAAGGGAACTAATTATTACCTAATGTGATTTATTTCGCAGTCTTCTCCCGGGGAACGGCCGAAGCGGCCAAAAGATGAAAGTAAATTGTTTAACTAGTTCTCCGGGAGTCCAATTCAAATTTCCGTCAATCAAATTAGTTGTTGAGAGATTCCCTATATAAGGGAGTCTGAAATCAACAACAGGAACACAAATAGTTGCGAAAAATTGCAAATAACAGAAAAGTTCGTGGAGTACGTGGAGTCAGAGCAAACAGTTCCTACTGAACTAAATAAAATTATAATTCAACACTTTCAGAATTTTCAGACCCTAATTATTTAGAGACATTTTTCCAATTGATTATAGATTTTTAATTGAATATTTTAGTGCTTTTCATACTTTTACAATTTTTTTCTTGTTCTTGTACTCTTCTTTATCGATTCTATCTTTGACCATATTTCGTTTTATTTTTAAGTAATTTTATTTTATTTGACCTACACAATGTGTGTGTATGAAGTTTCAAATCATTTAATATTAAATCGATATTTAATAAAAAGTTTACAAAAAATTAAAATAAAATATTTTTATATTGATTTTTAGGAATTGAAAAAAGATATAAATTGTGATTTCTTGTTCTCCTTCGTTTATTGGTAGTACTTTAGGGATTTAAAATATTCTATGACTATTGTCATTTATTTTTAAGTTTACAAAATTGTAATTAACGAATTGCATTCATTTAGGAAACATAATGTTGAAGGTTAATGGTAAATTAGGAGGGGTAAATTGGGAATTAAGTCCAATAAGAAATAGATTGTTCACGCCTATTAAAGATTCCTTTATGGTATTTGGAATTGACGTTACACATCCTGCTTCCACCAGAAATGATTTATCAAAAAGTGTTGCTGCGATGGTCGGTAGTTTGGATAATAATGCAACAATGTATAGTGCTCTTATTCGTCAACAGTTATCGAAAAAAGAAAGAGCGATAATTGAAATTGTTATGGAAATGGAGGACATGGTTTATAATCTATTAATGGTAATTTTATTATTAAATTTTCCTGTGTCTCTAATTGGTTCTATTACAAATTTATTTCATAAACTCATTAATAATAAAATACATTACTTAATATTTAATAAATCAACAGTTTGAATGGTAAAGGTTAAATATATAATGAATAATCCATATAAATAAGGTTAATAATATTAATTTTTAAATTATATTTAAATGGACTATATATTGATTTATTGATATTAATTACATATTTAATTTTTACTAGATATTGGATTAATTCTTATTGATAAAATGATTGATTTGAATGGAATAAAAATTAAGGAAATTATAGTTTATTTTGTAGAATAGGCTGATTACTCTTGCTTTCCTTTAACATACGCTAATTTAGAAATATTATTAATCAAGAGTAGCATAAATTATTCTTAAAAACACTAACATTTCCTCATTTTTAGTGGTTGTCATATTTATCAGCTCAAACTCAATAAATCCATGAAAATACCCTTTAAGAAGAAGCATTTGAAGATGTAATGCACAGGTATTTAGGCACCATCTTATTGGCAATTTATATTATAATCTAAAAAACTATGGATCTTCTGACATTTTGAGATTGGATATTCAATCTTTCAGGTTAAATTTGTTTTCTTAAAAATCTTTCCATAGAAAATATAAAATTAAATACCGTTTCTTGAGAAAGATTTTTTGCCAGATGTTATTTGTTTCAAATTCTTTGTCGCAATTTTCTCTTTTTCTTCAATATTGCAGAATATTAACCTAACCCTTGGATCTTGAGTCTATAAAACAACATCTACCCAATATTTCATGAGATCTTATATTTATTCTTTTCAGAAACTCTACTAACAAATTCAATGCAAAATCTTGCATTATCTGGCAATTAGATTGTAATTTATAAATTGATTAGAATAAATTAGAGCTAATGGCTCTCACTCAGATTTCTCTTTGCATCAGGTAAGTGTGCAACAGTGTCAAGTTAAATCTGCTATACACTCATCCTGTTGCACTGGACACCAAATAAGTTTGCAATTCTTGGCTTTGAGGCAAGAAAAAAGACGAATCTTTATCTTGAAACCTCCTTTCACTTGAAACCATGGTAGATACAATCTTACCTCTGCGCACTACAAGTGAAACGCAGAAACTGGTTACAAGCTATCAGACGACCAAGAAAAATTAAATTTAAATTATTCACGAATGTCTGATTTTAATTAAAGAATCAGACATTCATGAATGATTTAAATATAAATTGATTATTAATAATTATTATTATTAATTTATTAATATGGATTTATTAATATCCAACCTTTGTTTTTACCAGAACCCTGAAATTTGTCCAATATTTTAATAAATATGGAAGTTTTTTGTAAGTGACATTAAAGTTATTTTTATTTAAAGAGCATTTCTAATCGATTGGTAATTCTTAGATGTGTTAAAATTATCAATTTTATAATTTTGCTGAGATAATTAACTTTTGAAAGGAATTAGTTCTGAATCTAGCTTCTCGTGATTCATAGGAAAATTAAAGAAAAAACCCTAACAAAATAGAATTTATTCATTGATTACCCAGAACGCGATCCGTTCGCAACAATTATTGGTGATATATTTGTAGTTGATCTGTTAGGATTTCATTCAGTCCGTGACGAATTTGTAATTTTGAATTTTGATTATTGGTTCAAGATTTTGGGTTCTTGTTAAAGTGCACTCGTTGTTCTCGGCCAAAAAATATTTCCTCAAATACTATTTATACTTACATGGCTTGATTGGCATCAATCATCACAGTTAATTATCCATGTCATGCCCTTAACCCTTTCTAAGGTGGTGGCAATATACTGTACACCATTTTAAACTAATAAAAATATCTAAGTGTAACGCTGTCGGTAATTATTTTAACTTTTGGTACAACTACTGACATATATTGAGCCACAAGAGAACAAATTTATAGTATTTGAAACCATAGATGTGTTTTCCCGCTATATTTATTGACAGCTGACAGACAAGTTTTACATAACTTTTAGTTTCCTTTGCCTTAGAAAGGGTTAATTCAATATTGAAGCAATTTTCTCTAAATAATTTATGAAATTAATAAACTTGTCAACTGTTAATAATGATGATGTTAATAATTTATTTAATTTTCCATTCTAGCCCTGCCGTAACTTTTTTAATTTTTCAACTTTTAATTTTTCCACTGTTTTCTCGAAAAATATTGATTTTTACTTTTGAATATTTGCTTTTTTTCTTACCCTAAAAGTCTGAATTGGTTCCTTCGATTCAAATATTCCCATATTTATTGCTTATATTTTCACATGTCACTCCAATTGTAGCGAATATAGAGAAATTTTTTGTCAAAATTTTAGGTGGTTATTTTAATTTACCATGTTATTTCTGTGTTTATAACAATTTACTACTTGGACTAGTATTGAACTTGTAGGAGTGTTAAATATTAAATTAATCAAACATAAATTAATTGTCTCTTAATTATTTGTAATATCTTAAATTAATTATTAATAAATTAAATGTATAATAATCCGTATTAATATATATACAATATTTGTATCAAAGAAAATGCCTTGATTTATTATAATAAAAATTGGTTAATTATTCGATTTTAGAATGAGAATTTTAAACTAAATACAGTTTTATAACAATATTGGCTTACAGAATTTCTATAAAAAATCAATATTAAGTCAAATATTAGCACTAATTGTGTAGTTTTAGTTTTACTATGATTACTAATGACTTCGCACAACGACCAAGGTCAATTTTCAATATTAAAATAAACTGGAAATTTTAACATTAAAGTGAAAAAAATACACTTTAAATTACAGACAACTGTGAAATCGCCTTAAATCAACAAGAATTCATTGACAATGAATGGCCAGTTTGATGATTTTCCCTGCGTCAAATACAGAAACTTTATTGCTAACACAATTTCACATGGTTTTTTTTCAAATCAATGACAAAAATATAAGAGTTGATCACAGTAAATTCCAATTTACAAAATTGTAAATCAAATCGGAAAAGTCTATTTTATTAAGTAGTTTGATAGATTATATAATTTATATCTTTGCTCTCTCACGAAGTTTCTTATTTTATTTTAATTTACCTTTATAGCGAACATGAATTAATTTTCCAATTCATGTATCTTGAATATTACCAATAATCTCTAAAATTTAATATTCTTTGCTGTCAATTTCAAGAGTGAATTTTGTTTGCCAGATCACAATGATTGATGGACTTGAACAATGTTTTTAATTCATTTTTTAATTTAATTTGATTTGTTTTGATTAAGATTTTTAAGGCCCTCCTATTATACAATATATTTGATGCGTGTATATGATAGAATCTAGTAAATATTCATGAGCTTTTAGCACTGTGCAGTTAAGAAATGATAAACAAATAAATCATAATATAGGCTTTTGTCAGAAAATATTTATTAAAAAACAATAGAAATTACTCCTAAACTTAACCAAAAAGCACAATAACGGTCATTCAATCTAATTTCTCGTGGAAATATTGATAAAATTTTTAAACTAAAAGCAAAAATATTGGAAGTAACAACTTGAAATAACATCAAAATATTAGTCGACATTCTAATTTTTGTAATATTTGATCCAATTTCAAGATATTTAGGTGAAAAAAAATTTTTAAATTGATGTTGAATCCATGCGTAAAATGAAATAAAAATCAATCCCGCTCCTTTATCCAGTAACTGACGATATTGTTGAGGATGTCTAAAATATACAAATAATTTTAATTTATAATGAATGCTATAATTCATCAATTAAAAGTAAGACAAAAATAAGTTGTGAATAATAAAAACATAATCGAACATATTAATTAATTAGTTAAAATTTTCAATTTAAGGATTTGAAAATACTCGAAGAATCTGACAGTTAAGAGATATGTGAGGCTGGTATCCTTAGAGCAGTGTTTCCCAAACCGGGGTACGCGATGAATTTTTTGGGGATACGCAGGTCTTTTCAATCTTCTATTATCTCAATATTAAAAGATAAATAAAAAAAATTAATTAGATTAAAATGTCTTATTAAAATTTTATTAATACATAAAAATATAAATATAATCTTGTTTTAGAAATAAACTAAGTTTAAAAATCAAACTATAAAGTAAATCTTTTATATAAATGTAATTAAAATGTAAATCGCTTCGTCTTAATTTTTTAGTTATATTTTGATTATAAATATTTTCATACAAAATAAACTATATTAAATTAAAGTTGTGATTTTTTTAGCAGACAATTTTTTAAAATACCAAAAAACTTTCAAATTGTTTCATTGATTAAAACTTACCCTTAAAACTCATAATCTCATAATATTTCTGTTCAAATCAGGAATGGAAATTTAATCGGTTTTATATTCCTTAGAATAATATCGGTTTTCGGTTAAACCGGTTTGCAAAATAACGGTTAACCTTTAAAAACTGGTTTTTTCAATTACTTTGTTATTGTAAAAAAAGTTTAGTTTTACGGACATTAGAAGGGCATATTCTGTAATTATGATAACGTGAATGATTATTTTTAATTCACTTTGGCGTAGCAACGCGTACTATCATGAAACAACCAAAAATGATCATTCGCGTTATTGTAATTACAGAATGTGGCCTACGATTGAAGTGAAAGAAATTTCAGTGCAAAGGAAACCACATTATTAATTTTTAAAATCAAGTTAATTGTTCACCAACTCTTGAGTTTCATAAGTTTAAAATTTCTTATTTACTACTTCGTTTATTTATGTAAATTATCATATTTATGCAATTGTAAATTGATATCAATTATAATTTATTTCAATATTAAAAATTATAAACACATGTAATTTATTCAGAAATAATTTCAGTTTCAAACTGCATAAGCATAATAGCTCCATGTTGAATAAAAAAAATATATCGCTAAAATATGTTTTAAACACAGAACTTTACCAATATTTAACCCAACTGTTAATGTAGTATTATAAAAAGCTAACACTATAATGAATATGATAAATAATTATATTTATTTCCCCGAATTATCATAATGTCGTGTAAAATGCGATCAGTCATACGTGTCCTTAAATATAACATGTATTTTTTATATTTTGTGTTTTTTCTCTTTTAGAAATTTTACTTTCTCTTTTCGAAATCAAAATTTTATAAATAAATTTTTTTTTATAAATAACAACAGAAATTTCATATCTCCCCTTTTTACTAGCAGATTTTTTATTGAAATTGTTTATTGGGATAATCATAATTATGAAGGCTTGACATAAGCTTTAGGAAATACTAATTCGTATCATGAAAATAAATTGAGTAGAACACATTTTAAATTGGGAAATTATGTAATTTTAACCGGGTTTTTTTAGAATTTCGGTTAAAAGTAACAGGTTTAAGTATGAATATTTTTTCGGTTTCGGTTACGGTTAGTGAAATATTTTGAAAAAATAACGGTTAACCGGTGTCCATCCCTGATTCAAATAGTACACATATGCTTTAAACCAGTATTTTACCTGAATATTTTCTATTTCGTGGAAAATGATATTCTTTTTTTTCATAGAATATAAGAAACGTGTAATATTTGTTTATATTTGTATATAAATTAAGTAACTAAACTTATAAAAGTTTTTGGCCTTCAATTTGTGTTCAAGAACTAAGATTATGAGTTTATGTTCGCTGCTGACGATGGAAAAGTTGATAATAGTTGGATAATAATCAGATATTTAAATAAAATATGGACAATAACAGAAAATAATTAGTTCTTAATAAAATTAGATGAAAATAACTTAAACTACGCTTTTAAAAACCCAAAAATTAATACTTAAAATGAAAATGAAAAAAAAAGAAAGTCATTAAAATTTATACTTAATAAGTATGCAAAATGATTTCTTATTCATTTTATATTCCGATCCACGAAGTTTAGAAAAAATAATTATATAAGCCGTTAAATCACGTTACCTCGTGTTTATTTAACTCTCAGATACGCGATGGAGGTCATTTATGGGCCCAAACCGTTTTTGATAATTCGGGTTATTCCATAAAACCAAACCGAAAATTCATTTGATTTGAGAAACAAGAACACTAAACTGAATGCATAAATCGATTAATCGAAGTAGGGACAGTTATTGATAGTAAATTCAATTTCTATGAAACTTTACGAAAAGTTAGTCCCATAAAAGAATGGCTTTTTGCCTCATTGCCGGAAACATTACTCTCCAAGTGAGCAGATGACCGTTGCAAAAATACAAATTTGTGCAAGGCTTAAGTTTCCTTGGAAGGAATAAACCAATCAAACAGAATAAGAGCGAAAATTTGGTCAAAAAATTGTGAACTGGACGAAATGTACTAACGGACAATTTTTTTCTACCCTTTTTCTTGCTAAATTCTTTGAGTCAAAAAATGAAATTTTTATTTCAAGAGAAGGCTAGTTTGGTCAAATATAGTTTTATAAAAGACACAATGAAAAGCCAGAAAGTATTACAATTCTACAGTTGTGCTTGATCAAATAGTTAGGATTTTCTCCACAAAAAAGAAAACGTAGCTGCTTATAATGCCTATTTGTTATATTACGAAATACAAAAACCGAGCAAGACTTGAATTCTTAAAATTACTAACTGATAATCTTTTGTAACCCAAAGATGAAATAAAAACATCCCTTGAATAGTTTAGGTTATTGACCTTAAGCATATTTATACTCTCAATAAAGTTAGTTTTATGCGTGTAGTTATTGAAATTAACACAATTTTCATCAGTATAATATTACCATTACAAATTTTCAGACATTCTACAAAGCTAATAAGCAATTAAAACCCAAGCGCTTGATATTTTACCGAGATGGCGTTTCTGAAGGACAATTTGACATTGTATTCAAGCATGAGATAATTGCTATTCAAAGTGCATGCCAAAAATTAGAAAAGGACTATCAACCTCCTATAACGTATATTGTTGTTCAAAAAAGACACAAAATCCGATTTTTTCCTCAAAATGAGTAATTATTGTATTTATTTAAAGTTATTATTGCTTTTTCAGAAAAGATGGAGTAGGGCGAAGCGGGAATGTTCCTTCAGGAACTGTAGTCGATAAAGATATAACACATTGTAGGGAATTTGATTTTTACCTTTGTTCACACGAAGGCATACAAGTAAAAAATATTTACAATTGACAAATATTTATTAAATAATTTAATACAATAACAGTTTTTAATTCACAATTTCATTTCCTTTATATTACCAATAAAAATCTAAAATTAAAGCAATTAATTTATATTATTAAGGGAACTTCAAAACCTGCGCATTACCATGTTCTTTTTGATGAAAATAATTGGGGATCAGATGAGTTGCAGAGCTTTACTTACTTTTTATGCCATATTTATGCGAGATGTACCAGAAGCGTTTCATATCCAGCTCCCACTTACTATGCACACTTGGCAGCCTTCAGAGGAAGAACTTTGATCGGACTGTCAGATGATGACAGCAGCAGTACTACATCTGGTCATAGCACAAGAACCGATACCAGTGAATCACAAATTCTGATCAACGAATTTCATCATGACAAATTATTTTTTATTTAAATAAAAATGTATCACTTGTTATTTATTAATAACTAACAATCGTAACCCTATGCTTTAATTAATAAAATACTAAATTCTTAGGCACCTTTATTTCAATAAAAAATAACAAACATTAAATTAACTATGCGAATGATTAAAAGTCAAATGTATAAAATGCCGATCACTATTGTACAATTACAATCTTCTAGCTTGAATACGATAAATTGTCACTGACTCAATAGCTAAGCTCAATAACTTAACATAACTGTAAACTACGGAATTATATGATAGTTTATCCCTCAGTAACTGCTCTCAGTATTCCTAGAATCGTTAATCATTCTATATAATCACTCTAAATCACTAAGATCTCTTACAAGCTAGATCGATTTTAATAATCTCTCCTCATCCTTCCACTATATGGCTGATTCCTGTAACTCAAATTTCCTCTCATAGGCCCTCCACTGTAACCCTGATTAGGATAACGACCAAACCTATCATCATAATCCTGATAACCAAAATTATCATAACGATTATTTATTTCGTTTCGCATATCACCCATAAAGCCTTAATTAACTTTTAACTAATATTTAAATTAATAAAAAATATACCCATCATTCCACCATTAGATTGTGACATAGAAGGAAACTTTGACTTACCAATTGTACTCATGCTCTCCTTGGCTTTTAAGGATCTGGCCTCTTCTTTACTCAGTGCTTTTTTAACTTCACAGCGCTTGTTGTCTATATAATGTGGTTTGAGAAGTAAAATTTTATCAACTGGATCATAGTCGTCGTATGTCACAAACCCAAAACCACGGGATTCACCAGTTTCTCTCCAAGTTATAATTTCGCACTCTGTTATGTTACCAAATCGACCAAAATAATCTCTTAAATCATCTGCCACAACTTCTTTTTTCAATGCACCTACAAACAACTTTTTAACGGTCATATGAGACTCTGCGGAATTTGCTTCATCGCGAGGCATTGCCCTTTTGGTTTCAACTGTTCTGTCATCAATTATATGTGGTCTACTGGCTTGAGCTGCATCAACCATATCGGGATCTTTATAAGTTACAAATCCAAATCCCCTGGACTTTCCATTTTTACCACCCATACGCATTACTACAACATCGACAAGTTCTCCCCATTGCTCAAAATGAGACTTCAGAGCATCTTCGGTTGTAACAAAACTTAAACCTCCAATAAACAACTTCCTAAATTGTTCAGATGATCGATCATTATCATTTCTGTTTGACATTAAAAATTAAATAGTATACAATAAATTAATAAACAAAATGGCAGAATATAACTTTGTATATAAGTAAAACAAAATCAAAAATTATTATTTAAATTTGACATATTTTAGTAATTTAAATAATCTTAATTTAATTGTTGAATTTTAATAAATTTCAATTTAATTTACTTTTTTAACATTCTGTATAATTATTAACTTTATTTATAACATTTAAATAATAGAGCATTTTTTAACTAATAATACTTCAACTAATTTATTATCGAAAATCGAATTGTCTTATATTTTTAAAGGAATCATAAATGTATAAAGTCATTAAAATAACAATTTTAAAAGTATAGATCTGGTTACAAAACTTTTAATAAGTAAAATATCTATTTTCAATTTCAAAATATTTCTCAATGATCAAAATTTTTTCATGAATTGTTTTAATGCATCGAAGCAAAAATACACAAACACCACACGAAGTTAAACTCAAAATGTGCAATAATAAAAATATCATTAAGTAATAAATAATAAGTAAATCATATGTAATGAAAATCATGTATTGTACAAAGATGCAAAACAAAGCATAATTTTAGAAATTAAAGATAAATTAAATCAAATTATATGATAATCAATCAGATAAGTTAGTCGAATGGAATTTATTACGTCGAAAATTAGAGTTCAATTAGGGAAATTATAAAACATCATGAATGAAACTGTATACCGAAATACATGATTTCCAACTTGAATCAGTTATAAACAGATAATTTGTAAGTCACTCATGTGGTATTTTTTCAGTTGCATTGAAAATAGATTAATGCATAATAAACTCAAAATATACTGTTTAACCATTTTTATATATGTAAATAGAACTATTTGTTTTCAAATTTTTCCTGGGTTCTGGTAAGTTTTGCCGTTACCAAGTGTATTTGCATGCATCGGTCAGTGTACATATCTTTTTATTCATACCAATTTGAATTTGGAAGTGATAGTCACCGAAAAGAAAAAAAGAAAAACATTGATTTGATTGACACACAAAAAATATGAGGTGATATATAAGTGTGCTTCGAGGGCCTATAAACTCTGGTTATGCAAGTGTACGTATATGCAAGTCGAATCAAGAATAAACCGGAAGAAGTAATTTAAACGGCAATTTGTTGGAGTTGCAGTAATTTAATTAATTAAATTGAGCGTTAGTTTCAATTTTCTTCTAGTGATGGATTCATCTTTCCAATATATGACCATTCCCTTCCAATATTCACAATTTAATAATGCTCAATTAAGTCATTAGAAAAGGAATTATCTTTATTAGAGTCGGAACTGAGCACATATAATCTACTTAGTTTTCGAAAGATTGATCAAGGCATATGACGACTTTATCGCCATAAAGTATTCGATATAAAGTATTCTTAATAAATCTAGACGACTTCGGTATCCACAAATCAACGCAGAGCCCAAACGGAGCAGATGAAAACAGCCCTTACAATAATGGTCTCACATTCCATGTAACATTGATTATTCTAACAACTATTCCAAACTTTCGAAGTAACCTAGTATCAGAGCCAACACTAATTATTTATTTATAAATTTGTCAATGTAGTAAATTTATGATGTTTCTTATTTTTAGAAAAATCTATTATTCTTTTCACCATTAATCGATTTTCAATTTCTTTTATCTTCATCTCACAACTTCAAAAAGAATGTAAAGTCGAGTTTATTCCCATTCTGGGTCACCTAAGCAATACCTTATCACATTTTGTATTTTATAGTAATTTTTATTTTTGATGGAAATTTATGTAGGTCATTAAAAGGTCGTAGACCATAGATATGGTGCATATTCAATAAAATGGTACCAAGTATGCCAAATTCTTCTATCTAACTGCTATTTCGAATTAATGGGGGACCAATCCTCAGCATACCTTACAATAGCCTGCACATACAGATAAGGAATAGGACATTTATTAAAATAACAAAATTGATTTTAGTAACTCATAGAACTCTTTGTGCTCGTGATCTAGAAATATAATTCCATTTAAATAAAAATATTATTTTTCTAAATCAATTATATTAAAATGTATTTCCTTTATGAAAAAAATAGAGATATCAGGTAAAAAATATGGAAAAAAAATATTTAAAATCCATTTTTTGAGTATAATAATAAAACCAAACTATTAAATTATAATATTTTGAAAATATTCAATTTATTATTATAAAAAATTTGTCTCAAAATTATTAAATCCGAATGTCAATAATGTTTTAAGAATCTTCATATTTTTACAAATTTAGCTTAAATTTATTAACGCATATTTAAAAAAGAAATTCTATTAACAGTATTGCATAATAAAAATTTAAATATATAGCAACTAAAATATTATGGAATAGAGTTTAACATGATTATTTTATTGTTCTTTTTATTATGTAAACTTTTCAAATAAATACACACAAAAATATCATTTTTATCATCTTCATAGACAAACACGAAATGTGCTGAAATACCGACAATCCCTTTTTATAATAATAACTATTATGTGTTCAGTGCAAAATTTATTAAGTCTGAAAATAATGTGTGACGAAATTATGTGGTCACATCAACGCTTAGCCTGGCAGTAATTTATATGAGATATATACTAATGCGCGTCGCTCTACATCTGCAAACCTAGATCCCAATATTTGAATCACATTGACATCGAAGAGAAAAACACTTGAAACTAACTTTGCACGAAAACCAATTGGCACACTTATGGGTAAGCATAAAATAAATGTCATTTAACATTCATTTAATATTCAATTCCATAATATATACCGGTGTCTGCTAAGCGTATCACATGAGGGGAGGATGTTTTTATAATTACCCTAAAGTTTGTATTGTCTTCGAGTACATTTTCGTGTCTTGAAAAATAACCAACTAAAGTAACAATCGCTTATATCGTCTTCCTTCGAACCCACCCCTGCATGTGGCTCACTAAGCCGTTGAACCTGGCCTGCACTGGAGCCCTCAAAAAATTATTAAAATAACCTTATTATAATATTTTTATAAGTTTTATTTAATTTGTAATGCATGGCTTGAACTATTGCATTAATTTTTAAAATTATACTCTCAAGCTTCAATCGTTTTGCAAGAAAGGTTTTACAATGATGCATTTAAAAATTCACTAAATAATTTCTATAAACTCTAAAATCTAATTTATCATTTTGTATTTTGATGGCTTAGTTTAGAGTCTTTAGGACTAAAGTTTAGAGTCAATTTTAGCAAGTATTTTTGAAGTCTGATAATTGAAAGATACAAAATGCACATATTCACTCTTGTAACTATTAGTCGTGCCTTAAAATTAGTAGTTTTAATATTTTTTAAACTTTAAAAATAAAAAAAAATTGATTTTATTGAATTTTATATTACTAATATTTTTAATAAAGATAAACTTAATCATGATAATATCGACGGTTTTTCAATGTGGGCAAAGCTTCGACAGTGATATAATTGTGTATCTAACCGTAAATCAATTGTACAAGGTTATACAATGAATTGGGTTATTTGAAATGTTTCGAAGAAAAATAGTTATTAATAAAATAACAAAATACTAACAAAATAAGATTTTTTTTTTTAGAAATAATGATAAACTTTTCAAATTAATACTACAATTTTATTTCGTCTCACAATCATTAATACGAATTCGATCTGACACAATAATACAACAACCAAATTCAGTACCTTAACTTTGTCTAGAACGCTTACCGCTATATCACTATTCTTCAGCACAATGTTTGCTAGAAATTTCTTCGACAATAATATTAATTTGTTTATATTTTCTTCTTAATATATTAATATTCTCCTATTCATTTATCTGAAAAAAAAAATAATTTAATTATACTTTCCTTTAAAATATCCTTACTAAGCTTCTGAAGTCTCTTAACATTAATATTTCCCCCTTTAAAATTTACAGTCATGACAGCAATCTGTCAAGTTCCAAAATCCAATTTATTTCATAACACGATTAAAAGAATTAAAAAATCTGTATTTTAAAAATAAATTGCATTTGTACTCCGATAAATCTGAAACTATTATAATTGTTTTTACTACCTATCGCACATCACTGATTTTTCCAAATTATTAATTAAATTTTTTCGCTTAATTAATTTTCCGAATTTTGTTTAAATTTAACTTTGTTATGTGTTACATACAATTTCTTGTACACCTTATTTTTATTTGCACTTCTTTGTATAACCACAGCAAATGTAACACGTGAAGACAGTGCTTTGTGCTTATGTGCAATGGCACGAGTTTACCCAATCAACATGTTTCAGATTATTTAAACAAAATTTGTAATTCAGTTGCATAAAGTCCGTATTCAGCAAATCCTGTAAAGGTTGAAAAGAAAAATAGAATCTGACGTGAGTGCATGTAATACAATAACACTAAAACCTCGATTTGGACGTCTTTTTTCGAAACGTATATACGAAACAAAGTGAGGTCTTTGCTAACATTTTTCTTCAACAAAATCATTTCGAATAAAATAATACCTGACAGTTGGAAAAGCTTCAAAACCATTCTAATAAAGATGGAAAATATGATGATATTTCAGCCAATTTCCTTACTCTCTGTCATCTACAAAATGTTTGCTTCATGTCTTGGAAGTCGTTTGACTTATTGGATAAATGATAATGATCTTTTACATGTTGACCAGAAATGTAGCTTCATACATTATATGTGAGTTGAGCACAACTCGATACTCTCAGCTGCGCTTGAACACTCGAAATACAGCAAGAACATCCCACTTGCTATAGCTTGGCTCGAAATAAAAGATGTTTTCAGCAGTGTCCCGCTTATTATATATTGTCGTTAGTTCGGTTCATTGAAGTATAGGAAGATTTTACATCCATTTTGCAGATGTTATATTCCGATACGAGCAATTTTTACAGTTTTCACCTAATATTGACTCCGAACATTCCGATTAAACAGGGTGTCAAACAAGGATGTCCTATTATGATGATTTGTTTGCATTGCCCTGTATTGAAGCCGTATCGTGATCTGGCTGCGATTCTTTCATGATTAGAGAATCTCCTGTCAAGATTCTGGGTTATGCTGATGATTTTGCTCTTGTCGCAGATCTTAAGATAATCACAAATATAACTGTTACAACTGCAGCTGAAATATGGTTTGTGTATCGACCTGAAAAATTCCAAAAGTTCAGATAGATAGTAAAATTTTGATCAATACCTCGGTGTTCCTGTCGAGGAGGAAACTGATCAGAGTCCATATTACATTCTTGAAAAATTTGTTTCTGATACTTTAAAACTTGATGATTATGATTTGCTTGGTTGGCAAAAGCTAAAGGCTTATAAGATATTTGTCCATTCTAGTTTGATCTTCCTCTTAACTCGTGAGATCAAGACAAGTACTCTTTCGAAATTGAATGGTAATAGCAATCTGTCGGTAAACATCACTAGTAAATTGAGAAATTGTTTTAGGAAAATAATTATTTTGCCTAATCACTTTGAAGTAAGTTACTTTAACAACTCAACTGAAAATAGAAGAACAAATTGTGTTGATCTTCTTGATGAATATCACACACAGACCATCACACACTTTTCTGACTCCTAACATATAAATTTGACTACGCTAGAAAGATTAACATCGACTTTTTAAACTTTATCACTGGTCCGTGTCTGGGAATTTAAACGCCGTCATTTCAAAAAAGTCTTGATTGGCTCGATGGCAAAGAGTCGAAACCCTGCCATTCTTGTAGAAAAACTCGTTTTCAAAAGGCTCGGATTGCGGTCGAGTTTTTTTGAAAAGATACACAACATCAGTATATGGTTCATTGTCACAAATACCCTTTCCATCAGTGCAAAACCTTACATCAAAGGTAATTAGAGACTTTTTCGACTGTGTCATGCTGAAGATGAGACAATGTTACATGCAATTCAATCTTGTAAAGTTCATCTGACTCTTGGTGCTGATCGACACACTGACTGCTTGAAACGACAATTCTAACTTGATTGTCGTAGTTGATCATGTCTGCTCACTTGTCCCAACCTTGAAGGAACGCGTCGATTTGATGATCACTGACTTGACCATAAAGAAAACCTTTCTTGTTGATATGAAATGTCCTTGCAACTCTGTTAAGAATTTCGAGCAAGCTGATTTGCTGAATCTGCAGAAATATGATTCTATTAAGAATCAAATCCAAGCTGTCAAACCTGAATTCAAAATTGAACTTGACGGCTTTTTAGGGGAGACCAATGATTTGTGACGCCATATTTGAGGGGTCTAATTTTTTGTGACGACGTGTGACGAGGGCGATGGAGGGGTAAAAATTGGTCAAAATCGCCCTATTAATATTAACTTTATATAAATGGTTCTTTTTGATACAGTAATTTAGATAACAGGAAAAAATATTCTGCTTATTGATGATACAGTAGATCGAGATTGGCCCTGATTTTGTTTCCAAGTGCTCGTTTGAGAATTGATCGCTGACACTGATCTCAACTCCGAAGATGCTGCTTGAAGTCCGGTGGAATTAGTTTCTTAGTATTAAATGAGTGATGAGATAATCTGACAACAGAATAGTCAATCCAATTCATCAATTTGCAAAGCCGGATATTATATTGCCGATGAACATCACAAATCAGAGCCAGGACAATTTTAAAAATTATGATAGACATTGCGTTGAAATTTTCCCAATAATATTTGTGATAAAATGAATCATTCTGACGCTTGTGTTTGTTGTATGTTTTCTCAATGGCATTGTCCGCTTGTATAAGAAAATCAAGTTTATTATAATTAATAAAATTTTAATATAGACGAACTGAATATCAATACTTAATTAGGGATTGACTTACTAGATATCAATACCCAGTTATCAATGTCTTGCTATTGAACAAAAATTTACCAAAACCCAGCTACTTAATAGATATTGACTTACTAGACTCATAATTATTAAATATCAACAGCTAGTTACTAACTAGATACAACCTTACAAGGTATTGACGTACTAGGTTTCAATAACTGGTTATTAACCACTGATATCAACACCTGGTTACCATGGATATACAATATTGGAACATTTCTGGATTTTCGTCTTTTGGTTCATACAATTTCTAATAAGTTTCAGTAATATTATGCGTTCAATTTGACACCCATGGCTGCAAAGTCCAACATGATTATCTCGAGAGAATCCCAAAAAATAGACATCATCATTGATTTTTGATAGGTAGTATCACTTCTGAATTTTTTCATAGACTTGGTGGGTGTTGATATTTTGAAACTATACGGTTGTTACCCAGACAACCCCATACAACTATCTTTCGCCTACCACTCGTCACCCGTTGCTAAGCAACGTTGGAACTGTGTTCGAGTGGGTGGATCGTCCGCAAAAAGTGAGCGTTATTGCTAATGCTATAATTACCCGAACGATCCGTGGGTCCAACGAGCTGCCGATAGAAGGCCTGTGCTCGATTTCGATTTTTAGATCCCATTATTCTCCTATCTCTTTCAAATGTTAACCTATACTCTCATATCATTTATCTTCATGCCCATTCCATGGTCTTTCTCATCGTTGTTCGTATTATCGACTTTTGCCATGGCCTGTACACCCTTTATTATGTTAAACATACTCAGTATCTCTTTTACCCTTATTCCTATTATAACAACAATGTTCCCTATTATTGTCACTAGCGTTATCATTGTTACTATTAGATGTATTACCTTTATTAATTATTAGCACTATTACATTTATTATTATTCTTATTACTATAATTACCATTACATTTATTATTATTATTATTATTATTATTATTATTATTATTATTATTATTATTATTATTACTATTATTATTATCCTAATTATTATCATTATTATTATAAGTACCATGATCATTATTATTATTATTATTATCCTCATTATTATTGTCATTATTATTATTATTATATTATTATTATTATAATTACCATTATCCTTATTATTATCATTATTATTATCAAATTTTTGTGTAGGGATTCGTCCTTATTCCTCGGCTTAAAAAAATATTTTGCTTATATAAAAATTTAGCTGTAATCCATCCTTATTTTTAAGTTCCGACAAAGTATTTTCCTTTAGTCGAAAAACTTTAGCAGCGTACCGCCCTTATTTTACAGTTTTATAAGGATATTCTACCAACAATTGAACAACATTCCACTTTTACTTTACTATTTTTGATAAGTATTTTAATTAATTCGGAAAATTTGAACAGCGTTCCGCCCTTATTTTACAGTCTTATCCGGATATTCTATCAATTATTGAGCCGTATTCTACTTTTACTTTGGTATTTTTGATAAGTATTTTAATTGATTCGGAAAATTTTAACAGCGATCCGCCCTCATTTTGTGGTTTCAAGAGAATATTATACTAACAATCGAACAACATTTCATTTTTGCTTTACTACTTTCTATAAGTATTTTAATCTATTCGGAAAATTTGAGCAGCGTTCCGTTCTTATTTTACAGTTTTACGATAACTGTTTTAACTATTTCCGAAAATTTGCGCAGCGTTCTGCCCATATTTTTCGTCTCAATTCAACATAATTTATTTAATTCTTAAATATTATTTAAAACATTATTTTTCCTGATTTTGGTCGTTCGGATTAATCTTTTTCCGATGGCTATTCATTTTAACTGTTGCAACGATTTCGCAAACTTTCCTACTACCACTTCCCTCTCTTTGTCCTTAAGATCTATGTATGTTCATGTTATATTTGATGAGTGTTCACTGGACTACTCAGTGTTAGTGATTTTTAGCCGATTGTTATTGAAGATTTTACGTCGATTTTATCGAAATTAAGTGCAAGAAAGTTGAGCCAAAAGGCCCATTCACAAGCTACTCTCTTTCGCTATTTAATTCAGTGATTTGACGTTTGGGTTCCTGCGTTCTCACGCCGGGACCTTCACGGGTACGACTGTTGGTGGACTTACACCGCACTTACATAGTCGATAGGGGTGTTTTATTTTTCTGTCTTGCAATATGTTTTGGCTGTGGGCCGAAAAAGGAATAATAAATAAATTTTACCATATCAGTTGAGTAAAAGTTTCGAGCATAGTACGGTTTATTTGACATGACATATTTCACATAGTGATCGGACATTTATTGGCATCATCATTGTCCATCGCTTCATCCGAATACATTTAACTGAAAGCACGGCTCTCAGTTGCAACGCACACAAACTCAGTTTAGACTCGAATTTTTTCTCTGAAAATTAAGACTGAAAATTTGTCAAAACACATCAGTATATATACCTATAATTTGGTCTTAACCTTGCGTGTTAATTTTATTGCGATTAAACAAAATTCGACCTTGAAATTATTTGAGTTATCTAAATTAAATTTTTATTAATTTCTTAATTTAAATTGGTAATTTATTTTTAACATTTTTAATTAAATTTATTCAGCCAAAAATATTTTATTTTTATTCATTTAATTCATTAATTTTTACTTTTATATAAATGGTCATTTTACGGTCAAATTTTCTTGTTATTATGTTATTTTTTATGTAAATTTCAAGCGGTTCTTGATGCATTTTGTATTTATTTTATTTTACTTTTATGTTTTTTGATTTTATATTTATTTATATTCTCTCAGATTTTAAAATGTTTCGTTGGTGTTGTATGTTATATTTTAAGTTATCTTGGTGCTGGGGTTTTGTGCTGTATTACTTATGCATTTAAACAATTTTCAAGGCTATTTGTGTTCTGGCCCAACAGACATTTTGGAGGATAACTTCAACTTACTGGATGATCTCTTTGACTCCGAATGTAAAACGACAATGGGGTTTCATCTTCAG